>OX578145.1:5629916-6002990 GCA_951213105.1 Amaurobius ferox | reverse complement strand
AAAGAATTATCAAAAAGGGGGGCGGAAATTATTTTTATTTACTAATTGAGCAAGTGCAGTCTCTAGCTTACCATGTCTCTTGCATGTTCAGACAAACGGATACCAATCGTACGTTTAGTACTACCAATATAAAATTACAAATAGAAGAAAGATATAGATAAATAAAAAAGGATTCGTAAAGTAAGATAGAACGAGGGTTATTACAGCTAAACAAAAGAAAAGAATTATCAAAAAGGGGGGCGGAAATTATTTTTATTTACTAATTGAGCAAGTGCAGTCTCTAGCTTACCATGTCTCTTGCATGTTCAGACAAACGGATACCAATCGTACGTTTAGTACTACCAATATAAAATTACAAATAGAAGAAAGATATAGATAAATAAAAAAGGATTCGTAAAGTAAGATAGAACGAGGGTTATTACAGCTAAACAAAAGAAAAGAATTATCAAAAAGGGGGGCGGAAATTATTTTTATTTACTAATTGAGCAAGTGCAGTCTCTAGCTTACCATGTCTCTTGCATGTTCAGACAAACGGATACCAATCGTACGTTTAGTACTACCAATATAAAATTACAAATAGAAGAAAGATATAGATAAATAAAAAAGGATTCGTAAAGTAAGATAGAACGAGGGTTATTACAGCTAAACAAAAGAAAAGAATTATCAAAAAGGGGGGCGGAAATTATTTTTATTTACTAATTGAGCAAGTGCAGTCTCTAGCTTACCATGTCTCTTGCATGTTCAGACAAACGGATACCAATCGTACGTTTAGTACTACCAATATAAAATTACAAATAGAAGAAAGATATAGATAAATAAAAAAGGATTCGTAAAGTAAGATAGAACGAGGGTTATTACAGCTAAACAAAAGAAAAGAATTATCAAAAAGGGGGGCGGAAATTATTTTTATTTACTAATTGAGCAAGTGCAGTCTCTAGCTTACCATGTCTCTTGCATGTTCAGACAAACGGATACCAATCGTACGTTTAGTACTACCAATATAAAATTACAAATAGAAGAAAGATATAGATAAATAAAAAAGGATTCGTAAAGTAAGATAGAACGAGGGTTATTACAGCTAAACAAAAGAAAAGAATTATCAAAAAGGGGGGCGGAAATTATTTTTATTTACTAATTGAGCAAGTGCAGTCTCTAGCTTACCATGTCTCTTGCATGTTCAGACAAACGGATACCAATCGTACGTTTAGTACTACCAATATAAAATTACAAATAGAAGAAAGATATAGATAAATAAAAAAGGATTCGTAAAGTAAGATAGAACGAGGGTTATTACAGCTAAACAAAAGAAAAGAATTATCAAAAAGGGGGGCGGAAATTATTTTTATTTACTAATTGAGCAAGTGCAGTCTCTAGCTTACCATGTCTCTTGCATGTTCAGACAAACGGATACCAATCGTACGTTTAGTACTACCAATATAAAATTACAAATAGAAGAAAGATATAGATAAATAAAAAAGGATTCGTAAAGTAAGATAGAACGAGGGTTATTACAGCTAAACAAAAGAAAAGAATTATCAAAAAGGGGGGCGGAAATTATTTTTATTTACTAATTGAGCAAGTGCAGTCTCTAGCTTACCATGTCTCTTGCATGTTCAGACAAACGGATACCAATCGTACGTTTAGTACTACCAATATAAAATTACAAATAGAAGAAAGATATAGATAAATAAAAAAGGATTCGTAAAGTAAGATAGAACGAGGGTTATTACAGCTAAACAAAAGAAAAGAATTATCAAAAAGGGGGGCGGAAATTATTTTTATTTACTAATTGAGCAAGTGCAGTCTCTAGCTTACCATGTCTCTTGCATGTTCAGACAAACGGATACCAATCGTACGTTTAGTACTACCAATATAAAATTACAAATAGAAGAAAGATATAGATAAATAAAAAAGGATTCGTAAAGTAAGATAGAACGAGGGTTATTACAGCTAAACAAAAGAAAAGAATTATCAAAAAGGGGGGCGGAAATTATTTTTATTTACTAATTGAGCAAGTGCAGTCTCTAGCTTACCATGTCTCTTGCATGTTCAGACAAACGGATACCAATCGTACGTTTAGTACTACCAATATAAAATTACAAATAGAAGAAAGATATAGATAAATAAAAAAGGATTCGTAAAGTAAGATAGAACGAGGGTTATTACAGCTAAACAAAAGAAAAGAATTATCAAAAAGGGGGGCGGAAATTATTTTTATTTACTAATTGAGCAAGTGCAGTCTCTAGCTTACCATGTCTCTTGCATGTTCAGACAAACGGATACCAATCGTACGTTTAGTACTACCAATATAAAATTACAAATAGAAGAAAGATATAGATAAATAAAAAAGGATTCGTAAAGTAAGATAGAACGAGGGTTATTACAGCTAAACAAAAGAAAAGAATTATCAAAAAGGGGGGCGGAAATTATTTTTATTTACTAATTGAGCAAGTGCAGTCTCTAGCTTACCATGTCTCTTGCATGTTCAGACAAACGGATACCAATCGTACGTTTAGTACTACCAATATAAAATTACAAATAGAAGAAAGATATAGATAAATAAAAAAGGATTCGTAAAGTAAGATAGAACGAGGGTTATTACAGCTAAACAAAAGAAAAGAATTATCAAAAAGGGGGGCGGAAATTATTTTTATTTACTAATTGAGCAAGTGCAGTCTCTAGCTTACCATGTCTCTTGCATGTTCAGACAAACGGATACCAATCGTACGTTTAGTACTACCAATATAAAATTACAAATAGAAGAAAGATATAGATAAATAAAAAAGGATTCGTAAAGTAAGATAGAACGAGGGTTATTACAGCTAAACAAAAGAAAAGAATTATCAAAAAGGGGGGCGGAAATTATTTTTATTTACTAATTGAGCAAGTGCAGTCTCTAGCTTACCATGTCTCTTGCATGTTCAGACAAACGGATACCAATCGTACGTTTAGTACTACCAATATAAAATTACAAATAGAAGAAAGATATAGATAAATAAAAAAGGATTCGTAAAGTAAGATAGAACGAGGGTTATTACAGCTAAACAAAAGAAAAGAATTATCAAAAAGGGGGGCGGAAATTATTTTTATTTACTAATTGAGCAAGTGCAGTCTCTAGCTTACCATGTCTCTTGCATGTTCAGACAAACGGATACCAATCGTACGTTTAGTACTACCAATATAAAATTACAAATAGAAGAAAGATATAGATAAATAAAAAAGGATTCGTAAAGTAAGATAGAACGAGGGTTATTACAGCTAAACAAAAGAAAAGAATTATCAAAAAGGGGGGCGGAAATTATTTTTATTTACTAATTGAGCAAGTGCAGTCTCTAGCTTACCATGTCTCTTGCATGTTCAGACAAACGGATACCAATCGTACGTTTAGTACTACCAATATAAAATTACAAATAGAAGAAAGATATAGATAAATAAAAAAGGATTCGTAAAGTAAGATAGAACGAGGGTTATTACAGCTAAACAAAAGAAAAGAATTATCAAAAAGGGGGGCGGAAATTATTTTTATTTACTAATTGAGCAAGTGCAGTCTCTAGCTTACCATGTCTCTTGCATGTTCAGACAAACGGATACCAATCGTACGTTTAGTACTACCAATATAAAATTACAAATAGAAGAAAGATATAGATAAATAAAAAAGGATTCGTAAAGTAAGATAGAACGAGGGTTATTACAGCTAAACAAAAGAAAAGAATTATCAAAAAGGGGGGCGGAAATTATTTTTATTTACTAATTGAGCAAGTGCAGTCTCTAGCTTACCATGTCTCTTGCATGTTCAGACAAACGGATACCAATCGTACGTTTAGTACTACCAATATAAAATTACAAATAGAAGAAAGATATAGATAAATAAAAAAGGATTCGTAAAGTAAGATAGAACGAGGGTTATTACAGCTAAACAAAAGAAAAGAATTATCAAAAAGGGGGGCGGAAATTATTTTTATTTACTAATTGAGCAAGTGCAGTCTCTAGCTTACCATGTCTCTTGCATGTTCAGACAAACGGATACCAATCGTACGTTTAGTACTACCAATATAAAATTACAAATAGAAGAAAGATATAGATAAATAAAAAAGGATTCGTAAAGTAAGATAGAACGAGGGTTATTACAGCTAAACAAAAGAAAAGAATTATCAAAAAGGGGGGCGGAAATTATTTTTATTTACTAATTGAGCAAGTGCAGTCTCTAGCTTACCATGTCTCTTGCATGTTCAGACAAACGGATACCAATCGTACGTTTAGTACTACCAATATAAAATTACAAATAGAAGAAAGATATAGATAAATAAAAAAGGATTCGTAAAGTAAGATAGAACGAGGGTTATTACAGCTAAACAAAAGAAAAGAATTATCAAAAAGGGGGGCGGAAATTATTTTTATTTACTAATTGAGCAAGTGCAGTCTCTAGCTTACCATGTCTCTTGCATGTTCAGACAAACGGATACCAATCGTACGTTTAGTACTACCAATATAAAATTACAAATAGAAGAAAGATATAGATAAATAAAAAAGGATTCGTAAAGTAAGATAGAACGAGGGTTATTACAGCTAAACAAAAGAAAAGAATTATCAAAAAGGGGGGCGGAAATTATTTTTATTTACTAATTGAGCAAGTGCAGTCTCTAGCTTACCATGTCTCTTGCATGTTCAGACAAACGGATACCAATCGTACGTTTAGTACTACCAATATAAAATTACAAATAGAAGAAAGATATAGATAAATAAAAAAGGATTCGTAAAGTAAGATAGAACGAGGGTTATTACAGCTAAACAAAAGAAAAGAATTATCAAAAAGGGGGGCGGAAATTATTTTTATTTACTAATTGAGCAAGTGCAGTCTCTAGCTTACCATGTCTCTTGCATGTTCAGACAAACGGATACCAATCGTACGTTTAGTACTACCAATATAAAATTACAAATAGAAGAAAGATATAGATAAATAAAAAAGGATTCGTAAAGTAAGATAGAACGAGGGTTATTACAGCTAAACAAAAGAAAAGAATTATCAAAAAGGGGGGCGGAAATTATTTTTATTTACTAATTGAGCAAGTGCAGTCTCTAGCTTACCATGTCTCTTGCATGTTCAGACAAACGGATACCAATCGTACGTTTAGTACTACCAATATAAAATTACAAATAGAAGAAAGATATAGATAAATAAAAAAGGATTCGTAAAGTAAGATAGAACGAGGGTTATTACAGCTAAACAAAAGAAAAGAATTATCAAAAAGGGGGGCGGAAATTATTTTTATTTACTAATTGAGCAAGTGCAGTCTCTAGCTTACCATGTCTCTTGCATGTTCAGACAAACGGATACCAATCGTACGTTTAGTACTACCAATATAAAATTACAAATAGAAGAAAGATATAGATAAATAAAAAAGGATTCGTAAAGTAAGATAGAACGAGGGTTATTACAGCTAAACAAAAGAAAAGAATTATCAAAAAGGGGGGCGGAAATTATTTTTATTTACTAATTGAGCAAGTGCAGTCTCTAGCTTACCATGTCTCTTGCATGTTCAGACAAACGGATACCAATCGTACGTTTAGTACTACCAATATAAAATTACAAATAGAAGAAAGATATAGATAAATAAAAAAGGATTCGTAAAGTAAGATAGAACGAGGGTTATTACAGCTAAACAAAAGAAAAGAATTATCAAAAAGGGGGGCGGAAATTATTTTTATTTACTAATTGAGCAAGTGCAGTCTCTAGCTTACCATGTCTCTTGCATGTTCAGACAAACGGATACCAATCGTACGTTTAGTACTACCAATATAAAATTACAAATAGAAGAAAGATATAGATAAATAAAAAAGGATTCGTAAAGTAAGATAGAACGAGGGTTATTACAGCTAAACAAAAGAAAAGAATTATCAAAAAGGGGGGCGGAAATTATTTTTATTTACTAATTGAGCAAGTGCAGTCTCTAGCTTACCATGTCTCTTGCATGTTCAGACAAACGGATACCAATCGTACGTTTAGTACTACCAATATAAAATTACAAATAGAAGAAAGATATAGATAAATAAAAAAGGATTCGTAAAGTAAGATAGAACGAGGGTTATTACAGCTAAACAAAAGAAAAGAATTATCAAAAAGGGGGGCGGAAATTATTTTTATTTACTAATTGAGCAAGTGCAGTCTCTAGCTTACCATGTCTCTTGCATGTTCAGACAAACGGATACCAATCGTACGTTTAGTACTACCAATATAAAATTACAAATAGAAGAAAGATATAGATAAATAAAAAAGGATTCGTAAAGTAAGATAGAACGAGGGTTATTACAGCTAAACAAAAGAAAAGAATTATCAAAAAGGGGGGCGGAAATTATTTTTATTTACTAATTGAGCAAGTGCAGTCTCTAGCTTACCATGTCTCTTGCATGTTCAGACAAACGGATACCAATCGTACGTTTAGTACTACCAATATAAAATTACAAATAGAAGAAAGATATAGATAAATAAAAAAGGATTCGTAAAGTAAGATAGAACGAGGGTTATTACAGCTAAACAAAAGAAAAGAATTATCAAAAAGGGGGGCGGAAATTATTTTTATTTACTAATTGAGCAAGTGCAGTCTCTAGCTTACCATGTCTCTTGCATGTTCAGACAAACGGATACCAATCGTACGTTTAGTACTACCAATATAAAATTACAAATAGAAGAAAGATATAGATAAATAAAAAAGGATTCGTAAAGTAAGATAGAACGAGGGTTATTACAGCTAAACAAAAGAAAAGAATTATCAAAAAGGGGGGCGGAAATTATTTTTATTTACTAATTGAGCAAGTGCAGTCTCTAGCTTACCATGTCTCTTGCATGTTCAGACAAACGGATACCAATCGTACGTTTAGTACTACCAATATAAAATTACAAATAGAAGAAAGATATAGATAAATAAAAAAGGATTCGTAAAGTAAGATAGAACGAGGGTTATTACAGCTAAACAAAAGAAAAGAATTATCAAAAAGGGGGGCGGAAATTATTTTTATTTACTAATTGAGCAAGTGCAGTCTCTAGCTTACCATGTCTCTTGCATGTTCAGACAAACGGATACCAATCGTACGTTTAGTACTACCAATATAAAATTACAAATAGAAGAAAGATATAGATAAATAAAAAAGGATTCGTAAAGTAAGATAGAACGAGGGTTATTACAGCTAAACAAAAGAAAAGAATTATCAAAAAGGGGGGCGGAAATTATTTTTATTTACTAATTGAGCAAGTGCAGTCTCTAGCTTACCATGTCTCTTGCATGTTCAGACAAACGGATACCAATCGTACGTTTAGTACTACCAATATAAAATTACAAATAGAAGAAAGATATAGATAAATAAAAAAGGATTCGTAAAGTAAGATAGAACGAGGGTTATTACAGCTAAACAAAAGAAAAGAATTATCAAAAAGGGGGGCGGAAATTATTTTTATTTACTAATTGAGCAAGTGCAGTCTCTAGCTTACCATGTCTCTTGCATGTTCAGACAAACGGATACCAATCGTACGTTTAGTACTACCAATATAAAATTACAAATAGAAGAAAGATATAGATAAATAAAAAAGGATTCGTAAAGTAAGATAGAACGAGGGTTATTACAGCTAAACAAAAGAAAAGAATTATCAAAAAGGGGGGCGGAAATTATTTTTATTTACTAATTGAGCAAGTGCAGTCTCTAGCTTACCATGTCTCTTGCATGTTCAGACAAACGGATACCAATCGTACGTTTAGTACTACCAATATAAAATTACAAATAGAAGAAAGATATAGATAAATAAAAAAGGATTCGTAAAGTAAGATAGAACGAGGGTTATTACAGCTAAACAAAAGAAAAGAATTATCAAAAAGGGGGGCGGAAATTATTTTTATTTACTAATTGAGCAAGTGCAGTCTCTAGCTTACCATGTCTCTTGCATGTTCAGACAAACGGATACCAATCGTACGTTTAGTACTACCAATATAAAATTACAAATAGAAGAAAGATATAGATAAATAAAAAAGGATTCGTAAAGTAAGATAGAACGAGGGTTATTACAGCTAAACAAAAGAAAAGAATTATCAAAAAGGGGGGCGGAAATTATTTTTATTTACTAATTGAGCAAGTGCAGTCTCTAGCTTACCATGTCTCTTGCATGTTCAGACAAACGGATACCAATCGTACGTTTAGTACTACCAATATAAAATTACAAATAGAAGAAAGATATAGATAAATAAAAAAGGATTCGTAAAGTAAGATAGAACGAGGGTTATTACAGCTAAACAAAAGAAAAGAATTATCAAAAAGGGGGGCGGAAATTATTTTTATTTACTAATTGAGCAAGTGCAGTCTCTAGCTTACCATGTCTCTTGCATGTTCAGACAAACGGATACCAATCGTACGTTTAGTACTACCAATATAAAATTACAAATAGAAGAAAGATATAGATAAATAAAAAAGGATTCGTAAAGTAAGATAGAACGAGGGTTATTACAGCTAAACAAAAGAAAAGAATTATCAAAAAGGGGGGCGGAAATTATTTTTATTTACTAATTGAGCAAGTGCAGTCTCTAGCTTACCATGTCTCTTGCATGTTCAGACAAACGGATACCAATCGTACGTTTAGTACTACCAATATAAAATTACAAATAGAAGAAAGATATAGATAAATAAAAAAGGATTCGTAAAGTAAGATAGAACGAGGGTTATTACAGCTAAACAAAAGAAAAGAATTATCAAAAAGGGGGGCGGAAATTATTTTTATTTACTAATTGAGCAAGTGCAGTCTCTAGCTTACCATGTCTCTTGCATGTTCAGACAAACGGATACCAATCGTACGTTTAGTACTACCAATATAAAATTACAAATAGAAGAAAGATATAGATAAATAAAAAAGGATTCGTAAAGTAAGATAGAACGAGGGTTATTACAGCTAAACAAAAGAAAAGAATTATCAAAAAGGGGGGCGGAAATTATTTTTATTTACTAATTGAGCAAGTGCAGTCTCTAGCTTACCATGTCTCTTGCATGTTCAGACAAACGGATACCAATCGTACGTTTAGTACTACCAATATAAAATTACAAATAGAAGAAAGATATAGATAAATAAAAAAGGATTCGTAAAGTAAGATAGAACGAGGGTTATTACAGCTAAACAAAAGAAAAGAATTATCAAAAAGGGGGGCGGAAATTATTTTTATTTACTAATTGAGCAAGTGCAGTCTCTAGCTTACCATGTCTCTTGCATGTTCAGACAAACGGATACCAATCGTACGTTTAGTACTACCAATATAAAATTACAAATAGAAGAAAGATATAGATAAATAAAAAAGGATTCGTAAAGTAAGATAGAACGAGGGTTATTACAGCTAAACAAAAGAAAAGAATTATCAAAAAGGGGGGCGGAAATTATTTTTATTTACTAATTGAGCAAGTGCAGTCTCTAGCTTACCATGTCTCTTGCATGTTCAGACAAACGGATACCAATCGTACGTTTAGTACTACCAATATAAAATTACAAATAGAAGAAAGATATAGATAAATAAAAAAGGATTCGTAAAGTAAGATAGAACGAGGGTTATTACAGCTAAACAAAAGAAAAGAATTATCAAAAAGGGGGGCGGAAATTATTTTTATTTACTAATTGAGCAAGTGCAGTCTCTAGCTTACCATGTCTCTTGCATGTTCAGACAAACGGATACCAATCGTACGTTTAGTACTACCAATATAAAATTCATAGACATTATCCGGAGAAAGACACCCCAGCGAGGTATTGCCAACCTAAGCGATAGCTATATAGATGTAGCAATTATAGGTGAGCTAATAATTATACCGATGTAACATATACGATACATTGCAAATGAAATTATTTGGGTAAAAAAGGATTTATATTTCTCCACTGGGACTTTATGACCCCTAAAATAATAATACAGCCCTAAATCAAGTCTATCCTGAACGTTATGTTGAGCACAGAAAGCAGTTAGCATAAGAAAAGAGACTTACAGGAGACACCAACAGAGTAGGGGGGCTACGACGAAGGCCAGCAGAAACAGAAGGTGCTTGACGCTGAATTCCCGAACGTCTGACTGGGGTTTCTCTGCAACTGGAGGGGAGAGAGAAAAGGATCAAAATACGTCTACTAACAGTAGGTCATTTGTTCATTTCAATCTACTAACAGTAGCAAATTGATTCATTTCCGCTAAGTATTATGCCGGCGAAGGGGGTATTGAGAGCGTGACATTCAGTCACACCGTAGTATTCGTTGTGTTCAGCGCCAGGCTCAAGGCATTTTACGTTCCCGCGCAGCGAGCTATGACGTATTTAGATGATTATTTAGAACACGTTACGCCCGCTTAGCGGGCGAGGCGCTTGAGCAGCAGGCGATTACGTTATTTGAAAAACTGAATCCATTAAATGAATCCCCACTTTAAATACCGGGTACATTTTCTAACAATACACCCTGTTGCAAAAACATATATGCACCCATGAAAAGTGTGCTACAGCTGCGAAACTCGACATGCAAATGTCGTTTTGAGAGCTATGCAAATGATCAAACTGCCAGCGCCCATGATGTTATAGGGCTCATACAACGCACACGAGAACAATGCATAGTATAACATTTAAAAGGAGCACTCACGGGCCATTGGAACTAGATTTTCTGCTTTGGTACAAAAACGCCTCTCAGACGTACTCGATGGTACTGCGAATAATTTTCGAATTTACAGCGAGGTCGCATCCTAGGCCTAAGGGTTGCTGGTGGGTCCAACAGAGGTATCGGTCGCCATCCTGTGGTTGGAACGATAGGGTAGTGGCTCGGTGTTGGCAACAGTGGATCAGAGAAAGCACATGGAGCTATCACAGAGGCTCAGGATGCCCCAGATAGACAACTACCTGAGAGGATCGTCCAGTCTGGAGAGGAGCCACCTCCACACCCACGGCGTTGCTATCAGTCAAAGGTATTTTTATCCTCCATGCATTCTGTATCAAAGGCTAGTATTCGGAGACGACTGGCAGTAGGCGGATTGGGTGTCCACGTCCATTAACGCGCCTACCACTGACCCCTTATTATAGGCAAAGCCGTCTGGAGGGGTGTTGAGCTCGGTCAACCTGGACAGGATCCGATGGGTGGGTATGTAGACTTTAACGAAACTTCCCGCTTCTCTCTCAGTGTTGACTGCCCCATACGTATGTAGAGAAGGGCGTGCCAGCGTTCCGATCCCGCGTGTATTGTCGAGCAGCACACGGCCATCACACGTGATGAGACAGTCGGGGGGGGACCCATACCGTGGGACAACCGACCTCCTTTAATTGTGTTGCAAGCTAATCAGAAGGTTCGCTTGTACGTCGACAATATTCCGCAGCCTAGGGTTCTGTCTGTGCTGTCAAGCCGTCCAGATTCCATTGACCAGCAAAACAACGCTCAACGACATACTGCACGACTTTTTCATCAATGTTTTCGAGGATTTAATACCCACCCATAGCCATCCAGGCCCTCAGATCTATCACCCATAGAACACGTCTGGAACATACTATGACGGCCATTGCAGGCGTCACAGAATACCACTGAATGAGCTAATCAGTTAAGGGGACGCTTCAGTTAAAAAAAATCACCGTTCCCTTGAAAATTGCACCCGGTGGCTCAAGAGATGGGCAGTTCCTTTTTTCAAATGATT
The DNA here is from genome assembly GCA_951213105.1 of Amaurobius ferox. Classification (NCBI taxonomy): domain Eukaryota; kingdom Metazoa; phylum Arthropoda; class Arachnida; order Araneae; family Amaurobiidae; genus Amaurobius; species Amaurobius ferox. Next base: position 5,991,324 of record OX578145.1, on the reverse strand, counting down.
GGCATCTGATAGGCCAATGAGAGTAAGTAAAGGTGACGAAAGGCCCTTGGACCTCTATAGTTTATGACTTGCTCGCCTGTCCAAGAGGATAAAGGGGGGAATCTTAGAAGGGTGTGTGGTTTGGGGGACAAAGTAAATGAATGAAAGAATGAAAAAAAACGTAACTGGAGGCTTTTCCCACTTACTGAAAGAAAGTTTCCTATCCATTCTATTTCTTGTCAAGGAATAACCAAAGAGTTCTCCTAACCGATTATTATATAATTATAATATAAATATATATATATATGTGTGTGTGTGTAACTTCAATGTGTATTTTGGAGACTAATCTAGGTACAACACTAAAATGTGTGTATTAAAAAACTGGAATTAAAAATAAAATTAATGATATTTCTATGCCTATGAGTCCAGAGCGATGGTATAAAACTAATATTTATTTAGTCATTTTGAATATATCATTATTTCCTTTTTAAATAGTATACATTAGAGTGCATTGTATGAAATTTGTAGTTTGAAATGGACGATACAGCATTAAAAATATGTGATATTCTACATACCGCATTTTTTAGCCTTGCAGAATATATTTAGAAATTATAGTATTTAGCATGAGAATTCCATGTGTTGAAAACGATTTGTTTTAACCGGGGTTACTCGGAAATCTCGGGTTCTGCCTAGTAATGAATAGAAATGGCGGTTGCCACTACACGGGCGCTGCGGAACTGCAATTCTATTCAAATAGCTAGTCTCTAGTAGCGGTACTGCACTTTCACGGCGTTTTTACAGAAAAATGATTTCATTTGTTGACATAGTAACTCAATAGAGACCTATATAATAATTGTCCTGAATGTGTTTTGTTTTTATAAACCCTTCAAAAGCCCCGGTGGCCTAGAAGACTAAATCTTTGTATACTCAAAAATTCAACTTCGGTACAGAACTTAACACAGTCGGAATTTTGAGGGAGAAAAACTACTGGTTCACCGAATATTTATACAAACAATAAAAATTATTTACAAACAAGAAAGGAAAAATGATTTCATTTATACAGATACTGTAATTCAATAAATACCTGTATAATTATTATTCTGCGTGTATTTGTCGTTCCAAACCCTTCAGAAGCTTCCTGTGACCTAGAAGACTAAATCTTTGTGCACTCATAAATTCAAATGCGGGACAGAACCTAACGCAGCAGGAATTTTAATGGGAAAATCTAATTGGTTTACCAAATAGTTAAACACTAGCTGAATATTCATTGAAATTCAACGGCCTCCTAATGAGCAAACCTACAAAACACGATTTTTTAAATAATTCAATTTTTTCAGTTGTCTTTTTCAGACTGTTCACTCATGCACCAAATTTCAAATATATGTCTCATTTTAGACTGGGCATTTCTCAGTTATTCAGCCAATTAAACATTTAACACACATGTTAAGCACATGCGCATAGGCGTATTTAACCCCCCTTCGAAATTAAAGTTTCAAAACGTTTCCTAAACACATATGTGATAAAAGATATTTACTCAATCATTCAGTTTGTCATTCTGGAGTCCTTGAACTAGAAAAGCAACCCGTTTTTATCTTCAATAAATATATAAATAATGGGAATAAGTAAGGAGTTTTTAGAATTTAAGAATTAAAAAAAAAATGTGTTCCGGCTACTGCGTCACTGCAATAATGGGGGGAATTATCTAAATTTGGAAAAATCCCAGTTCTTGGAGCCGGCAGAAGAAAAGGAAAAGTCGAAGATCAAAAGTCAGTTATTTAGAGACTAGAGGTCTGCACAGGTCTAATTTAAAAAATCTGATGTGGGCAACACATGACTTTCCTTATATAATGTAATGAATTTACTACTTTTACAGTAAAAAAATAGGTTTTTCTTATAGTAGATACTAATATTCTTTCCAAGATATTGAATTTTCGACAATTAGTCGTCATTTTCATTGATTTAGCATCATTTTTATCCATTTGGCGAGATTTTCATTAATTTGGCAACATTTCAAAAAAGTCGCCAAGTTGGCGACATTCCGCCAAATTCGTCGCCAAAATCTCGCCAAGCGTTATGCACTAAGAAAAAAGTTATTCTTACAGCAGATAAATGACTATTGGCGTTTAAATACAAAAGTATTATTCAAAGTATATTTTTTCATGAATGGAACAAGCTAGATCCACGAGAATGATGTCACTCAATTTATCGCATGGTATTACATATGAAAAGTGAACATGTTTCTTAATAGGAATTTTTTTTTTATGTGACTTTTTCATAATTTTTTTGAAAAATGTACAATATCTCGAGAACGGTTCATGTTAGCGTTCTAAAACTTATGCCAATCGTTTTCTAATGAAAAATTACATAAGAAATGTCTATTTGCGTAACTTTATTAGAGGTTTTGATTTTTTGACGATTTTTTCAAAATTTTATTCGAAAATTTAGGGGGGTTCTGAACATTCGATTACGTATAAAAACAATAGGCTTCCAGTGTTTACGGATTGTGATTTTTGTACCAAATTTGGTTCGAATCGGTCCATTCGTTCATCAGTTATCGTCTCCACAGACTCACTGACACACACACACACACACACACATACTTTCACACACACACACACATACACACACACAGACATCACTTCAAAAATGTTTGATTCGTGATCAGGGATGCTTGAAACGTGCTCTCCCGTCGAAAACTCGAATTCGAATTTTCGACCCCGTCACAATACTTTCCTTATACATTATGCATATAAGGAAAGTAAAAATTTTCCCGGTTCAAAAATGTCAAGATTTGACTCGTCCAAAACCCGAAATTTTTTCATTGGAATATACCTGAGCCGTACCGTAAATACTCAAAACCAACTCCAACGCGGACCGGCCTGAATATTTTGAAACCTGTTGGCTTGTATGCGAATTAAAATTTGCCATTTAAGGAATTAAACACAAGCTCATCACATATAGTATTAAATGTAAAGGAACCCAAATTTTAAAATTAATTTCAAATTAAAAATAATTAAAGTCAAGAATGAGCATTAATATAAAATGAATTTTTATTTATCATTTTGGTTGAAGATGAGAAGGGATAAAAAAAGACTGGGATTATGTTTTTAAAAATGCTTTCTTCATTTATCAGTGAACAGTGCAATGACTATTTAGTTAGAACTACTCATCAGCATCAAAGATTCGTTGCAGCGGTAGCAAAACAAACATGTCATATGCCGCAATTGTTAGTGTTGTTAAAAACTTTTCAATGCGATTAAACTTTCTATGTAAATATAGATAGATAATATTTTCTTTAATTATGACATAATTATGAATATTTTTAAAATTTAATAATTTTAGTAAAAGTGTAAGATGTTTGGAATAAATACATTCAAGGACAATAATTCGCATTATCTATATGTTGATTTCAAATTATGACAGTTTCCTCAGATAAATTTTTATTCAACATTTGCTATAAGAAAGAAATCGTCGGAACTGTGTTTAAGAATAAAATTTATTTAATTTTGATAATTTAGAAACATTCGAAATCTAAGAACTGAAATTAAAATCATAGAAGAAATTGCATAAAATATCAGTGATAAATTTTAAAGTAAACAGTATCTTGGATTTCTTATTTTCATTTATTTATTGGATTTCATATTTCCACCACCAGACAAACAATCACAGTACAAAAGAGATTAAACTTTTTTGCGACAAATTTAAAAATAAAACAAATTGAAACTGGCACTTGACCAATGATAATAATCTAATGATCATTTCCTCAAAAATTAAATTTGGAATGTATTTCTTCCCTATTCAATTTATAAATCACATGATGTTACGAAACATGACAATTGGTGCATCGGTGTATATTTATACTGCTGTATCCAGGCCAGAGCATAATTTTTGTTCTCTTACTATAGCTTTACAAATTTGAATGTTGTGAAGAGCAATGTTTAATTTAGACTTCGGAATGTAGTAGAATAAAGAAGTCTTCAATTTCTTATCCAAAATTATAATTTTTCTGTATCGGGTTCTAAATTGACCCATCTGCGTTCACCGTGCAGAGTAAAATTTTATTGCCTAACTAGCAGCATGCCTGTTCTTCGTACGGAGTATCTCTAAAATGCAATACATTCAACGGTAATATACTGTAATAATTAATTATATTTGAAAACTTAAAAACTTCATTCAAACGAACTTGATTCAAATGACGTCATCGAAATATAAATCGCCTGGCTCTCTATGGCTTTTTACGGCAGTTATCGTGCTAACGGACAAACAGACAGAATGAACAAAGCCATAACCACTTTCCAACTATGTAGTAAAGTGTTAAAAATGGTTATTTAATTATCAGCATTTTATGAGGAAGATTCTTTCTTATGCTGCTATGACTTATATTATGCAATGATTTTTTTACTTTCCTTATATACATAATGTATAAGGAAATTATTGTGACGGGGTCGAAAATTCGAATTCGAGTTTTCGACGGGAGAGCACGTTTCAAGTATCCCTGATCACGAATCAAACATTTTTGAAGTGATGTCTGTGTGTGTGTGTGTGCGTGTGTGTGTGTGTGTCAGTGAGTCTGTGGAGACGATAACTGACGAACAAATGGACCGATTTGAACGAAATTTGGTACAAAAATCACAATCTGTAAACACTGGAAGCCTATTGTTTTTATACGCAATCGAATGCTCAGAATCCCCCTAAATTTTCGAGTAAAAATTTGAAAAAATCGTCAAAAAATCAAAACCACTAATAAAGTTACGCAAATAGACATTTCTTATGTAATTTTTCATTAGAAAACGATTGACATAAATTTCAGAACGCTGACATGAACCGTTCTTGAGATATTGCACATTTAAAAAAAAAAATATCAAAAAGTCATATAAAATAAAAAAAAAATATTTCCTATTAAGAAAAAAGTTCACTTTTCATATGTAATACCATGCGATAAATTGGGTGACATCATTCTCGTGGATCTAGCTCGTTCCATTCAAGAAAAAAGATACTTTGAGTATTACTTTTATATTTGAACGCCAATAGTCATTTATCTGCTGTAAAAATAACTTATTTCTTAGTGCATAATGCTTGGCGATATTTCGGCGACGAATTTGGCGGAATGTCGCCAACTTGGCGACTTTTTGAAATGTTGCCAAATTAACGGAAATCTCGCCAAATGGATAAAAATGACGCTAAATCAATGAAAATGACGACCAATTGTCGAAAATTTAATATCTTGGAAAGAATATTAGTATCTACTATATGAAAAACCTTTTTTTTTACTGTAAAAGTATTAAATTCATTACATTATATAAGGAAAGTCATGTGTTGCCCACATCAGATTTTTTTCTTACATAATGCAATGAATTTACATCTTTCACAGTGACAAAACAATGTATAAGATTCACGGCCCTATATGTTTAGGTGTAATTTTTTTCACAGTTTTGCATGGTAAATCCCGAGCGGTATTCGCTGCTAGTATAATATAAAGAAACTTAAAATTTGCAATCATGCGCAAATTACTATAGTATACTAAATGACATTGTTAATCAAAATATTCTGTTAAAATATTTAATTTAGTGCCCCTAAAAAGAAGTTAGAGAATTTCTGTTCTCGCTATACAAAATTATCTTCACGGGCCCCCCGGTGACCTAAAAGACTACAATTAATATAATATTTACAGTAAATAAGTATGGAACAAATATATGCAAGAAGAAAAACAGTAAACCAGCGCGAGAGGAATTATCTGTACTGATACAACAAATTGTAACGCAAAGGACTTCTCTTTCTTTACTGGACCAAAGTCAAAAGACACCTGCTAAACACCAACAAATGTACCCCTTCGTTCATTTCCCCAATACCAGTCAATCATCCACCCACCCCTCAAATCTCCACACCAAGAATTTTCACCCCCATTTTTCCCCTGGGAGGATAGGAGGTGTGGCTAACGTTGAAAATTGGAAGTTTCAGCAGTTGAAACACGATTTACTATTCCAATATATTAATCCCAAATTAATTCAAAAATCTAAAAAAAATCTTAAAAAGAAGCCAGAAGTATAATCTATTGAACGCTCTTTTTCAATATGTGAAACGTTTGATAGTTAATTTTTTATAGTGCAATTAAGAAGGTGATGTTTTATCTAAGAAATTTTGACAAATTAACTCCATTTCAAGATATATTTAAAATAAAATTTAAAAAATTGATGACAGAGTTCAATGCATTAAACTGTCTACAATCATGTGCAAAAAACAGAATTTTAAATTATTCATTTGCCAATGTGTAATTAGCGAAGAACTTCCCCCATAGGTTAACATGGGCATGAAAGCTAACTGAAGCGTCGCCTTAAAGCATGTGTGGCAGCGTCTTCCGCAAAGGGAAATAAGTAACTTAACTGATTCTATGCCGCACCGAATATCGGTTTTGTGTAGTTTCCCGGGGAGGATTTACCACTTATTAAACTGACATCTTCTTAAGTTCATCATTTATTTCTTATTAAAACGATTTATATTTTGTTTATTTTTCTCCCAAATTATAACCATTTATATATCTCTTCAAACGATATATACATGTCGAGTTTCGAGGCTATCGCTCAATTTCATATATGCAACAGAGTGCATATAAGTCAGTTAGCATAGAAGTCAGAGTGTATATAAGTCAGAGTGTATATAAATCAGTTATTTGTGAGAAATCTTCTTACCTGATGACGTTTCTCGCACCGGGGTAGACGCAGAAACGGGGATGTTGCTCCTGAGGATGAACGCCACTACCGAGTGCCACTGCCCAAACTGAGTCCTCCACCGGCTGTCCGTGCAGGGACATCGGAGCAGGATGAGGCAGCCCGGTTCTTGACCAGGAGGGAAGCAAATGGCGGGAGGCAGGCACATCACTTGTTTCACAGTATCTAAAATCAACCAGGAGAAATTTTACAAGAAAGCAATGAAATGCATTTCTTGAAATGAATTATGGAAAAGATGAAATAGATATACTTCCCAATCTTTCACGACCAAAGCCTCCACACAAAAAAAGGGGGGGGGGGGCAGTTGGGACCACGATACTGGGGCCCGTGAACATTGCTGAGGATAAAATATTTCTTTTTAGAACATCTGTGTATGAATTTATAAATTTTTTTCCTGAATTACTTGAAAATTGTCTGACTTCCGAAACAGTTAAAAAAAAGGTTCAAAGGAGGTCTCCTCAGTTCAATAGAAGCCGTCAGGGTAGAGATAACTTCACAGTGTTGTGTTTAAGGTCGGAATTGAGAAAGGGGATGCCAACAAGGCAATAAAAAGCACCTATCACTACAGGGAAAGCAGGGAGCAATTTTCTAAAATGGCACTGATAAAATAAATAAGCTAAGATATTCACAAAATGTCCTTGAAATTTTGTTTGGCTCTGGCGCTGATTTCATTTTTGATGAAAATCAAACAATACTAGCGGCACTTAAAAAATACGAAAAATGAGAAGATTCTATTATATTATGTTGTACTCTGTAAAATAAGTAGTAGCAATGCTTCAAAAGAAAAGAAAATGTTATTTCTTACGCTATGCTGGTATAAACTGTTCTCAACACCATTTTTTTTTTCAACTGTGGCACGATACTTGGCATTGTGAAATTGCATTCAAAAAGAGCTAATTCAGCACATAAAAGATGAAATTCAATGAAAACTGCGAAATCAATGTAACTTGAAGTATCATTTTGACTGATATAATGTATTAAATCAAAAATGATTTCAATTAGTAAAGTTTTCCAAAATGTGTAGATTAAAACCTCTTATGATAATTTTAGTAGAGCATTGAGGATACAAACTTTGCCGTTAGCTGTTAAAAAAGGTTTTTGTCAAAAGCAGAGAACTTTGCGTCTTGGGAATTTTGAGTGAGTCAAAACGATTGATACATAAAAACAGCATGTATCTGTACTGTACATAAGTTATTTTTATCCCAAAAGTTACAAAACAAATGATAGTTGATCCCGAGATGATATTTCGGACATATTTCATTTTATTTATATGCTGCTGACTGATTTATATGCTGCACACTGATTGGAGATAATTCAGCTGTAACACTGGTAACTGTTTCTTCTGGGTGGTCGTTTGCGGCAAAAATATTACAATACCATTGTTTTTGCTAAAAAAATTTTTTGAAGCATCCGTTTTCCAGATCTATTATAGATAGAACTTAGAAAAGGATCTAGCATCCGATTCTGGATGAGGTGGGGAGGTTCACTAAAGATTTCCATATCCGGTTCTTTTTACATTTCTAGTTCAAAATTTTCCCTTTTCCTTGAAACATCCATTTTCTAAGAATTGAGCTAGAAAGTCGATGGGTTCAGGAAGAATTTCTAATTCGGATTTTTCCCCAGATATTTTCCGGTTCATAAAAATTTCCCTTGTAGCATCCATTTCTTGAGATTGGCTACGGATAAAACTTATGACGATGATGGATGCAGCCATTTCAGCTTCCGACTGTAAAAATGTCGCTTCCATTAAAAAAATTTGCATTTTCCTTGCACCATTCATTTTTTTAAATAAGCTTAGAGGATGACTGATATGGATTCAGCCTCGAATTCCAGAAGAAGTAGAGAACCTTCTACCTTCTGTTGTTGTTGAGACCCAGACCGTCCGACCTACCAGAAAGGTGTAAGGTAACTGTTTGGACGGCCGGGAAGTGCCACCCAATTTAGACCGGAACCCAGTGGGGGAGGCATCCACAGGGACCGTACCCTCCTTCCCCTACCACCAACCTCTCGGAAGGACTTACGGACCCACATGTTTAACGTGATCGTACTCCGCATGAACACGGCGGCAGTTGTGGCAGCGGCGCTAACCACTGGGCTGCCGCGCCCGAAAAGAGCCAACAACACGCGGTGTTCCCAGGTGGTCACCCACCCAAGTACTAACCGCGCCCGATGCTGCCTGACTTCGGTGATCTAACGAGAACCGGTGTTTTCAGCACGGTACGGTCGTTGGCCTCTTCTACCTTCTGTGGAATTTGTTTTTCTAAGGATTACTACTTGCGGTTTTTCATCTTATAAATATTTCCTTCAAACGTATATTTCGATTGCCTATGGATAAAGCTTAAGTAATGAGTGATATGAATTTCAGCCAGAGTGGGGTCAGGGATTCACTCTGGAATTTTTCTTCCACTTCTTTTCCCAATTCTGGGTTAAAAAAAATATTATTTTCCTTCAAACACATTTCTCAAAATTGGCTGTGGATAGAGCTCAGAGGATTCAGTATGATATGGATTCAGTAGCCAATGCTTTAAGGCTCATGAGAATTTATTAGGTATTTCCACTTCGGGTTCTACGGATGTCCCTCCCTATTAAAAAAAATTACAGTTCTTTTTGCAATACCTATTTCTCAGGTTTGGCTACAGAGATAACTTATTGGGGGAGGACTGACTCGGCATCGAACTACTGATTTCCAGAGATGTCACTCCGGTTGTTCCCAAAATGGGCATGACTATGAGGAGTAAGAGTCTAAAAATATTTCTTCTGAAACGAGATGGACACACCACTTGCCATCCTATAAAAATACTTTCATCATTTTCTTATTCTTCTGTGTTATAGTGTTACTCGATGTATTTCGTGAAATTCAACTCTCTCCCTAAATGATGCAGAAAAGGGAGCCTTTACTTTTCGCTCAACTTGGCATCCAGGCCCCAAATTGGAGGTGTTCACGACAGAACGTGTGACAGGACAGCTTCGAAGTTTTCGAGTACAGTGGTCAAGATGTGTTGTTCTCGCCGTTTTTATAGACAATGTTTGCATCTGCTTGCTCTCAGGTAGGAATGTTCTGTCAAGGAATCCGTCAGAGTTGCTAAAAACCTGGGAATTTTGGAGGTATTGGAAACTCGGATGGGAAGAAACGAATGACGCCTATCTTATGGGTCCTGGCTAACCTTCATCGTGGATCGCCATTGAGATAAATTGACTAAATCTTTGTATTCGTTACTAAATCTTGTATTCGTTTCTTAATCTTTGTATTCGTTCGTAAGTCGTTATTTTTTACTAAATCTTTGTATTCGTTACTCGTTCTTTGTATCTCGTTAAAGTAAAGTCTGTTGAAATAACATTTTCAGAAATTTGAAAATGCAAAACTTTTGTTGAAAATGGGCACAGATTATATAGATTTCGGGTCATCGTTCCCTATTAAATGAATAGGAATGAAAATATTGACGTGTTCAATTGCAATTTGTTTGTGAAACGAATTTCCATTTCTATTTATATATTATAAAAAAGTCACAGAATTCAAACCGTTTTCTTGGATCTAACGAGCGTGCTTCAGCTATTTACAATTCCGAGTGCAAAAAACAGATATTAGTTTTGGATCATGCACATTTATTTTGCAATGCAAAATGCAATGGCAAAAAATGTCCACATTTTTGTAAATTTTTAAAAGGTCCGATTTTTTTCCGAAAATAGCCGGTTTGTCCCCGAGAATAAACCGGCTTTTTTCTCGTCTTCGCAACTTTACATCTGTATGAGATGGGAAAAGTGAAGCACATCACCCTATCCTGTCTAATAGTGTGCAACGAAACGTCCAGTCCCAAATCAGTATACCATCACCCATTTTATGTGTATCAGTCGTCCCCAAAGCAGTTATTTAGGCCTACTTTCCGAAAACTTTCATTTCGACTTACGGATTTAAAAACTTTATTAAATTGGATTTTCTTTTGGATCTAATAGATCCCTTTCAATTCCATTAGATAACTTATTCTAATATGCTATATTATATTATATTACATATTATATTTCTATTCGGAATTTTTGATTCTAATTCATTCCAGTTTTAAAATTCATACTCATACAACTGTTTTGTGGGGCTCATAAGATTTTCTTTTTAGAAAAACTAAACAGTTTTTACTATTGTTGCTTTGTTTTGTTACTGTTATTATTTTGAATTCCTCGGTAAAGTCCTTTCCGATATAGGAACCCGTCTCATCTCAATGAGGCTATTTTAATCAATTTTAATCTCATTTTAATCTATTTTAATCTCAATCAGGCTATTTTAAAATATCTCTACTTTAAAACTGTGAGTTTTTCAAAGTTCCACCTATCTCAGACATGAATCCTCAATTCTCAGAATCGAATCTCCTCCAAGAGTTCGATAGTTCGGCCTTTTCCCCTAAAATGAAATAGATTGTAGTGTCCCTTCATCTCTTTAGTAGCTTTTATGCGAGTGATCCGTGTTTCAAGAGAACTCCAGAGAATGGAAAACGGAACTTTTTTTTCTAAACTTCATAATTACTTCTTAGTGAATTTTAATGTATTTTTACTTTCCCTGCAATACATGGTAATGTATGGGGAAAGTATTGGAATCATGTCGAAAATCGCAGTTTTAGACGGATCGAAACGTTTTGGGACCTCTAGAACACGAAAACACTATTTTTAGCGTGACGCATGTGTGTCTTCACTCTAACTCAAAAACGAATGGCTCGAATTTCATGAAATTGTGTAGGTAAGTTTATGTGTGACAATGGTGCTGATTAGTTTTGGGTACGATTCGGGATAAAACAATCCGCCTTTTTTTGCGAAATGACCCGCAAAAATGGCCTGCATCCGCTCTAGCTGAAGAACTAATAGATCCAATTTTACAAAGTTGGGTAGATAAGTCTCTTGTGGATGACCCTGATGCTGATTAAATTTTGGTACAATTCGGAAAAAAAGAACCTGCCTTGTTTTGCGAAATGGCCCGCAAAAATCGTCTAAATCTAAAATAAAAATCGTCTAAATCTAAAATAAAAAACGACGTAAGCTCAAATATATCCATTAAACGCTTGTTTTATACGTCATTTTTAACGATGAAAATAATAAGACCCACTCCATTCCACCAGGAGTAGCCGTTCCCGAGATATTTTAGTTTTTTCGAATTTTCGCTCATTGAAAATAGGTCCAGTTACCTAATGTGAACGAAAATTGAATTAAAAGTGCCCATTCAGTGTCATTTTATATAATGATGGGTGTTATTTTGTGCTATTAAACTCAATATAATGAATTATTGAAGAAATAAAGAAAACACGTAAATATGAATCTGCAGGGAAAGTCATGTGCCACCCCCATCAGAATTTTATATCTGTATATATATGATCTGTATATATATATATGATCTGTATATATATGATCTGTATATATATGATCTTAAGCGTATATATGATTATAATGTGTTCTCGATTGCTCTTTGCTTTTTCATTTGTTTTTACCAGTGTGATGACACTCATTGACTTCTGTTGAGACCCAAACCGCCCGACCTACCAGAAAGGTGTAAGGTAACTGTTTGGACGGTCGGGAAGTGCCACCCAGGGCCGGCTCAAAGACATTTTCGTGTGTGGGCAAGACAGTTTGGAGCCGCCCTTCATATATATATATATATATATATATATATATATATATATATATATATATATATATAAATTGATCTACAGCCACGAAACTGAGCATGCAAATTTCGTTTTAAGAGTTATGCAAATGATCAAAGTGTCAACGCCAATGACGTTATAGGGCTCATACAGCGCGCATGGGAACGACATATCGTGCAGCATTTAAAATGTCTGATATTCTTACTTACGAGCAATTGAAACTGGATTTTCTGCTTTGATACTGAAAATTGTGTACAAAGATGCCTTTGAGACGTCTCGACAGCACTACGAACAATTGTCGGATTTTGAGAGAAGTCGCATCAATGGCCCAATGGAAACTGGTTGGTCGAACAGACGTACCAGTCGCCATCTTGGTCGGAACGATATGGTAGTTGCTCGGTGATGGAACAGTGGATCAAAGAAGACCCATGTAACCGTCGCAGAGGCTTAGAACGCCCCAGACAGACAACTGCTCGAGTGGATCGTGCAGTCAGGAGAGGAGTCACATCTACACCAATGGCGTGGTTCGAATCTTATCAGACATCGCCCGTGCATCCTGTATCAATGTATATTATTCGGACGACTGATGGGATTAAGTGTCGACGTCCATTAAAGCGCCTACCACTGACCCCTTCAACATAGGCAGAGGCGTCTGAATTGGTGTTTAGCTAGTTAGTGTACTAGACAGTGTCTGATTGGAGGCAAGTTTAGAGACAAATTCCGCTTCGTCAGTACTGATGATCGACGCATAGGTGTGCGGATGAGGACTGGACTTTTTTCGTGATTATACGAGAAAGCTATTAAGGGCAAAGTATCTTAGATAGGCAAGAGCAGGAGGGAATAATCTCCCTTAGAAACAGGATCACCATCACCTTACGAAAATTATTTTATTTCATTGATCTATCAAATTTTATTCTCATCTAAATTTAGAGGTTTAGAAAATGTAATGCTTCACATTTCTTTCTACATGCATAATGCAGCAGTAATTTATAATACATAGCTGAATTTTGGACTTTATTTGTAACTAGCAGCATACCCGTTCTTCGTACGGAGTATATAATATAAATAAACTTTTCAGGAAATTCACAATCATGTGCAAATTCCTATAGTATACTAAATGGCATTTTTAATCAAAATATTCTGTTAAAATATTTAACATAATGCTCCTAAAAAGAAGTTAAGGAATGGCTGTTCTCGTTATTCAAAATTATCTTCACGGGTAGATCTGAAGAATAAAATATCCTGGCCTTTTTGTAAGCAAATTTATAAAAAGTAGGGAATTGAATCAATATATGCAAAATAATAGCGTATTGTATGGGACCCGTACTACTTATATACGCGAATATTAGAAGATATAACCTATATTAGTAGATTACATATATAAATTGAAAATATCAATAAATCCGTAATCTTTAAATCAGTAGGCAATAATTAATTCCAATATGTGCCCAAATGAAAGTGCTAAAATTATATGGGAAGATAAACCCGTACTACTTATAATGTCATAGATTAGAAGATATGTCCTAGTGTTAGTAAAAGATTACCCGTATTATAATATGTAGTCTGAAAATTTTTTACCAATATATAACAGATTACTTAATAAATTAAAAATATCAATAATCCCTGCCATCTTCATACCGGAAGGCTTGATTCCAATATATGCCAATATACATGTACTACTTATATTCTCTTAGATTAGAAGATATACCCGTGCATTTGTAGAAGATTACTCGTACAACGTACAATATATGAGTTTCAACAATTTTTGCCGCAATAAAACAATGCTGTAAGAAATTGAACATATCAATAATCTCTGAATCAATAATCCCCGAAAACATCAATAATAATAATGTTTAAACATGAAGATCGTAATTGATATTATCCAGTCAAAAATACGATGGCAATGAAATTTATTTTATATACATATCTTCATCATTAAAATCGGAAAAGATTTAATAAAAATCTTCTTCCTCATAAACACATTAAATTTAAATCCGTTGTTAAGCGACATGTTATGATTTGCTTCAAATAAATTGGTGGTCAAAATATCGTCTAAATATCTCTAATGAAGGTTTGGCGACATTTTAAAAAATCGCCAAATTTATCGCCAAGTGTGACTGTAGAACTGATAGTCCCACTTGGCGATAAATTGACGGACCATCATCAAAATATTATCCCCTAAAAAAACGCAATTTCGTTTATTTAGGGCAATTTATCAATTTCAAAATATTTTTATGGATTTATAAATATTTTTATCAATTTGGTGACATTTTAAAAAATCGCCAAATTTATCGCCAAGTGGGACTGTAGAACTGACAGTCCCACTTGGCGATAAATTGACGAACCATCATCAAAATATTATCCCCTAAAAACACAATTTCGTTTATTTAGGGCAATTTATCAATTTCAAATTATGTTTATGGATTTGTAAATATTTTTATCAATTTGGTGACATTTTAAAAATTCGCTAAATGTGTTACTAAGTAGGGCGGTTGGACTGACAGACAAATGCTAACGAAACACCATTTCAGTACTTTCTTTTAAGAAAACAAAATAAATTTCATTGATTTACGTCATTTTTATCAATTTGGGGACATTTCAATCAATTTGGTAACTTTTAAGAAATTTGCCAAGTTAGCGATATCCAGCCAAATTCGTAGCTCTAAATTCGCAGATCTGAATAAAATATCGTGATCCAGTTTGTATATACTAAATGAAAACACTAAAATATTGTTAGAAGATATACCCATTCAACTCTTTTTCTGCTTAAACAATTGGATAAATGAATTTATTGGGTAAACAAAATATGAGTTTATTAGCTAAACACAATATATAAGCTTAAAACCTCTTTGCTAAAATAAATGAAAGTGGTGTATGCAGTTCGCAATTAATATAATTAAAAAAAATCAAACCGTTCATTTATAAGATATATTTTAATACCCATTTATTTATTTAATATTCAAATCGAAAAAAAAATAATAATCATTAGCAAACATATTTAATTTCATTCCTTGGCCGAGCAACACGATATAAGATAGAATCTTCCTCATAAAATGCGAAATTAAATAACTATTAAAATCTGTATACTTCTAATCGTTGAGTAAAAGCTTGTGAAATACAAAACATGGAGGTAGATTTTTCCATTTAAATTCATGTTTCAAACAATTCATGCTTTCAGATAGTGACTATTTAATGCAAAAATCCTGCATCAAACTCAAAAATAAAGTTTTAATTCCCTTTGACGTTTTAAACAAACGATTTTTATCCTTTGCGTTTGGATAAACCACGGAGTTGGAGAGTAGAACTCCTATAAAAAAAGTTCCGTTTTTCATTAATATCTCGACAACCCCTGGTCTTAGAAACTCGAAATTTGGGCAAAATTTTTGGGGGGCTATTTCAAGGCCACCCACAAAATTTAATTAAATTCGGTTCAGCCGTTCTCTCGTGATGATGAGATAAAGGAAAGTTTCGTTTTTTACTAATATCTCGATAACCACTGGTCGTAGAAATTTCAAACATAGACTAAATTTTAAGTGGGGCTATTTCTAGGCTACCCACAAAATTTCATCAAATTCGGTTCAGCCGTTCTCCCGTGATGATGGGACAAACAGACAGACAGACAGACAGACAGACAGACAGACAGATTTTCAATTTTATTTATATAGATTTCCCTGCACACAAATGATGTATTTTTAAAGGGATGTCTGTGCGCGAGTATAATGTATATATGGATGTGTATAGGAGTCTAAAGAGACAAAAATTTCTAGAACGAATGGAGTGAAGTGAACAAAATTTATGATTTTAAAGGGAAATAAACACTCTGAAGGTCGCAAGTTTTCAAACTTCTTTTAAATCATAAAAAGAAAACGGCATTCAAAAATATTAAATAAACAATCATATTATATGTAAATTTACGTGAATAACATCTATGTTTGGGATTTCTGTGTGGGGGAAACGAAGCGTTACAAAAAATGTAAACCTTTTGGGCGCTTATAATAATAATTTCAATATTTTAATATTCAGAACTTTGTTTTAGAAAGCAAAAAAGTGTCTGTCCGAGCGAGTGTTTTTATTATTCTTGTTTTCATTTTAAACTATAAAATAAAGATATAAATAGTAAACGACAAAAATACGTACTAGGAAATTTAGTATCAAAATCTATATTTATTATTAAGAAAAGCTTTTATAATTCTCGAGTAATCGTCTTGCTAAATTGAAGAAGATTGAAATTTTTCCATTTTTCAACTTAGTAACATCTCAAAAATTAAAAGAACTAACTTTGAACAATAAGCATGAATTTGTAGCTCTGTGAAAGCCCTACAAGTGTATATAATTGGATTTTGGATCGAACTATATTTTTCTTTGGGGGGGGGGGGGGGGTTATACTTAGAAACATAAAAATTAGTTTTTTTCCTTGTTTCATACTTTCACTCGAAATATCTTTGAAAGTATAAAAGATCGATAGAATTATTAAGTGATAAAAATATGTATGAGGAAATTTAGTTTCTAAATTTATATGTATATTTAAAAAAGCTTCTATAGTTTTCGAGTAATCATCTTGTCAAGCGGAAGAAGTTTGAAAATTTGAAGTATTTCAAGTTTGTAATGCTTATATCTTAAAAACTAAAAGTGATAACTATAAACAATTAGTATGAATTTATTGCTCTTGGTTTTTGAAATATAATGATTATAATTTTCGATATTTTAACATATCGAAATTATAACCACTATACTTCAGAAACCAAGTTTTTCAATAGGTGGGAAAGCTGTAATATTTGAATTGCCACGATTATTGCAAATCAGTCTGGTTACTTACTCTTTTGAGAAATATTGTTGCACAAGCACGAGATATTTTGCTTTGTTTAAAAAGAATTAGGAAATGTATATGGGGATTCTAAAGATGTTTAATGATTAGTGAGGGTTGAACAGAATAGGTAGAAATATACGTATTCAATTACGTATTTATGTGCCGCTAGACAAGTTTATAGATTAACTATAATGTAAAATTTTGTCAGTAAGTTTAATTTTTATACTGCAAATCAAGTTAGTAAAATAATCGAATATTCACTGGGGGGGGGGGGGGGGGTGAAGACGATTGATATGTAATGTTTAAAATGTCCCTGAGTTTGTGACAAGTGAATGAAAATATATAAAAAAATGTTCGAAGATACAAAACCTAATCCAAAAGCAGGAAAAATATATAGAATAGAAAAGGGGACAACAATTAAGAAAGAAAGGTGGAGGGGGTAAAAATTAAAAACATTCTAATTTTCTGCCGAAAGATAAAGTGCATAACAAAACTAAGAGAAGGGGAAAAATCATATTTGCAATCATTAGAGAACAGGGTGGTAAAAAACGCAATATTTGTTTTCGTAATTTTGAAAAAAATAATAAACGAAAACATCTGAAAAGAATTTAGAGATACTTAGGCTCAACAGAAACACAGGGAAATATCCAAATGTTTCTAAATTCTTTTTAAAAAAAGGACGGGGGGGGGGGGGTTAGAAATTAAAAAATATGAACTTTTGAGTGGGGTAATAAATATAGGGTGTATTAAGAATAAAAAAAAAAAATCCATTCGTTGAAAAAGAGGACCGTCAATGTTTCATTTTTTCTCGGTTTTGAAATAAAAAATGGACAAAAAAATACCACATATCATACAATACAACTTTATATAAGAATAATAATGAATCGAATGTTGACTGGAACATGGGGATATTAAATGAATTGTTTGAGTAGAAATGAAAAAAATCACAATATCAAAATGTATATTACAAATTTTAAGATTGTTTAATTAACATTTTACTTAAAAGTGTATTAAATTATAATTATAACTAAAAGTGTAATTATGCAAAAATAAAATAGTATTTACAGATTATTGAACGTATATCCAGACAGAAATTTGTGTGCATGAGCAAAAGAATATGTATAATTCCCAGATTGTGTCTATAGAATAAATTTATTAATTTATAAAACAGCTCTAACAAATTAATAACAACTTTTGCACTTTCATACAAATATTTATAAAGGATGTTATACTTCGTAAAAATATTTTGTAGCATTTTTTTTTTCGTTTTACAGTGAAACTGGAAAAATTACAAACTTAAGAACATTTTACACCATTGCTTAATTATTTACCTCTGAAATTCCTCATAGAACAAACGGGGCCACGGGGCATATTATTTTAGATTAAAACATGAAAAAATTATTCTTTTATCAGTATTATTCTGTGGCTAATGCCATAGACTAAATTCAGTACCAAA
Organism: Amaurobius ferox; assembly: GCA_951213105.1. Classification (NCBI taxonomy): domain Eukaryota; kingdom Metazoa; phylum Arthropoda; class Arachnida; order Araneae; family Amaurobiidae; genus Amaurobius; species Amaurobius ferox. The sequence goes on along the minus strand of OX578145.1, from coordinate 5,972,736 downwards.
TTAATTTTATTTGTTGAAACACATTAAAAATCGACAAAAAATGTAGTCAATTAAGAAATTTTGCAAAAATATTTTAAATAATTGAAAGAAAAAGTTACCCGAATAGTTAGAACTTAAAAGACAGCCATATTTGTGGATGGATTTGTGAATCTCGCACAGCAGCATAACACAGCACATTGCTTTGAACACTAGTAAGAAGTAGCTTTTTACTTCTAGTCACTATATTTGTTATCTGCATGGCCTCCAGCTAGTCTCAATGCCGAAATGAGCTAAAACGGTAGACGACCAAAAGAATGACCATCTGGACTAATCTCCTGCCTCCCGTCCTTTCAGAAGTGGGATCATAGAGACCGCATCCATGTGTTTGCAATTTGAATTTGAAACCAGGAAAAAATTCTGAGAATCGCTCCTTGAGTTTTTCCCAGTATTTGTGGTACAAAGTCCCCTAAGGGATTGGACCCAGCTGCAAGTTGTTTAAAATCTCCCAAGCGTTGAACTGCACATTGCTTCAAAAAAGATATAATTATGGGAGAAAAACGATTTTATCCTTTTATATTTTAATACTATCTAAGAAAGTAAATTAATTTATATTAAAGTGGCACAAAATTGCTTCATTTTCAATTTTTTTTTTTAATATGACCATAAAAGTCATTCTTGCTACACCTAATTTCACTTCCAAATGGCCGCCCCCTGATTCGGTCGCTGTGGGCAATTGCCCACGCCGCCCACGCCTTAAACCGGGCCTGGTGCCACCCAATTTAGACCGGAACCCAGTGGGGGAGGCATTCACAGGGACCGAACCCTCCTTCCCCTACCACCAACCTCTCGGAAGGACTTACGGACCCACATGTTTAACGTGATCGTGAACACGGCAGTTTTGGCAGTGGCTGGAATCGAACCCGGGCCAACCGAGTGCAACTCCAGCGCGCTAACCACTGGGCTACCGCGCCCTCATTGGCTTCTATGTATCTTATGAATCAATCAACTAACAAACATTTCAGATGCTGAGATTCACAAGGGCCGTGCGAAGAAACCCCCAAAACGAACATTCGACACATTTTTCGAAACAGGGGTACTCGATCTTAAAAGGCAGTCAACAGAACCTCGGTTTTCCTTGGAATTTCATATAAAAAAATCTATCTATATGGATGGGACGTCACTTGATCCGATATAGACTGTTTTAATTTGTGAATCTAATATGAATGGGTCCCACAAAAATAGAACACTATTTCTGTGTATGAAATGTACGCAGAAAAGCTAAAGAAACTCGGCCTCAACTGCTGTTTGTTTCAAAAGAGAACAACTCAATTTAAAAATAGTTCAAATGAACCTCTAAATCTAAAACAAAAGTCTACGTTAGTACTCCCTGGGGAAAATCTAGCCTTTACCCATGGTTTGCCTTCAGCAGCCTATAGGAATAGTTTATTTTCATGTGGTATCTATGGGTTCCTGTTTGAGGGGGTGTCACCCCAACCCCCTCTTGGCAAGGGCACTCGCTTGTGGGCCATGCTTTTTACCATTCTGTCTATTGGCGAGCTCAAAAGAGAAATCTGTCTGGCAATTGTAATGCATATGTGTTACGATCCATCGTAATACCTTTTGTAATTCTTTAATTTTCACCATTTGAATAATTTATGTTTTCTAACTTTAATTCATTTCGGTTTCCCATATTCAAAATTGTTTTAATTTGTACTTCTATATAATAAAAGGCAATGTCTGTGTGTCTGTCTTATACACTATACGTTTCGCGACCGCGTGTCGGAGAGCTACGAAATTTGGCAATCGGAGACCCGGGGGGGAGGGAAGGGGACACGTGAAAACCGATTTTTAAAATTTTAATTATTTTTTTATTTATTTAATGTTTTATGCGATTTCGACCGTTTTTTGCCCTTTTTGCCCTTTTTTCTCCACGATCCAGACATCGTAGAAAAAAACAAATTACACCATCGGAAAGAGCAGAGAATTTCGAGTAAAAATATATCAATTTCAAATCTGAATTTCGATTTCTAATATTTTTTAAAGATTTTAAAACAAAAGTCACTTTTTGCTCAAGAAAACGATTTTTGGTTTTTAAATTCTCGCATCGTGAAAAGTACTCATAATTTCGACTAATAATTTACATTTTCAGAAAGGTCAAACATCTGGCATTCTTACAAGTCCAATCTGGTCCAGAAATAATGAAAATTGCCTTCAGGATGGCAATTTTAAAGACGCCATGATTTTAAATTTGTCGGCTACCGGCTCAGTTCCTCAAAGGCATTTTCCCCCCATCCGCATTAGTTTCTTCCCCGTCTCCATGGAGACCGCGTTTTCGGTTTTAACTGAATTACGAGCATAAGTGTTGTATACATCGGGCGAAATTATTATATTTATATGATATTTTAAATGGATATTTTTAAATGGATATTTTAAATAATTTAAATGATTGAATTATGGTGGTTTGAATTGTGGTGATGTATTTGAAATTATTATATTTATGGATTGGTGGAACGATATGGTTGATTTTTTTTATTTTAAATGGATATTTTAATTTATGGATATTTTAATTTATAGATATTTTAAATGGATATTTTAATTTTATGGCTATTTTAAATGATGGAACGATGGAACGAGGATGGTGGAATTAAGAGCCTAGCATATGGTCGTTAAAAATTTAAATTAGCGCGCGGGAAGTTAGCGCGCGAGAATTGCACTCGGTAGGCCTGGGTTCGATTCCCGCCACTGATGCGGAGTACGATCACCTTAAACATATGGGTCGATAATTCCTTCCGAGAGGTTTGTGGCAGGGAAAGGAGGGTACGGTCTCTGTGGATGCCTCCCCCACTGGGTCCTGGTCCAAATTGGGTGAATAAAAAGAAAGTTATGGAGATTGTCGCGGAGGGCGCGGTAGCCCAGTGGTTAGCGTGCGGGAATTTCACTCGGTAGGCCCGGGTTCGATTCCCTCCACTGACAAAACTGCTGCCGTGTTCACGCGGAGTACGATCACGTTAAACATGTGGGTCCGTAAGTCCTTCCGAGAGGTTGGTGGTAGAGGAAGGAGGGTACGCACCCTGTGGATGACTTTCCCACTGGGTTCCGGTCTAAATTGGGTGAATAAAAAGAAGGTTATGGAGATTGTCGCGGAGGGCGCGGTAGCCCAGTGGTTGGCGCGCGGGAATTGCACTCGGTAGGCTAGGGTTCGATTGCCGCCACTGCCAAAACTGCTGCCATTTTCACGCGGAGTACGATCACATTAAACATGTGGATCCGTAAGTCCTTCCGAGAGGTTGTTGGTAGAGGAAGGAGGGTACGGACCCTGTGGATGCCTCCCCTACTGGGTTCCGCTCTAAATTGGGTGAATAAAAAGAAGGTTATGGAGATTGTCGCGGAGGGCGCGGTAGCCCAGTGGTTAGCGCGCGGGATTTGCACTAGGTAGGTCCGGGTTCGATTCCCGCCACTGCCAAAACTGCCGCCGTGTTCAGGCGGAGTACGATCACGTTAAACATGCGGGACCGTAAGTCCTTCCGAGAGGTTGGTGGTAGGGGAAGGAGGGTACGGTCCCTGTGGATGCCTCCCCCACTGAGTTCCTGTCTAAATTGGGTGGCACTTCCTGGGAGGTCGTTCCTTCTGGTAGGTCGCGCCAGCGAGTGTGCCACGGTTAGAATTTGCCACGGTCAGAATTTTCAAGGGTAGCGAACAGGCTGGTCGCCAAAGGCGGCTAGTCTTAAATAATAAAAGGCAATGTCTGTGTGTGTGTGTGTCTGTCTGTTTGTCTTATACACTATACGTTTCGCGACCGCGCGTCGGAGAGCTACGAAATTTGGCAATCGGAGACCCGGGGGGGGAGGGAAGGGGACACATGAAAACCGATTTTTAAAATTTTAATTATTTTTTTATTTATTTAATGTTTTATGCGATTTCGACCGTTTTTTGCCCTTTTTGCCCTTTTTTCTCCACGATCCAGACATCGTAGAAAAAAATAAATGACACCATCGGAAAGAGCAGAGAATTTCGAGTAAAAATATATCAATTTCAAATCTGAATTTCGATTTCTAATATTTTTTAAAGATTTTAAAACAAAAGTCACTTTTTGCTCAAGAAAACGATTTTTGGTTTTTAAATTCTCGCATCGTGAAAAGTACTCATAATTTCGACTAATAATTTACATTTTCAGAAAGGTCAAACATCTGGCATTCTTACAAGTCCAATCTGGTCCAGAAATAATGAAAATTGCCTTCAGGATGGCAATTTTAAAGACGCCATGATTTTAAATTTGTCGGCTACCGGCTCAGTTTCTCAACGGCATTTTCCCCCCATCCGCATTAGTTTCTTCCCCGTCTGCATGGAGACCGCGCTTTCGGTTTTAACTGAATTACGAGCATAAGTGTTGTATACATCGGGCGAAATTATTATATTTATATGATATTTTAAATGGATATTTTTAAATGGATATTTTAAATAATTTAAATGATTGAATTATGGTGGTTTGAATTGTGGTGATGTATTTGAAATTATTATATTTATGGATTGGTGGAACGATATGGTTGATTTTTTTATTTTAAATGGATATTTTAATTTATGGATATTTTAATTTATAGATATTTTAAATGGATATTTTAATTTTATGGCTATTTTAAATGATGGAACGATGGAACGAGGATGGTGGAATTAAGAGCCTAGCATATGGTCGTTATAAATTTAAATTAGCGCGCGAGAATTGCACTCGGTAGGCCTGGGTTCGATTCCCGCCACTGATGCGGAGTACGATCACCTTAAACATATGGGTCGATAATTCCTTCCGAGAGGTTGGTGGCAGGGAAAGGAGGGTACGGTCTCTGTGGATGCCTCCCCCACTGGGTCCTGGTCCAAATTGGGTGAATAAAAAGAAAGTTATGGAGATTGTCGCGGAGGGCGCGGTAGCCCAGTGGTTAGCGTGCGGGAATTTCACTCGGTAGGCCCGGGTTCGATTCCCTCCACTGACAAAACTGCTGCCGTGTTCACGCGGAGTACGATCACGTTAAACATGTGGGTCCGTAAGTCCTTCCGAGAGGTTGGTGGTAGAGGAAGGAGGGTACGCACCCTGTGGATGACTTTCCCACTGGGTTCCGGTCTAAATTGGGTGAATAAAAAGAAGGTTATGGAGATTGTCGCGGAGGGCGCGGTAGCCCAGTGGTTGGCGCGCGGGAATTGCACTCGGTAGGCTAGGGTTCGATTGCCGCCACTGCCAAAACTGCTGCCATTTTCACGCGGAGTACGATCACATTAAACATGTGGATCCGTAAGTCCTTCCGAGAGGTTGTTGGTAGAGGAAGGAGGGTACGGACCCTGTGGATGCCTCCCCTACTGGGTTCCGCTCTAAATTGGGTGAATAAAAAGAAGGTTATGGAGATTGTCGCGGAGGGCGCGGTAGCCCAGTGGTTAGCGCGCGGGATTTGCACTAGGTAGGTCCGGGTTCGATTCCCGCCACTGCCAAAACTGCCGCCGTGTTCAGGCGGAGTACGATCACGTTAAACATGCGGGACCGTAAGTCCTTCCGAGAGGTTGGTGGTAGGGGAAGGAGGGTACGGTCCCTGTGGATGCCTCCCCCACTGAGTTCCTGTCTAAATTGGGTGGCACTTCCTGGGAGGTCGTTCCTTCTGGTAGGTCGCGCCAGCGAGTGTGCCACGGTTAGAATTTGCCACGGTCAGAATTTTCAAGGGTAGCGAACAGGCTGGTCGCCAAAGGCGGCTAGTCTTAAATAATAAAAGGCAATGTCTGTGTGTGTGTGTGTCTGTCTGTCTGTCTTATACACTATACGTTTCGCGACCGCGCGTCGGAGAGCTACGAAATTTGGCAATCGGAGACCCGGGGGGGGAGGCAAGGGGACACATGAAAACCGATTTTTAAAATTTTAATTATTTTTTTATTTATTTAATGTTTTATGCGATTTCGACCGTTTTTTGCCCTTTTTGCCCTTTTTTCTCCACGATCCAGACATCGTAGAAAAAAATAAATGACACCATCGGAAAGAGCAGAGAATTTCGAGTAAAAATATATCAATTTCAAATCTGAATTTCGATTTCTAATATTTTTTAAAGATTTTAAAACAAAAGTCACTTTTTGCTCAAGAAAACGATTTTTGGTTTTTAAATTCTCGCATCGTGAAAAGTACTCATAATTTCGACTAATAATTTACATTTTCAGAAAGGTCAAACATCTGGCATTCTTACAAGTCCAATCTGGTCCAGAAATAATGAAAATTGCCTTCAGGATGGCAATTTTAAAGACGCCATGATTTTAAATTTGTCGGCTACCGGCTCAGTTTCTCAACGGCATTTTCCCCCCATCCGCATTAGTTTCTTCCCCGTCTGCATGGAGACCGCGCTTTCGGTTTTAACTGAATTACGAGCATAAGTGTTGTATACATCGGGCGAAATTATTATATTTATATGATATTTTAAATGGATATTTTTAAATGGATATTTTAAATAATTTAAATGATTGAATTATGGTGGTTTGAATTGTGGTGATGTATTTGAAATTATTATATTTATGGATTGGTGGAACGATATGGTTGATTTTTTTATTTTAAATGGATATTTTAATTTATGGATATTTTAATTTATAGATATTTTAAATGGATATTTTAATTTTATGGCTATTTTAAATGATGGAACGATGGAACGAGGATGGTGGAATTAAGAGCCTAGCATATGGTCGTTATAAATTTAAATTAGCGCGCGAGAATTGCACTCGGTAGGCCTGGGTTCGATTCCCGCCACTGATGCGGAGTACGATCACCTTAAACATATGGGTCGATAATTCCTTCCGAGAGGTTGGTGGCAGGGAAAGGAGGGTACGGTCTCTGTGGATGCCTCCCCCACTGGGTCCTGGTCCAAATTGGGTGAATAAAAAGAAAGTTATGGAGATTGTCGCGGAGGGCGCGGTAGCCCAGTGGTTAGCGTGCGGGAATTTCACTCGGTAGGCCCGGGTTCGATTCCCTCCACTGACAAAACTGCTGCCGTGTTCACGCGGAGTACGATCACGTTAAACATGTGGGTCCGTAAGTCCTTCCGAGAGGTTGGTGGTAGAGGAAGGAGGGTACGCACCCTGTGGATGACTTTCCCACTGGGTTCCGGTCTAAATTGGGTGAATAAAAAGAAGGTTATGGAGATTGTCGCGGAGGGCGCGGTAGCCCAGTGGTTGGCGCGCGGGAATTGCACTCGGTAGGCTAGGATTCGATTGCCGCCACTGCCAAAACTGCTGCCATTTTCACGCGGAGTACGATCACGTTAAACATGTGGATCCGTAAGTCCTTCCGAGAGGTTGTTGGTAGAGGAAGGAGGGTACGGACCCTGTGGATGCCTCCCCTACTGGGTTCCGGTCTAAATTGGGTGAATAAAAAGAAGGTTATGGAGATTGTCGCGGAGGGCGCGGTAGCCCAGTGGTTAGCGCGCGGGATTTGCACTAGGTAGGTCCGGGTTCGATTCCCGCCACTGCCAAAACTGCCGCCGTGTTCAGGCGGAGTACGATCACGTTAAACATGCGGGACCGTAAGTCCTTCCGAGAGGTTGGTGGTAGGGGAAGGAGGGTACGGTCCCTGTGGATGCCTCCCCCACTGAGTTCCTGTCTAAATTGGGTGGCACTTCCTGGTAGGTCGTTCCTTCTGGTAGGTCGCGCCAGCGAGTGTGCCACGATTAGAATTTGCCACGGTCAGAATTTTCAAGGGTAGCGAACAGGCTGGTCGCCAAAGGCGGCTAGTCTTAAATAATAAAAGGCAATGTCTGTGTGTGTGTGTGTGTCTGTCTGTCTTATACACTATACGTTTCGCGACCGCGCGTCGGAGAGCTACAAAATTTGGCAATCGGAGACCCGGGGGGGAGGGAAGGGGACACGTGAAAACCGATTTTCAAAATTCTAATTATTTTTTTATTTATTTAATGTTTTATGCGATTTCGACCTTTTTTTGCCCTTTTTGCCCTTTTTTCTCCACGATCCAGACGTCGTAGAAAAAAACAACTCACACCATCGGAAAGAGCAGACAATTACGAGTAAAAATATATCAATTTCAAATCTCCATTTCGATTTCTAATATTTTTTAAAGATTTTAAAACAAAAGTCACTTTTGACTCAAAAAAACGATTTTTGGTTTTTAAATTCTCGCATAGTAAAAAGTACTCATAATTTCGACTAATAATTTACATTTTTAGAAAGCTGAAATATCTGGCATTCTTACAAGTCTAATCTGGTCCAGAAATAATGAAAATTGCCTTCAGGATCGCAATTTTAAAGACGTCATGATTTTAAATTTCTCGGCGTTCCGTTCGTTTCTCCCCCGCTGAAGCAGGGAAGGTGGTGGGTGGGGACGTCAAGGTGGAGGTGACGTCACGGTTCTGTATATGCATAGCGATGGGTGGGACAATAAGAAACCGAATTAGTTTTTACTTTCCGTTTCCCGCGCTTCCGATTTTAAATGAAATAAGAGCTTAACATATGCACTGTAGAAATTATTATATTTATATTTTAAATGATGGAACGATATGGATTTTTTAAATGGATATTTTAATTTTATGGATATTTTAAATGATGGAACGATGGATATTTTAATTTTATGGATATTTTAAATGATGGAACGATGGATATTTAAATTTTATGGATATTTTAAATGATGGAACAATGGAATGAGGATGATGGAATTAAGAGCTTAGAGAGCATATGGTCATTTTAAATTGTAAATTAGCGCGCGGGAAGTTAGCGGTAGGCCCGGGTACGATTCCCGCCACTGCCAAAACTGCCGAAGTGTTCACGCGGAATACGATCACGTTAAACATGTGGGCCCGTAAGTCCTTCCGAGAGGTTGGTGGTAGGGGAAGGAGGGTACGGTCCCTGTGGATGCCTCCTTCACAGGGTTCCCGTCTAAATTGGGTGAATATAAAGAAAGTTGCGGAGGGCGAGGCAGCCCAGTGGTTAGCGCTCAGGAATTGCACTCGGTAGGCCCGGGTTCGATTCCCGCCACTTCCAAAACTGCCGCCGTGTTCACGCGGAGTACGATCACGATAAACATGTGGGCCGGAAGTCCTTCCGAGAGGTTGGTGGTAGGGGAAGGAGGGTACGGTCCCTGTGGATGCCTCTCCCACTGGGTTCCGTTCTAAATTGGGTAAATAAAAAGAATGTTATGGAGATAGTCGCTGGGGGCGAAGAAGCCCAGTGGTTAGCGCGCGGGAATTGCACTCAGTAGGCCCGGGTTCGATTCCCAAAATTGCCGCCGTGTTTACGCGGAGTACGATCACGTTAAACATGTGGGTCCGTGAGTCCTTCCGAGAAGTTGGTGGTAGGGGAAGGAGGGTACGGTCTAAATTGGATGAATAAAAAGAAAGTTATGGAGATTGTCGCGTAGGGCAAAGTAGCCCAATGGTTAGCGCGCGGAAATTGCACTCGGTAGGCCCGGGTTCGATTCCCAAAATTGCCGCCGTGTTTACGCGGAGTACGATCACGTTAAACATGTGGGTCTGTAAGTCCTTCCGAGAGGTTGATGGTAGGGGAAGAAGGGTACGGTCCCTGTGGATGCTTCTCCCACTTGGTTCCGGTCTAAATTGGGTGAATAAAAAGAAAGTTATGGAGATTCTCGCGGAGGGCGCGGTAGCCCAGTGGTTAGCGTGCGGGAATTTCACTCGGTAGGCCCAGGTTCGATTCCCGCCACTGCCAAAACTGCAGCCATGTTCACGCGGAGTACGATCACGTTAAACATCACGGTACGTGACGTACGTTAAACGTACGATCACGGTAAACGAGTTTGCCACGGTTGGAATTTGCCACGATCAGCATTTTCAAGGGTTGCTAACAGGCTGGTCGCCAAAGGCGGCTAGTCTATATAATAAAAGGCAATGTCTGTGTGTGTGTGTGTCTGTCTGTCTTATACACTATACGTTTCGCGACCGCGCGTCGGAGAGCTACGAAATTTGGCAATCGGAGACCTGGGGGGAAGGGAAGGGGACACATGAAAACCGATTTTTAAAATTTTAATTATTTTTTTATTTATTTAATGTTTTATGCGATTTCGACCGTTTTTTGCCCTTTTTGCCCTTTTTTCTCCACGATCCAGACATCGTAGAAAAAAATAAATTACACCATCGGAAAGAGCAGAGAATTTCGAGTAAAAATATATCAATTTCAAATCTGAATTTCGATTTCTAATATTTTTTAAAGATTTTAAAACAAAAGTCACTTTTTGCTCAAGAAAACGATTTTTGGTTTTTAAATTCTCGCATCGTGAAAAGTACTCATAATTTCGACTAATAATTTACATTTTCAGAAAGGTCAAACATCTGGCATTCTTACAAGTCCAATCTGGTCCAGAAATAATGAAAATTGCCTTCAGGATGGCAATTTTAAAGACGCCATGATTTTAAATTTGTCGGCTACCGGCTCAGTTTCTCAACGGCATTTTCCCCCCATCCGCATTAGTTTCTTCCCCGTCTCCATGGAGACCGCGCTTTCGGTTTTAACTGAATTACGAGCATAAGTGTTGTATACATCGGGCGAAATTATTATATTTATATGATATTTTAAATGGATATTTTTAAATGGATATTTTAAATAATTTAAATGATTGAATTATGGTGGTTTGAATTGTGGTGATGTATTTGAAATTATTATATTTATGGATTGGTGGAACGATATGGTTGATTTTTTTATTTTAAATGGATATTTTAATTTATGGATATTTTAATTTATAGATATTTTAAATGGATATTTTAATTTTATGGCTATTTTAAATGATGGAACGATGGAACGAGGATGGTGGAATTAAGAGCCTAGCATATGGTCGTTATAAATTTAAATTAGCGCGCGAGAATTGCACTCGGTAGGCCTGGGTTCGATTCCCGCCACTGATGCGGAGTACGATCACCTTAAACATATGGGTCGATAATTCCTTCCGAGAGGTTGGTGGCAGGGAAAGGAGGGTACGGTCTCTGTGGATGCCTCCCCCACTGGGTCCTGGTCCAAATTGGGTGAATAAAAAGAAAGTTATGGAGATTGTCGCGGAGGGCGCGGTAGCCCAGTGGTTAGCGTGCGGGAATTTCACTCGGTAGGCCCGGGTTCGATTCCCTCCACTGACAAAACTGCTGCCGTGTTCACGCGGAGTACGATCACGTTAAACATGTGGGTCCGTAAGTCCTTCCGAGAGGTTGGTGGTAGAGGAAGGAGGGTACGCACCCTGTGGATGACTTTCCCACTGGGTTCCGGTCTAAATTGGGTGAATAAAAAGAAGGTTATGGAGATTGTCGCGGAGGGCGCGGTAGCCCAGTGGTTGGCGCGCGGGAATTGCACTCGGTAGGCTAGGATTCGATTGCCGCCACTGCCAAAACTGCTGCCATTTTCACGCGGAGTACGATCACGTTAAACATGTGGATCCGTAAGTCCTTCCGAGAGGTTGTTGGTAGAGGAAGGAGGGTACGGACCCTGTGGATGCCTCCCCTACTGGGTTCCGGTCTAAATTGGGTGAATAAAAAGAAGGTTATGGAGATTGTCGCGGAGGGCGCGGTAGCCCAGTGGTTAGCGCGCGGGATTTGCACTAGGTAGGTCCGGGTTCGATTCCCGCCACTGCCAAAACTGCCGCCGTGTTCAGGCGGAGTACGATCACGTTAAACATGCGGGACCGTAAGTCCTTCCGAGAGGTTGGTGGTAGGGGAAGGAGGGTACGGTCCCTGTGGATGCCTCCCCCACTGAGTTCCTGTCTAAATTGGGTGGCACTTCCTGGTAGGTCGTTCCTTCTGGTAGGTCGCGCCAGCGAGTGTGCCACGATTAGAATTTGCCACGGTCAGAATTTTCAAGGGTAGCGAACAGGCTGGTCGCCAAAGGCGGCTAGTCTTAAATAATAAAAGGCAATGTCTGTGTGTGTGTGTGTGTCTGTCTGTCTTATACACTATACGTTTCACGACCGCGCGTCGGAGAGCTACAAAATTTGGCAATCGGAGACCCGGGGGGGAGGGAAGGGGACACGTGAAAACCGATTTTCAAAATTCTAATTATTTTTTTATTTATTTAATGTTTTATGCGATTTCGACCTTTTTTTGCCCTTTTTGCCCTTTTTTCTCCACGATCCAGACGTCGTAGAAAAAAACAACTCACACCATCGGAAAGAGCAGACAATTACGAGTAAAAATATATCAATTTCAAATCTCCATTTCGATTTCTAATATTTTTTAAAGATTTTAAAACAAAAGTCACTTTTGGCTCAAAAAAACGATTTTTGGTTTTTAAATTCTCGCATAGTAAAAAGTACTCATAATTTCGACTAATAATTTACATTTTTAGAAAGCTGAAATATCTGGCATTCTTACAAGTCTAATCTGGTCCAGAAATAATGAAAATTGCCTTCAGGATCGCAATTTTAAAGACGTCATGATTTTAAATTTCTCGGCGTTCCGTTCGTTTCTCCCCCGCTGAAGCAGGGAAGGTGGTGGGTGGGGACGTCAAGGTGGAGGTGACGTCACGGTTCTGTATAAGGCTCCTCTATATACGAGCTGACTCATCAAGCATATTGAAGCCCACTATAGCTGGAAGCGCAGTCCATTAGCATTAACTCTATTCGTATTTTAACTTTAAGAAGTATAATTGAAATAATTATGGGTGGTTGTTCTGCACCGAACTGCTCTAATCATTCTAGAAAGTGTTTTAGGCTATTTCGCTTTCCTAGAAACGAAGAAAGAAGAAAACAATGGCTAATAAAATAATTGGATACCCGGTAATGGAGAATACTTGTGCGAGCTAAATTCTACAATATTCTAATTGAAACTTCTTTTTTCATATAAAGTATTTATTTTAAACACTTATTTTATAATTTCTGTAACTTTTGTATGGAACCCTATGGGCTTCAATATGCTTGATAAGTCAGCCTGTAGTAGAGGAGCTCTAGTTCTGTATATGCATAGCGATGGGTGGGACAATAAGAAACCGAATTAGTTTTTACTTTCCGTTTCCCGCGCTTCCGATTTTAAATGAAATAAGAGCTTAACATATGCACTGTAGAAATTATTATATTTATATTTTAAATGATGGAACGATATGGATTTTTTAAATGGATATTTTAATTTTATGGATATTTTAAATGATGGAACGATGGATATTTTAATTTTATGGATATTTTAAATGATGGAACGATGGATATTTAAATTTTATGGATATTTTAAATGATGGAACAATGGAATGAGGATGATGGAATTAAGAGCTTAGAGAGCATATGGTCATTTTAAATTGTAAATTAGCGCGCGGGAAGTTAGCGGTAGGCCCGGGTACGATTCCCGCCACTGCCAAAACTGCCGAAGTGTTCACGCGGAATACGATCACGTTAAACATGTGGGCCCGTAAGTCCTTCCGAGAGGTTGGTGGTAGGGGAAGGAGGGTACGGTCCCTGTGGATGCCTCCTTCACAGGGTTCCCGTCTAAATTGGGTGAATATAAAGAAAGTTGCGGAGGGCGAGGCAGCCCAGTGGTTAGCGCTCAGGAATTGCACTCGGTAGGCCCGGGTTCGATTCCCGCCACTTCCAAAACTGCCGCCGTGTTCACGCGGAGTACGATCACGATAAACATGTGGGTCCGGAAGTCCTTCCGAGAGGTTGGTGGTAGGGGAAGGAGGGTACGGTCCCTGTGGATGCCTCTCCCACTGGGTTCCGTTCTAAATTGGGTAAATAAAAAGAATGTTATGGAGATAGTCGCTGGGGGCGAAGAAGCCCAGTGGTTAGCGCGCGGGAATTGCACTCAGTAGGCCCGGGTTCGATTCCCAAAATTGCCGCCGTGTTTACGCGGAGTACGATCACGTTAAACATGTGGGTCCGTGAGTCCTTCCGAGAAGTTGGTGGTAGGGGAAGGAGGGTACGGTCTAAATTGGATGAATAAAAAGAAAGTTATGGAGATTGTCGCGTAGGGCAAAGTAGCCCAATGGTTAGCGCGCGGAAATTGCACTCGGTAGGCCCGGGTTCGATTCCCAAAATTGCCGCCGTGTTTACGCGGAGTACGATCACGTTAAACATGTGGGTCTGTAAGTCCTTCCGAGAGGTTGATGGTAGGGGAAGAAGGGTACGGTCCCTGTGGATGCTTCTCCCACTTGGTTCCGGTCTAAATTGGGTGAATAAAAAGAAAGTTATGGAGATTGTCGCGGAGGGCGCGGTAGCCCAGTGGTTAGCGTGCGGGAATTTCACTCGGTAGGCCCAGGTTCGATTCCCGCCACTGCCAAAACTGCAGCCATGTTCACGCGGAGTACGATCACGTTAAACATCACGGTACGTGACGTACGTTAAACGTACGATCACGGTAAACGAGTTTGCCACGGTTGGAATTTGCCACGATCAGCATTTTCAAGGGTTGCGAACAGGCTGGTCGCCAAAGGCGGCTAGTCTATATAATAAAAGGCAATGTCTGTGTGTGTGTGTGTCTGTCTGTCTTATACACTATACGTTTCGCGACCGCGCGTCGGAGAGCTACGAAATTTGGCAATCGGAGACCTGGGGGGAAGGGAAGGGGACACATGAAAACCGATTTTTAAAATTTTAATTATTTTTTTATTTATTTAATGTTTTATGCGATTTCGACCGTTTTTTGCCCTTTTTTCTCCACGATCCAGACATCGTAGAAAAAAATAAATTACACCATCGGAAAGAGCAGAGAATTTCGAGTAAAAATATATCAATTTCAAATCTGAATTTCGATTTCTAATATTTTTTAAAGATTTTAAAACAAAACTCACTTTTGGCTCAAAAAATCAATTTTTTGTTTTTAAATTCTCGCATCGTGAAAAGTACTCATAATTTCGACTAATAATTTACATTTTTAGAAAGCTGAAATATCTGGCATTCTTACAAGTCTAATGTGGTCCAGAAATAATGAAAATTGCCTTCAGGATGGCAATTTTAAAGACGCCATGATTTTAAATTTCTCGGCGTTCCGTTCGTTTCTCCCCCGCTGAAGCAGGGAAGGTGGTGGGTGGGGACGTCAAGGTGGGGTGACGTCACGGTTCTGAATAGAGCGCCTTTGCTCTATATAAATTATTATATTTATATTTTAAATGATGGGACGATCTGGATTTTTTAAATGTATATTTTAACTTTTGGATATTTTAAATGGATATTTTAATTTTATGGATATTTTAAATGATAGAACAATGAAACAATGGAATGAGGATGATGGAATTAAGCATATGGTCATTTTAAATTGCAAATTAGCGCGCGGGAAGTTAGCGGTAGGCCCGGGTTCGATTCCCGCCACTGCCAAAACTGCCGCCGTGTTTACGTGGAATACGATCACGTTAAATATGTGGGTCCGTAAGTCCTTCCGAGAGGTTGGTGGTAGGGGAAGGAGGATACGGCCCCTGTGGATGCCTCCCCCACTGGGTTCCCGTCTAAATTGGGTGAATATGTAGAAAGTTATGGAGATTGTCGCGGAGGGCGCGGCAGCTCAGTGGTTAGCGCGCGGGAATTGCACTCAGTAGGCCCGGGTTCGATTCCCGCCACTGCCAAAACTTACGCCACGTTCACGCAGAGTACGATCACGTTAAACATGTGGGTTCGTGAGTCCTTCCGAGAGGTTGGTGGTAGGGGAAGGAGGGTACGGTCTAAATTGGGTGAATAAAAAGAAAGTTATGGAGATTGTCGCGGAGGGCGAAGTAGCCCAGTGGTTAGCGCGCGGGAATTGCACGCGGTAGGCCCGGGTTCGATTTCCGCCACTGACATGGAGTACGATCACGTTAAACATATGGGTCCGTATGTTTTTCCGAGAGGTTGGTGGTAGGGGAAGGAGGGTACGTTCCCTGTGGATGCCTCCCCCACTGGGTTCCGGTCTAAATTGGGTGGCACATCCTGGCCGTCCAACCAGTTACCAGGCCCGGGTTCGATTCCCAAAATTGCCGCCGTGTTTACGCGGAGTACGAGCACGTTAAACATGTGGGTCCGTGAGTCCTTCCGAGAAGTTGGTGGTAGGGGAAGGAGGGTACGGTCTAAATTGGATGAATAAAAAGAAAGTTATGGAGATTGTCGCGTAGGGCAAAGTAGCCCAATGGTTAGCGCGCGGAAATTGCACTCGGTAGGCCCGGGTTCGATTCCCAAAATTGCCGCCGTGTTTACGCGGAGTACGATCACGTTAAACATGTGGGTCTGTAAGTCCTTCCGAGAGGTTGGTGGTAGGGGAAGAAGGGTACGGTCCCTGTGGATGCTTCACCCACTTGGTTCCGGTCTAAATTGGGTGAATAAAAAATAAGTTATGAAGAATATCGCGGAGGGTGAAGTACCCCAGTGGTTAGTGCGCGGGATTTGCACTTGGTAGGCCCGGGTTCGATTCCCAAAATTGCCGAATAAAAATAAAGTTGTGGAGATTGTCGCGGATGGCACGGTAGCCTAGTGGTTAGCGCGCGGGAATTTCACTCGGTAGGCCCGGGTTCGATTCCCGCCATTGGCAAAACTGCAGCCGTGTTCACGCGGAGTACGATCACGTTAAACGTGTGGGACTGCAAGTCCTTCCGAGAGGTTTGTGGTAGGGGAAGGAGGGTACGGTCTCTTTGGATGCCTCCCCCATTGGGTTCCGATCTAAATTGTGTGGCACTTCCTGGCCTTCCAAGCAGTTACCTTACACCTTTCTGGTAGGTCGCGCCAACGAGTTTGCCACGGTCAGAATTTTCAAGGGTAGCGAACAGGCTGGTCGCCAAAGGCGGCTAGTTAATTAATAATTAATTTGTCCCATTCACTCGATGAACTGATTGAGGTAACCAGAATAATGAAACATATTCTTTTTTTATGTTGTATTTATGCATTCCCAGGCTCCACATGTAGAGCAAATTAATTTATAAATAACATAACGCGTTTTTTCCCTCTTCTGTACGATCCCCAAACCATTTAAATAAGATTTTTTAATTTAATCTTAAATTCCAGAGCGACTACATGAGGCAATGTGTTGTAATGGGAGATGGCAGGAAATTTGGATTGACTGATTGAATATTAATTTTCCTCTTCTACAGTCTCTTATCACAACAGTAGGAAACCCTTATCTGTGTTATTTTAATTGAAGCCTCTTTCTCTATAAGTGTGAGGGGTGCGAACTTACTGTTAGCCGCCATTTCACACTTGAACAAGGTCTGCAGATGGTGTTCTGCAGAAGGGTTTCGCAGCCAGCACACACAAACGTCCGTCTGGGAGTGCTTCAGGCAGAGCCCGCTCTGCTCGTCTACGGGAGGAAGTTCAGCTCCTGCCGGTAGGGGGGGACACCGGCCCTCGCAGATATGACTAGCTGGATTGCACCGACTGACCGATAGGGTCGAAACTGGAAAGGAAAAAATTTTAAACAAGTTGAACACAAGAAAATAAAAGCAAAGTGAATTGGTAAAATACGTTAAAGAGACAAAATGAAGAAGCTATTTTATCCTTTCTGTCATTTAAGTTGTTTGAATGACCATTACTTATCGACGTGAATAAGGAGAAGTTGAACCCTTTAAATAAGTGATGTGTACTCCATTTCAGATAAAACACGTGTCATTAAAGTTAGAAAAATGAACAACTTTCTAGTGACGTGTGCAACAGAGTGGTCTACGTTTGCAAAATATGCAATACTGACCCCTTTTGACTAAAATGGACTCACGGTCAGTGTTTCCTTCAAGTCTTTTTAGCTAGGGGAGCGAATGAAATTTTAATTTGGGCAAGTTGTTTTGCCCTATATAAATATATCTAAATGTTGCGTTACATAAATAGAAAATAGGTTAACATAAAATGTCTCGGTAGGGGGGAGGGGGGCGAATACTCGTCTCTAGGGGGGGGGGGGGCTCCGTTCCTCCGGAGGTATGCCTGAAAGAAACACTGCTCACGGTAAACCAAAGTATAGACTCAATTGACCCCATTAAATATTTTTTCGAGACTAGAGTGCCCCAAATGTGTCAACACATCAAAACTCGAAGGTCAATGTTCGACCCCCCACCCTAATATACATGGTCTATAGGGGAGTCCTTAAGCACCCCCGCCCATAAATTCCGAATGAAGGGTTCCTTAAAGTACACTTAAAATCTAGTTAAAGCAAAGAGGCCAATCGAATAAAGAGATGACAGATCCCTTAGCAGTTTGGTCTACGCCAAGGAGAATGGAAGAAATTAGGAAAACGAACTAGGCAGCAAAGCGAGATAAAAGAAAAGTCGTATGGGTGTCTAATGATAAGTATTATAAATCGACATCAGGAACGTAAGAAACGCGTATAAGACCCAAAACACCTGTCACACACAGTCGGTAGCTAGAAGCACGGCCACGCCACAATGCTGCGGAATGTGGGTTCGTAGGGGTCCTGAATACACAGGGTGGCGTAAAAGCGGCCATCTTGACTCGTAAGGGAGACAGAAAGAGGGTCACTTTCCCGTCCTTTTCACGAGAACCCGAGAAAATGAAAACATTCTAGTCTCATTTCTTGAATGCTGAGTACTCTTTTTTGAAAGCAGAAGCACAGCTAAATAGCGTAAACAACAGCTCAATTGCCAACCGTCCCTATCAGCCATGTCTCAAGCGCACGCCATTCAAATAACGCAAGAAGACGATGAGTCAAAATGGCGGTTGCGTCAGGCTCCTTTTTTTTTTTTTTTACCATTCCCGAATAGCACAGTCATTCGCTTCAAATCCTATCGTGTCCGACTTTTCTGATAGTTGCCAACTTTTCTGTCAGTTTTACTGTCGATTCTTACTCTCTCTACAATTTGTAGATGACATTTTTATTCCATCACGTTTTGAGATCGGTCATTGGGCGAAACATTTATCTTCAGTGCAGGTTCATCCCAAAGTTATTGGCGAGTTTTAGCCTTGTTTAGAGGGGTTTTTTTTTGTGGGGAGGGGGGGGGGGGGTAGGAGGAATAAAAAAGATTCACATTTGCATATAGATGCGGGCCATTTCTGCAAACCGGCCACGCGGATCCCCGCCTTCCATCCGTAGATCGACGGTTGAAGAACGTCAAACTTCGTTTAAAATATGAAAATTGAATGCTCCCAACCTCTACTCCAGCCAGAAGGAAGTCATTCCACAAAAATGGATTCGCGGACACGATCGTTCGTCGCATCTTATCTTTTGCAATCCGCAAGAGTCCGAAGATCGCTTCCTACGGAGATTACCCGGCGAAGGAGAAACGGTTTATCAACAGATCCGACATCGATAACACCTCATCTTCTCATGCGACCACTTTATGCGGAAAATGGAAAAAAAATATTCGTTGGAACGTCTCACCTCGTCGAGGTCTGTGGGGAGATATTAGTTTGAACTGCGGCTAGGGCGGTAAATGGCATCAAAACGGTATATATTAATACAAATCAACCCGCTACATCGGCTATTGCCAACGAAAAAAAAAAAAAACTTATAAATAATTTTAAAGAAAACTTTTAAAGAATAACGGAAGCTCATGTTTTTTTTTATTTCTCTTTCATTCTGATCCGACATCGTAACATCCACAGAATCTTTCCAGGGGTGGGATGGGAGGGACGGGGGTAAACACTGACGTCAGAGGGGAAAACACAAGGATAAAATGTACAAAATCGACTCATTTAATGCCCACTTTTTTGACCTTCTATGTCCAGGGGATGACAAGTACCCCCAGTGTTTCTTTTAGCCATACCTCCGGGGGTGAGAAGCATCCCCTCCGGAGACGAGTATTCGACCCCCCCCCCCCCCCTCCGGGAGAAATTTTATGTTAACCTAGTTTATATTTATGTGGCAGCATTAGATAGGGTAAATAGAAAACTTACCCCTCTAAAATTTCATTCGCCCCCCCCCCCCTTCCCGGCTAAAAAGTCCTAAAAGAAACAATGAGTGTCCCTCTTTTCCTCTCTATGGTTGCCTATGATCAGTGGTCGGAAGTAGCGCGCTACACGTGTAGCGAAACTACAGTAGTCACTATTTTTTCTCGTAGTTTGTAGTGTAACACGCTACTTTTAAAAATAAGTAGTGTAACGAGTAGCGCGATACAATAAATCAGTAGTTTGTACCGAGTTTTGACGCTACTTTTAAAGTTACTTCAGTAAGCAAACAACGTGCCATTCTACATATCATGTCATCACACTTTCTTCATGATGTCGTTTTTGTACGTCGAGGGAAGGAGATTTTATTAAAGGATTTTTAAACCTGTTTTTGGTTGTCTTGGATTTTAAAGTGCATACTTTTATTTTATTTTACTGTTTTCAGAAGTGGGTAAAAGCGTCAAGATGGGTAAGTTGATCAGTCCATTTCAATTATTCAGAATAAGTATGTTAAATCACTACAGTATACCCACATCTTGAACTTTTTGTGAAAATCGAAGGTGTGGCAAAATTCTTCTTATAAAAGTAGTCATGTAGTGATTTCATTTTAAAAGTAGTTTGTAGTCACTCTTTTTTAAAAAAGTAATTGCAGTTGTAGTTAACTACATGCAGGGTAAGAAATTAGAAAAAAAACGTAGGGGCCAAATGGCCCCCAACATCAATTTTTTATGGGCCATTTGAAAATTTCAAAGGGCCAAAATAAAACAATTTAATGAAATAAAAAAGATACACGATAAAACCCCATAGGCCTAATCTAAATATTTTATTTGCTTGCCAAATATATATATTTAAAAAAAAAAAAAGACACTAAAGTGCAAATTAAAAATTTTAAATTGACTTATCGTTTAATTCCCATTTTTAGTTAGTAGCCACTGGCCGGTAGGTCAATGACGTTTAATGGCCAGTTGTTGACAGCTGCAAAATGTTCGATGTTTTTTCAACTTGCTTAATATTATGCAAAATTGTGTTTAAGTATGTTATTTAATAATTTAGGAATTTGCTAGTATTACCTATTTATTTATAGATTTATTATACAGTAAACATAAGTCACTATTAGGTCTATTATCAAGAAAACTCCCCTTAGCGGATCTACTTTTATACCATCTGTTATTTGGATGTTAATGCAAAGGAGGAGGATTTTAAAAATTGAGGGAAATTTAAGAGATTGGTAAGATACACATTTTTTTTATTATTATTTGATAAGAAAACAAGACAGATTCACAGAAATATTTAAAAATTTTAATGAGTAATATTGTTAACATGCATTGATTATTGCTAACATCTCATTTTTAACATTTAATAGATTTTCAAAACTTATTTTAAGTGTTTTTTCTAAAACTAATTATTTTCTATAAGTTAGTGTCCCTATCCCCATCTTTTCCATTTCTTAAAAGTTTTCAAATTTAAATTTTTTATTTATCCCATTTTTGAATATTTTAAATATTTATATTCAGTATTTTTTTTAATCTTGTTGTAAATCTTACCAATGACTTTTATTATAAGTCTTTTCAGGTGTTTTATAATATTTGTTTTCCAATAGATTATAAAAAAATTAATTTATCATGAAGCATTCAAATATTTTTGGAGGCAATTTTAAATTCAATCAATTAATTTAAGCAATTTCAAGTTTTCTCATCTTGATCTTTTTATTTTTTACTTTTCCAAGCTGACGAAGCATTTACTATTATTTATTCCTTCCTATTATTTTTAAAAAGTCCGGCCACTAATTTTCTTTAATTTAGATGGTTTTACCAATGATTTTCAGTGATTTTTAATAAATTTATAATCTTGTTTTAATTTTTTGATCATTTACTATGTAAATTTTCCATCATCGCGATCGCGATATTTCGGTCTTTTTTCCCGTTATATTATCGGACGCTTTATTTTAAAATTTCCCCAATATATGTATTTCATGACAAGAGAATTCTTTATCCTCTTAAGGAAATTTGATCTTTTTAATATTTCGACGTTTTCAAATTTAAGAACTGTCGCCTTGTATCGCTAGAAACATGATGTTTTATTACAATACTCGAATTTTCCGATCAACAGGGGGGGGGGGGGGGGGCATGACGGCTCTTGACCGCGGATAAGTTGCAAATGGAACCGATTTAACTTTGAATTTATAATTATTGTTAACAGTTAGCACTTCTAAAAGCACAACTATGCAAATATTTTAGGAATCCATGTATTTTTATTTTTATGCATCATCGATGAGAGAGTAATAACTTAAAACAGGGTATAATCTGTAAAAGGAAATCTACAATTTCTCTGAACAAAAAACTGTAGGGCATCGAGACTTTAAAAATTGTTAAATTCTCGCGATCTAGCTTTAAAATTAATACGAAGTTTAGTATCCTTCAAACGCGCTATTTCAGTCAATGCTACACACATTCATAATTTCCATAGGGTCGTTTATGGACCGTGAATATGTAGATTAAAGTAGACTAGTACTATATAACATTGCAATGTCAGCAATTCCGCTCGGAAAAGAATTCCCGAAGGTCGATGTCCTTCATTCGCGCCAGATTTGAGTTCGCTTGCGCCGGTCCCGAGCCTCAGCGAATTCCCGAAACTCTTTCTTATAGATTACTTCTTTTAATTTTTTATTATGAAAAACATGATGTAATGAATATTTAACCAATAAATAAATTCACATGCCTAAAATTGACAGGGCGAATTTCACGCAGCATGTTTTATTTTAGCGAGTGATTTCAATTCCGTTTGTGTGCATCCCTTTCAAATTTGAGGTAGGTGTAAAAATGATGAAAGACCTATCAGTACCAAAGATCTAAATTAGTCCTCGAAGCAGAGTAGTTACTTCTTCGTACAGCGTGTAAAAAAAAGGGGGGGGGGGGTCTAGGTCAATGCATAGAGCCCGGTAAAGACGCTACGCCACGGCATGTCGCAAAACACATCGCTGATTAAGAGGAAGAGTAAGATAGGAATGTTGCAAATGCAATAAATTATGATCTCCTCACAACTACGGAAGAGCCATAGCAGTATCGTAGTGATTGTTGACAGATTTTTAATACTCCACAGGTGGCATTGTTTAAGGAGAAGGATTATTCTTTAAGCTATCAGAGTTTGGCCGGTAGTCAGGATTTTGTTAATCGTCAGTTTTTTAAGTTTAATCGCCATCTGGCGAGTAGGAATATTAAGCTTGTCTTATATTATTGTATTAATTTTAAATTGATTTATTGTTTTATACAAGAAAAAAAGGGGGGTTTTATTTTTCCTCGGTTATTTTGGGAAAATTATAGTGGTTTAATTCTAGTCGCGATTTGGCCCCCGATTCCGAAATTTTGGTCGCAAACGATAAAAATTTGGTCGCATTTCGCGCATGGCCCCCGCTAATTTCTTACCCTGACTACATGTGTCATAATGTAATTGTCGTTCACTACAATAATAAAGTAGTTTTTCCAACCACTGCCCAAGATAACACCTGATCTAAGGCGATTGCTTAATTTGGAAAAGTGAAAAAATACTGGTTGGATTTTCATCCACCTCTCTTCTCGTCGACGTGTGTTGTGATATGAGTTCAAACTGCGCTATGGGAGTAAATGGTATCCAAAACGTATATATTAATATAAAGACGTTAGTGTATGGACATTAATGTATAGCAACGAGATAGCCCAGAAGGTACGGGGAGGACCCGATTTCGATTCACGGCTGTTGAAGTGGAATAAATCTGTGGATTCGAAAATCCTTTCGATAGGTTGGTGGCAGGGAATGAGAGGACGTTCCCCGTAGCTATCGCCCCGCCTGGGTTCCGGTCTAATTTGAGTGGCATTTTCCCGGCTACTTTAAATCTTCGGGTAGGTTGGGCGGTCTGGGTCAATAGAAAAAGCATTAATGCCTGGAATAGGAATGTATGAGAGAGTCGAGTGAAGTCGGGTAAAATAGTTTTAGGCATGCTGGGCGAAATGCATGCATTCAAAATGTGACATGCAGGGCGATCCCGGTGGACAGGGAAGACAACAGAGGCGAATGTTTATTTTGGGGAGTAGGAATATTTCCATTTGGAATCCAATTTCGATCTCAGATTTCGAATGAATTTGCATTGTAACCCATCAGCAGAAATAGTGTCTCACGTTATTGAGTCAATAATTTGGTAAGAAAGATTTTATGTATAGATTGTGCATTTGTATATATAGGGTCATCTATACCCGTCAATTGTGACACTAGATGGTGCAAAATAGGTATTTGCCTAGCATAAAAAAAATTTTCGGAAGTGATTGGGTGAGTGATTAATTATGGGCAACAAAACTTTAATTCTGCCCCTGACCCTGAAGAAATTCGGATAACTATCTTGTGAGTGAAAACAAAAGCACGTCATGCAGCGTTTCTTTCAGGCATACCCCCGGTGATATTTTATGTTGACCTGCGTTTCTATTTGCGTGACAGCATTTAGATATATTTATATAGGGTAAATAGAAAACCTGCCCTCTTAAAGTTTCATTCGCACCCCGGCTAGTAACACTGATGTCATGAGTTGTTTAAATAAAGTTCGATCTTGACACAAACCCGCTGCTCCGGTCGTCCATCCAGTTGCTCCAAATCCTCTGGACGAGCCGGACGGCCTGGGGCTTTCACAAACCCGCTGCAAATTATTATATTAAACGATTACTAGAGGAATGTATTCCTATTGGATGATGAAACAATAAAGATCCATCGTGCATAAAGCATCGATTATGAAACACTTTCCAACTGAAATGCAAAATGCGATACATCCAGCGGTGATATTTTTTAAAACTTTCCAACATAATTGAAAAGTGTTTTGTTCATTCTGTCTGCCCGTTCGCATGATCACTGCCGTAAAAATGACTTTATCAACATGAAATTTTAGGATGTTGTTGAGACAATCTGTGGAACCTATGGGAATAATATCACCCAATCAATTTTGGATGGAACACGGGTTGAAAAAATGAAATACATAAAACCCTATGGGACCCTATTTTTTAGACATTTTTCAAGCCCAATTAAAAATCACAAATTGTTTCGAAAACTTTATGAAATACTCAAATGATCCCATAAAATATATATAAAAATTCAGCAAAATAGGTTCGGTAGTTTTTTAAATAAAAATTAAAATAATAATAGCACCCATATTACATGAAGAGATCACGCAACCCACTTCAAAATAAATGATGGCATCCATCCTATGCCAAAATTGTGATTTTTAAAGTGCTTCTTAATTTATATTGAGTGCTGCATCAGTCCTAAAACCGCTTTGTTATTTTTTTTTTTTCTGTGCATCTATATACTGCGCCAACGCAATTACAATATGTTTTAGTTTAAATGATCAACCAACTTTAATTATTTCTACAACGAAGCCTAATTTTCACGTATGTGTGTGTGGAGAATGTAAACATATCAAGTTGTAAGATGAGTTGTATAAGAATGGCTGGATTTCTTTAATGCAAAATTATGTAGCTCTGGAATCTGCAATATAGCTGATATGAATGAAACATTCATTGATTTCACATCGAGAAGCAGACGATTCTATAGTATTGAATTTTTCGATGAAGTTTTAAATATGGAGTTAGAAAGTACTTTTACCCTCCATGGTTTTAAGTTTTGAAGTAAAATATATTATTGTAGTATTGTGATCATTTTAAAAATATTGCCGGTGAATGAAAGGAATGGAAAAAAGTTTATGAATGAAATATTCACTACTTTTATACAGAGAACCTAGCGATTTATATTTCGATGATGTTATTTGAATAAAGTTCATTTGTTTCCGATGAAGTTTTGAAATATAATAAATTATTATAGTATTGTGATAATTTTAAAAGTATCACCGCTGAATGTATCGCATTTTAGAGATATTTAAATAACATTGCATTGCAGTTGGAAATTGTTTCATAATCAATGCTTTATGCATGATTGATCCTTCTTGTTTAATTATCACAGAACTACGATAATTTATTTTATTTGAAAACTTAAAACTTCATCGAAAAAAATGCACTTTATTCAAATGACGTCAGCGAAATATAAATCGTCTGGCTCTCTCTATGTAAAAGCAGGGAATATTCACTTTTATTCCAAACTCCAGAGTTAAATAATTTTGCATGAAAAAAATTCAACCATTCTTATACAACTCATCTTTACAATCACTTGTTTACATTCTGCATCCGTTAAAATGAGGCTTCGTAGTAAAAATAATCAAAGTTGGATGATTCTTTAAACTCAAAAATAGTGTCATTGCGTTAGCGCAGAATGTAGATGCGCAAAATTGAAGCAAAAGTAAACCGATTTTAAGACGGATGCAACACAAAATATATATTCAAAAGAACTTTTAAAATCACGATTTTGACTCTGGAAGAAAAGATAGATACCCTATTTTATTTTGAAGTGGGTCACGTGATCTCTTCGTATTATATGAGTGTCATTATTATTTTAATTTTTATTTAAAAAACGACCGAACTTATTTTGCTGAAATGTTTTCATATATTTTATGGGATCATTTGAATATTTTCCTAAATTTTCGAAGCCATTTGTGAATTTTAACTTCGCTAAAATAAATAATGTTTGAAAAATTAAGTCCTATAGGGTTCCATGTATTTCATATTTTCAACCCGGGTTCCATTCAAAATGAATTGTGTGATATTATTCATTGACATTCCCATATGTCACCCCGTCTCAACAACCTACTAACATTTCATTTGGGTAAAGGCATTTTTACGGCAGACGGACAGACAAACAGAATGAACAAAGTCATAAACATTTTTTAACTATATTGTAAAGTGTTAAAAATCATCCAAACGTGTTGAGGAGGTCCTAAAACGTATATTGGCATCCAAATCTGGAATTCGAAAATTTTCTCGAAAACAATACTTCGTCTGTACTCTATTATATTGTATAAGCCAGTAAAAATCGCCCACTTACTCTAAGGTAGAGAAGAAAATACGTTCCCGATGTTTAAAGAGGATCATTTTCTGCCTTCCAGACTCGTCAATTAAAGCGATATTCAGAATATTTTTTTTTTAACTATTTTGGAAAAAAGTCCAGACTCTATTTTAAAGACTCTATCTTAGCAGTCTGAAAGTCATTTCATTCACTTTCTGGTATAACAATATGTATAAAAAGGTTACTCACTCGACATAACTAACACTTTTTTTTTAGGTGGATCAGTCAAAATGGCCATCCTTTTCACAACATAGTCAGT
The DNA here is from genome assembly GCA_951213105.1 of Amaurobius ferox. Taxonomy (NCBI): domain Eukaryota; kingdom Metazoa; phylum Arthropoda; class Arachnida; order Araneae; family Amaurobiidae; genus Amaurobius; species Amaurobius ferox. Next base: position 5,945,809 of record OX578145.1, on the reverse strand, counting down.
TTTTTTTTTATCGTTTGGGAACATCCATCCTATAAAATTAAAACAGCGTGAAATACAAAATGAATATTATCGACCGGTTTCTAAAGCAAAAAAAAAAGGCCTTCTTCGTTAGGACACACAAGAAGCGCAACCTTCCCTCGTCAGAGAAAGATCGGCGACTGGTGAAAGAGCAGCCAACGCGGCAGAATCAGGGAAAGAATGTTGCCAATGGCGAGAAAAGGAAAGGGGGGGGGAGTAAATATCCTTGGATACAAAAACAGAAGCTGAGACATAATGAATGAATGGTAAAATACCAAAGAGGAATGTGAACGTCCAACAAAGGATTCAAATCACTTGTTCAGTTGTTCATAAAAGTCCTATGATAATCTCAGGCCAAACCACCGAAAAAGAAAAGCGGAACAAAAGATGGTTTTGGGTAGCTAAAGGAGCTAACTTTAACATCGACAACAAAAACAACGAAAAATAACATTCAGTAAAAGAGTGGAAATGGCCAAAAAAGTGAGAAGGAAAACAATCTCAAAATTAAATCCGAGATTTCCAAGGTGCGCTTCTTGTGTTTCTGGGGTTCTCCATTTTCCCAACATTTCTTTTTTCGAAGGGGAAAAAAATGTTACATATATATATATATATATATTATAGAGATTATAAAGATTTTAAGACACGATTTTATATGCGATTTTTTTAAGCGTATGGCATAGTTGTTTTGGATCTAAAAGGGAAAAAAGTATTAAGTGTACTCGGTGATATCAAACGGCTGCATTATTTGGAAGAACTTTTAACCAGAAATGACGTTATTCAGTGACTATCATGAGTCGTTCTCAAGGTATAGAAAACATAGTCCGCGACATCTCATTCAGCAAATCAAATGAAATTGGGTAAGGTTGTCTCGATCGATAAAAGTCAGACACCTATTGATTTTTTTTTTTTTGGGGGGGGGGGGGATGAACGGATTTTCTATATTTAGAACATTTTTCTTTTTTGAAATTCGAAAACAAAAATGATAGAAATATAATTATGTTAAAAATGGTTCATTTCTAAGTGATTTATGATTTAAAAGCGAAATGCATCCTTTATAGAACGATAATATGTGCTGTTGTAGAGATATTGCAAGATTTCGATCTTAAAATATTAAAAAGAAAGCATTAAAACAAATGAAGGACGTTAAGGCACTCATTCTTCTAGGAGTCCCATGATGTCATTTCTTTTCTGAATTCTACAACTAGATAATATACCGCCGCTGCCCGGGAGTTAAAGCAGGGTAGTTATACAAAATAGCATGCAATCCGTGTACATGAGCACAATGGGTGTGATATGACAATCACGTCACTCGAGGGGACTCTACGTTCGACGTCAAAATCTCTTGAAAGGCACAATTTAAATACTCATTTCAACACAATTAGACCCATTTATACACGAGTCCTATCATTCACAAATAACGCCGTTTTTATATTTCCAATGAACAAGTGCCCGCTACAGATGCAGATGCATATAGTACATATACAAATACATATAACGCCATACTCAATTTCCAAATCGCCTATTTTGAACTAAAATCATTCTCACAGTACAAATAGAATCTCCAAATCTCCTGTCATCTATGAACACATAGGGACGTACACATCCGTTATGCGCATGAGCGAATGGACACCATGATTTTCTTTCCTGTAGGCGTGGCTTTAGTAGAAAAACAATTCAGAGTCCGCACGATAGAAAATGATTCTAAAATGTTAAGCGTTCAAACGTTTAAAAAGTGCATAATAAATGAACGAAGAGCTTCAAAAATGTGTTTTTGGTCCCACGAAAATCATATATTAAAATATTTTAACATTCACGCCAATTCGTCTATTAATCGTATGGATTCCGTTCAAAGCTCATGCGAAAGAGAAGTTTTCATTCTTCGCCAATGATGTCAAGATGGAAACTCTGGGATAATATTTCCGGTCGCTACGGAATCGAGTTGTGTGAATATCGGACAACATCGCTGTAAATCCACATAAAATAACTAAAAAAACGAATTCGAAATTAAAAATAAATAAATAAATAACACCGAGGTGCATCTTTCCGGGTCTTTGTACCTGTGTACCCCATTTCATAGCCGTACGACGCTTAGATTTCTCACTACAGACTGCGCGCACACATGCATTTTTTTTTTCTTTAGATTTTCTTTTGTAATATTTTTATTCTGCCCGTCCAGTTGAATAAGGAGCACGTATTTTACATTGTTTAGTCCCCCCGATAGATTCATTTAGAGCATAAATATTTATTTTAAAGAAAATTTTAAAAATAAATTCATATAAATCTTGAGAGTTATTTTTAGATTGTTTCCTTTTACCACAAGAGAGAGGGCTCAATGAGGGCTCAGGTCACTGCTGAGACCTATTATCGGATGAAGCGTTCCTCTTTAGGTGAAATCCTCTAGAATCGAGAATCCTGTTTTTGAGAGTATCATTCGCATCGTTAAAGATACTTTTCAAAAAAGAGTTCGTTTCATTTCTGAGGACGAAACAAACTCGAGTCGAATCAGTCGAAATTCATTTTTAAACGCTTTCCAACGGAGTTGAAAAGTGTTTATGACTTGGTTCCTTCTGTCTGTCTGTCCGTTCGCACGGTCACTACTGTAAAAATCTGATGTGGGCAACACATGACTTTCCTTATATAATGTAATGAATTTACTACTTTTACAGTAAAAAAATAGGTTTTTCTTATAGTAGATACGAATATTCTTACCAAGACATTAAATTTTCGACAATTAGTCGTCATTTTCATTGATTTAGCGTCATTTTTATCCATTTGGCGAGATTTTCGCTAATTTGGCAACATTTCAAAAGTCGCCAAGTTGGCGACATTTCGCCAAATTCGTCGCCAAAATCTCGCCAAGCGTTATGCACTAAGAAATAAGTTATTCTTACAGCCGATAAATGACTATTGGCGTCCAAATACAAAAGTGTTACTCAGAGTATCTTTTTTCATGAATGGAACGAGCTAGATCCACGAGAATGATGTCACCCAATTTATCGCATGGTATTACATATGAAAAGTGAACATGTTTATCAATAGAAATTTTTTTTTTATTTTATATAAGTTTTTAATATTTTTTTTGAAAAATGTACAATATCTCAAAAACGGCTCGTGTTAGCGTTCTGAAATTTATGTCAATCGTTTTCTAATGAAAAATTACATAAGAAATGTCTATTTGCGTAACTTTATTAGTGGTTTTGATTTTTTGACGATTTTTTCAAAATTTCATTCGAAAATTTAGGGGGGTTCTGAATATTCGATTGCGTATGAAAACAATAGGCTTCCAGTTTTTACGGATTGTTATTTTTGTACTAAATTTGGTTCAAATCGGTCCATTCGTTCGTCAGTTATCGTCTCCACAGACTCACTGACACACACACACTTTCACACACACACACACACACAGACATCACTTCAAAAATGTTTGATTCCTGATCAGGGATACTTGAAACGTGCTCTCCCGTCGAAAACTCGAATTGGAATTTTCGACCTCGTCACAATACTTACCTTATACATTATGTATATAAGGAAAGTAAAAATAGCTTTATTAAAATGAAATTTCAGTAGGTTGTTGAAACGGTCTGTGGGACATATGGGAATGTAAAAAAATAATATCGCCCAATTAGTTTTAGATAGAATTCGGGTTAAAAAGTGAAATACATTGAACTCAATGGGACCCCATTTTTCAACCATTTTATTAAATTCACAAATGGCTTCGAAAATTTTAGAAATATTCAAATGATCCGATAAAATATATATAAAAAATAAATTGAGCAAAATAGGTTCGGTAGTTTTTTTAAATACAAATTAAAATAATAACGACACCCATATAATAGGTCCCATTCTGGTTATACCTGAATTTATTACTCCTGTATTTTTGTGTACTCTGTGTTTTAATTGTGTTGTTCTATGTGTTATAAGTATCTGTGTAGTTTTCTGTGTTCCTGTGATGTGATTCATTTTAATATATGTTCTGTAATCTATTGAATCAAAAAATAAAGTTCCCGGCCACACATCTTGCTACCATAAGCCTTCGGGTTGGTCGTGTGGTCTGGGTTTTCAACACTCAACCCATATAATAGGAAAAGATCATGTGACCCACTTTAAAATAAAAAAATCTGATGTGAGCAACACATGACTTATATAATGCTATGAATTGATTACTTTTACAGTAAAAAAATAGGTTATTCTTATAGTAGATACTTATATTCTTTCCAAGATATTGAATTTCCATCAATGAGTCGTCATTTTCATTGATTTAGCTTCATTTTTATCCATTTGGCGATATTTTCGTTAATTTGGCAACTTTTAAAAAATCGCCAAGTTAGCGACATTCTGCCAAATTTATCGCCAAAATCTCGCCAAGCGTTATGGATGGAGAAATAAGTTACTCTTATAGCAGAAGAATGACTATTGGCGTTCAAATGCAAAAGCATTGTTCAAAGTACCTATTCTCATGAATGGAACGAGTTAGATCCCCGAAAATGATGTCACCCAATTTATGGCATGTTATTACATATGAAAAGTAAACATGTTTTTCAACAGTTAATATTTTTTTTAATTTATGGGATTTTTTTATACATTTATTTGAAAAATGGGCAATATCTCGGAAACGGTTCGTGCTAGCGTTCTAAAGTTTATGTCAATCGTTTTCTAAAGAAAAATTACATAAGAAAAGTCTATTTCCGTAGCTTTATTAAAGGTTTTGGTTTTTTAATGTTTTTTTCAAAATTTCACTCGAATATTTAGGGGCTTCTGAAGATTCGATTATGTTTAAAAACAATAGGCTTCCAGTATTTATGGATTGTAATTTTTGTACCAATTTTCATTCGAATCGCTCCAATCGTTCGTAAGATATCGTCTCCACAGACTCACTGACACACACATACTTTCATATACACAGACTTTCACACACACACACAGACATCACCTTAAAAATGTTTTATTCGTGATCAGCGATGCTTGAAACGTGCTCTCCCGTCGAAAACTCGAATTCGAAGTTTCGATACTGTTACAATACTTTCCTTATACATTATTATATAAGGAAAGTAATAGGGCATCCATCTTTTTTCCCTGTGTAAAAATCGTGATTTTTAAAGTTCTTTTAAATTTATACTGAGTGTTGCATCCATCCTAAAACCGCTTTATTTTTGCTTATTTTCTGTGCTTTTTGAGTTTAAAAGATCTTTTAACTTTGATTAGTTCTATAACGAAGCCTCATTTTAATGGATACAGAATGTAAACAAGAAATTGTAAGATCAGTTGTATAAGAATGACTGACTTTTTTTTTTCTTTTATCACGCAAAATTATTTAGCTCTGGAGTCTGGAATATAAGTGATATGAATGAAATATTCACTGTTTTTACATAGAGAGCCAGACGATTTATATTTGGATGACGTCATTTGAATCAAGTTCATTTTTTTCGATGAAGTTTTAAGTTTTCAAATATAATAAATAATTATAGTACTGTGATCATTTAAAATCTATCACCGCTGAATGCATCGCATTTTTGAATGTTGATTTCAGTTGTAAAGTGCTTCATAATCAATGCTTCATGCATGACTGACGTTTCTTCTTTTCGGAAAGAGAGACGAGATATTCGTTTTCATCCGCATTTGTAATCACTTGAAATGCAGTGAGGCATCGGTCCATTCGAGTCTCGGTCGGCCCACTGATCGTTGAATGTGACCGGCCGAGATCTCTCACTCGTCACAGACGATTCTCTGCGCAACTCTTTATCGGAATGGTCAGATAACGGGCGCTACCTGTCGATCGACTCCGTGAAACAAAGGGGGGAATGACTCACCTGTGTGCCGAACGCCACTCCAGCAGAGCAAGGAGACGAGAAAGGCGAGCATAGTGCCGCATGTCCGCATCCGTGCCAGCCAGCATCTTCCGAAGGAGAGATGAAGCGACTGCAGGCGAGAACGATGGAGGACTTTGGCCGCAGATGATAAAAAGAAGGACGCTCTCTCTCTCTCTCACACACGCTCTCCCCCCTGAGTTGAGAACAAAGGGGTCCCCTACACTAACAGCTGCTCCCAAGGACAGGGGTGCACTTCCTGTCACGCAAAAACTCACCTCTCTCGCTCTCGCGTTATGGGAAATGGGAGGGGGGAGTTTACCTCTAGGTTCTCGCTCTCTCTCTCCTACGTCGCTTATTTCCGGTAAAATTAAAAAACACGGATGTTTTGTTTTTCTGAATTTTATGAATTCAAATAAATGCATAAGGCTGATACTTTTCAACATCGAACTTTCTTTCCAATGACGTTATACCCAGCCAAATAGAACATAGCCTGTTGACAGTGAAGAAGGTAGAAGTGACACCTGTTGTTTTATGCCCCATTATAAGTGAGTGCCGTGAAACTGGAAAGGGTGAATTGAAATAAGCAGTCGTGAAAAGGCTTTTGCACGCGCCGTGTCGACTGGATATATAGGCCCTTTTTCGAAACTCAATTTCTTGTGCGCCCGAATTGAGTCGCTGGTGACACCTTTCACGCGCACACAAAATCATTTTGAGCATTATGCAAATAATCCAACTGTCAGCGCCCATGATGTTATAGGGCTCACACAACGCACATCAGAACAACGCATAGTACAGCATTTAAAAGGAGCACTCCCGGGACATTGAAACTGGATTTTCTGCTTTGGTACTGCAAGTTGTGCACAAAAATGCCTCAGTATTCACACACACACAAAAAGAAAAGAAAAAAAAAAACCAGTCATTCAATTATTTATATTGGACATTTGTTGATAAATCAATGTAAGAGTAATTTTGAGCATCCGTGTATTGAAGAGGTACAAAGTTAGAGTTATAAACCTGCTCCGTATTAAGCTTTATAAATCAGTGTGAAACAAATCCTCTCTCGAGTCCTGACAGACAGAAACAGATTTTAGTTTTTATGATTCCGCACAACGTTCTGAAATAAGTTCCTTTTTATATATTAGATGACTATACACGTTTTATCGAAAAATGAAATGGAACTACAAAATAATTAGAATTTCGTTCTTAATATCTGTGTCTCCTTCCAACATTCCGTACCACCTTCCGTTAAAACAAATGATGCAAAGAGCGAGTCATAATCTAACATGAACCATAATAGCAATGTTTTTTAGCATTCTTAATTTAGAATACTTTTGCTCATTCTGCACCACAACAAAAGTTTAATTCGAAATAAAAACCAAACCAATTTTTAAATAAAATAATTTTTATAATAATGTTTCCATAATTATATAGGAAGAATAGAATACTCATATATTCAGAATATAGAATACTTGTAATCAAATGATTCAATTCCAAAAATTTCCCAATATATTACAATTAAACTAAAACTGGTAACATCATATTTTTGCCTTTTATAAACTTTCTGCGCACAAAAATTGTATTTTGTGAATGACTCGGACATAAAAGTATATTTCTAAGAAGTTATTTGTTATCGGGAACGAATAAAAGTTTGTTTAATAGACAGTTAATTCCAATAAATATTACATAATTTCAGATAAGAGAATTAAAATATTAATTTTAAATTATAGATTTATAAAGTGCTAAAGCTAAAATTAAAAATATATTTTTAAGATTTCAAGAACGCTTAAACTATTAAACAACCAGGTAAAATTCTGAAGTAAAATTATTTTAATTTCTTTCACACAATTCATTAGAATTAAAAATTAAAATGGCACGCTTAATATAATATTAGAAGAAAGTTCCACTGGGCAAGTGCGAAGAATTCTAAACAAGCGTGAAGTTTTGAAACTCACTCTATTGAACGAGGAATTCTTAAAAAATAAATAAATGAATAACTTTCCGTGGCTTTCTTTATAAATGTGCATCACAAGCCAGTCACTGTCAATTCTGATGCATTTAAGCATTCTTATAAATTTTAATTAAATATAAAATGGCCGAATTGTTTTCGCAAAAGTTAAGAGCAGATCGGATGCACTCTATGAAATTTTACGCATATAACTATATTTTATTGCCAAGTAATATATATTTAGTTATTAGTAATTATTTAATCTCGAAGTCATTATTTTATTAACCGCTAGTGATGGGATTCATTCGAATGAAACAATCGAACATCTCGATAGTTTCAAATCATTCGATAGTCTCGAAAGTTGCAAAAACTATTCGAATGCTTTTTGGCCAATAGCAGCGAAGAGCTCTTAGCAGTACGATAGTTTTAAAGTATTCGAATGAATTTACACGATTGTACTATTTATTGTAGTAGTGCATGCTACCGGCCAAGGCGATAGTTTTAAAAGTATTCGAATGATTTTGGACGATTGTACTATTTATTGTAGTAATGCTATCGGCTTGCTATCGGCCATGGAGATCGTTTTCGTTCGGAACTAGTTACTGTTTTCCATAGTAGTGTTTTAAAAGTATTCGAATGAATTTAGATGATTGTAATTGTAATATAGTAATGATATCGGCCATGGCAATAGGATTCATTCGGATTAAGCGATAGTTTTACTAATTTCTATTCAAATCATTACTCATTAGATGGTTTTGGAATATAGTTCGATTGACGATGGATAGTTTTATTTGCATAATTATGAAAACTATACAAGCGTTTTTAGTATTGTGAAATAAAATCATGTTTGGTAAAGTAAAATCACTGAAATTGTTTTGTTACTGCGAAGAAGTGTTTTGAACAAGTGAAACAATCCTTTTAGGAGAAAATAGCGAATGACTAGCCGAATACCCGTTGAAAATCAACAGTCTCGCAATAAGCAACCACTAAATATTGCCATTTTTTTTAATAATTCACGTTTCACATTTATTCGGCAAATCGAATATTTCAGTGTGCGGAACCCCCCTAAAGAAGAAAATATTGTAAATTTTAAATTGCGCACGTCTTCCTTTCGAACTATCTACCAGTACACCAAATTAAACTCTCTATCTCATTCCGAAGCATACTATATTATCATCTCCCCTTTCGAACATTTTTCTGTGCAGCACACCCATATATGAACATTATTGAACAACTCGGTTCGCCTTAGGTTTCTTATCAGGTGATTAGCGCATATACCAAATATCAAGTCCCTATCACTTTTAAAGGACGCGTGTCTCATTTATTCCGAAAATCGAACAATTGGTGTTCGGCATCCCTAAAGTTGCAAATATTGGAAATCTGAAATTGCACACTTTCTTCCTCTCAAACTATCTACCAGTACACCAAATTTAATGTCTTTATCCTATCGTGAAGCATGTTTTTCTATCACTTCATATTTCGAACGTTTTTCTGTGTTGCACCCCCTTAAATGATCATTTTTGAAAAACCGTAATAATTGTAGGGGTTTTTATCAAATGATTACCCCATATATTAAATTTCAAGCCTCTATTACATTGTAAAAGAGGCGTTTTTCATTTGTTCTTCAAATCGAACATTTTAGTGTGCGGCACCCCCTACAATAGCAAATGTTGGAAAACTGAAATTGCACGTTTTTTTCCTTTCCAACTATCTACCAGTACACCAAATTTGAAGTCTCTATCTCATTGCGAAGCATGCTTTTTCTATCATTTCACCTTTCGAATGTTTTTCTGCGGAGTATCCACCCCCCTTAAATTCACAGTTTTGAAAAACTCCTTTCTTCTTGGGTTTTCTATTAAATGATTCGTCCATATATCAAATATCAAGCCTTTATCACGTTCTAAAAAGAGTGTTTCTACTTCATACCGAAAATCGAACATTTTTGTGTGCGGCACTCCCTTAAGTAGAGAATATTGGAAATCTGAAATTGTATACTTTCTACCTTCCAAATTATCTAAAACGTACACCAAATTTGAAATCTCTATCTCATTTCGAAGCATGTTTTTTTTTTATCAATTCACCTTTCGAACGTTTCCCTCTGGAGCACCCCCTTAAACGAACATTTTTGAAAAACTATTTTCGTCTTGGGTGTCTTCATCAAATGATTAGTCCATATACCAAATTTCAAGCCTCTGTCAAATTTTAAAGGAGCCGTTTCTCATTTATTCGGAAAATCGAACATTTTGGTGTGCGGCACCCCCGTAGGTAGGAAATATTGGAAATCTGAAATTGCACACTTCCTTCCTTTCGAACGGTTTACCCATATACCAAATTTGAAGTCCTTATCTTATCGCAAAGCATGCTTTCCTATCATTTCACTTTTCGAACGTTTTGGTGTGGAGCATCCCTACTAGAGAACGTTTTCGAAAAATTCGATTTTTCCAGGGAGTTTTATCGAACGACCGAGCCGTGTACCAAATTGCAAGTCTCTTATCTATTCGGGAAGTGCCTAAAAAAAGCGTGATAGACAGACGGATGGACAGACGGACACTTGACAATTAGTGGGGCGCGGTAGCCCATTGGTTAGCGCGCTGGAGTTGCACTCGGTAGGCCCGGGTTCGATTCCAGCCACTGCCAAAACTGCCGCCGTGTTCACGCGGAGTACGATCACGTTAAACATGTGGGTCCGTATGTCCTTCCGAGAGGTTGGTGGTAGGGGAAGGAGGGTACGGTCCCTTTGGATGCCTCCCCCACTGGGTTCCGGTCCAAATTGGGTGGCACTTCCCGGCCGTCCAAACAGTTACCTTACACCTTTCTGGTAGGTCGGACGGTCTGGGTCTCAACAACAACAACTTGGCAATTAGTATATATAATAGATAATAATAATAATAATAATAATAGATTTTTAAAACTGACAATTGATTCGATTTAAAGCAAACATTTTGATTTTAATTACGTCAAAAATAATTTTGACGTTTTTCTTAAAGAAATATTAACGTTTTTGCTGAACATTAATATTTAATTTTAATACATAGTGTAGTTAATAATTTTTAAAACATTTTTGTTTGAAGTAATAGATATTTACTAGCCGAATACCCGTTGAAAATCAACGGTCTCGCAATAAGCAACCCCGAATAATGTAAATTTTTTAATTATTCGCGTTTCACATTTATTCGACAAATCGAATATGTTGGTGTGCAGAACCCCCTAAAGAAGAAAATATTTTGAAACTAAATTTCCGCATTTCTTCCTTTCGAATTATTTACCGGTACACCACATTAAAGTCTATCTCATCCCGAGGCACCCCTATATTAGTATTTCTCCTTTGGAACTTTTTTCTGTGAAGCACACCCATAAATGAACATTTTTGAAAAACTCTCTTTGTCTTGGGTTTTTTATCAGATGATTGGCTCATATACCGAATATCAAGCCTCTATCACATTTAAAAAGAAGCTTGCCTCATTTATTCGAAAAATCGAACATATTAGTGTGCGGCACCTCTTAATGTAGCAAATATTGGAAATCAGAAATTTCACGCTTTCTTCCTTTCAAACTATCTACCCGTACACCAAGTTTGAAGTCTCTATTCTATCGAAAAGCATGTTTTTTCTATCACTTCACCTTTCGAACGTTTTTCTATGTAGCATCCCGTTAATGAACATTTTTGTCAAACTGTATTCATGTTTGGTTTTTTTTGTCAAATGGTTAGCCCATATACTAAATTTCAAGCTTCTATCACATTGTATAGGAGGAGTTTTTCATTTGTTCGGCAAATCGAACATTTTAGTGAGAGGCACCCCCTACAATAGCAAATGTTGGAAGACTGAAATTGCACACTTTCTTCCTTTCCAACTTTTTACTCGTACACCAAAATTTGAAGTCTCTATCTCATCCTGAAGCATGCTTTTCTAGTATTTCATCTTTCGAATGCTTTTGTGTGGAGTACCCACCCCCTTTGCCATACATTTTTGAAAAACTCTATTCTTTTTGTGATTTCTATGATATGATTCGCCCATATACCAAATATAAAGCCTCTATCACGTTTTAAAAGGAGCGTTTCTCCTTTATTCCGAAAATCGAACATTTTGGTGTGCGGCACCTCCTAAATTAGAAAATATTGGTAAACTGAAATTGTAACTTTCTTCCTTTCAAACTATCTACCCTTACACCAAATTTAATATCTCTATCTTATTCCAATGCATGGATTTTTTATCAATTAACTTTTCGAACGTTTTACTCTGGAGCACACCCTTAAACGAACATTTTTGAAAAACTGTATTCGTCTTGGGAGTTTTCGTCAAATTATTAGCCCATATACCAAATTTTATGCCTCTATCAAATTCTAAAGGCGCTTTTTCTCATTTATTCGGTAAATCGAACGTTTTGGTGTGCGACACACCCTTAAGAAGAAAATATTGGAAATCTGAAATTGTACATTTTCTTCTTTTCGAACAATTTACCCATACACCGAATTTGAAGTCTCTATCTCATTGCAAAGCATGCATTCCTATCATTTCACTTTTCGACCGTTTTAGTGTGCGGCACCCCCTTAAGTAAAAAAAAATGGAAATCTGAAATTGCACACTTTCTTCCTTTCGAACGATAGTAGAAGAAATAGGGGCGTTCACCACGGGAGGCGGAGCAGTGCGGAGCGCGGAGCAAAATGGCCGCCATCTTGAAATCCGTAATCCTGGACGGGGGTGTAAAAGGGGGAGGAAAATGAAAAAAAAAGGTGGGGGTAAAAATTTTTGAGAAACATTTTTTCGGGTGGCAACGATTTCGTAGACTTGTACGAGGGGTTGAGGGGGAATTAAATTTTTTGGAATGAGATTTTTTACAAGTACGGGAGAAACTTTTTTCGAGGTGGCAACACCTCCGCCTCTGCGACAGAGGCGGAGCAGTACCATCAGCGCCTCCTAACGGCGAAAAGCGGAATTAAAATTGGAACTTAGAAATATTGTGTTGTTTGGGTTGCCATAGCAACACCTGTAGGGAAGAAACTTTTTTAGGGATGGCAACACCTCCGCCTCTGCGACAGAGGCGGAGCAGTACCATCAGCGCCCCCTAGGGGCATAAAGCAGAATTAAAATTGGGATTTTTCTGATAGTTGAGATTTTTTTTTTCTTTTTTCTAAATGAATTAAAGGTGTTAATGAGGATAATGAAATAAAGTAATTAAGGTCTATGTTATTGCATGCTAGGAGCGTGTCAAGAACATACCAAGGGGTATGCTGAAGACATGTCGAGGTTATGTCAATATCCCTCCGTCAAGAGCATGCCAACGGTATACTAAGGGGTATACCAAAGGGATATGCTGAAGGCATGCCAAGGTCATGTCAATATCCCTCCGCCTTCTAAGAAAAGAGTGCTTGCCCTATTTGTAGGTTAAGGGGTGTACCAAGGTCATGTCAATATCCTTCCGCCTAAGAAAAGAGTGCTTTTCCTATTCGTAGGTTACGAAGTGAACTGCGAGAATCTTGTATGATGAAGGGAAATAACATTTCGAGAAATAATATATCTGTACTTACTTGAATTTTACACGTTTGTAATTGTTTTTTAAAAAATGTGGTAATGGGAAAAATTAACATTTTGTTAAAATGTTCCAAAACCGTAAAAAAGTAACAAAAAATGTGGTAATGGGCAAAATTAACATTTTGCGACTTTTTTTGAAAATGTTAATTTCTCTATGGGAATTAACATGGGTTTTCACACTTTTGTCATTTTTTTTCTAAAAATGTGGTAATGGGAAAAATTAACTTTTTGCACAAAATGTCTCAAAAACGTAAAAAAGTAACAAAAAATGTGGTAATGGGCAAAATTAACATTTTGCGACTTTTTTCAAAATGCCAATTTCTCTATGGGAATTAACATGGGTTTTCGCACTTTTGTAATTTTTTTACAAAAAAATGTGTGTTTTTACAAAAATGTCACTAAAAATGTGGTAATGGGCAAAATTAACATTTTGCACAAAATGTTGCAAAAACGTAAAAAAACAACAAAAATGTGTGTTTTTTGCAAAAATGCGGCCAAAAAAGCGTGTTTTTAGAGTAGCAGAATCGCATGAATCGGGTGTATGGGAATCTCGGGGGTTTAAGGGGTGTGTTTCCCCAGCCATTCTTGCATTTAAAAAAATTTTAATATTTGTAAAAATAAATATTTTTAATAAATAAATATTCCCAAAAATATATATTTTAAAGAATCGTGAAAGTGTGCTTATACCTAAAATACTTGTGTGTTATGAATCCCACAAGTTAATGAAAGGAAGCGATAAAATCTTAAATTTAAATAATAACAGATACCAATGTCTGTATGCATGTGTTATTTTACAAGTGTACTACTACCATAGGGGGTTTCTTTATACCAACATGGTTTAATATGTGTGTTATTTTATACATGTGTTATTTCTTTATACCCACATGGTTTAATATGGGTGTTATTTTATACATGCGTTATTTCTTTAAACCAACATGGTTTAATATGTCTGCTATTTTATACATGTGTATACTACCATAGGAGTTTCTTTAAACCAACATAGTTTAATACGTGTACCATTTTACAAGTATACTACTACCATAGGGGTACCTTTCAATCCTAACATGTTTTAAAAACCGCAGATTCCATTAAATCACGATGACAGATCTACCCCTCCCCACCTTACGTGAATGTGGATAGTTACATCGTATGGTCAGTGCGGGAAAGAGGGGGTACTGCTAACAGAGCGTGGTTCTGTACCAGGCTATAACTTGAGGCTATATGTTGACTTGGGTTGGGTCGACTGTTTAGAACGGCTCTCGCTGCTATTGTTAACATCTGTGGTGGGGACAGTTTTTTACGAATGCTTGTGTTGGACCAGCGCGAAATTCTATTCTCAGCTGGGAGAGGCTCTTTTAAAGAAGTTCTTATTAAATTTTAACATGTTTTAAAAAGAATCTTTCACTCATTAGTGTTATGAATCTCACAAGTTAATTAAAGGATGTTAATTAAATTAATTGATTAAGTATTGAATGCCTGTATACCAGGAGCATGTCAAAGACATGTCAAGGGGTATGTCAAAGCGTACCAAGGGTGTGCCAAAGGAGTATGCTGAAGACATGACAAGGTCTACACTATCCCTCTGCTATATCACGGTTACGAAGTGAACTGCGAGAATCTTGTAGGGTGGGATACTTGAGAATCTCGTATGATGAGGGGTATGCCAAGAGGATCGAACATAAATTTTAAGAATGTGCCGATTTTAGCGTTTTTTTCACAAAAAGTTTTCAAAACGTTAAAAAAACAACAAAAATGTGTGTTTTTTCAACAAGTTAAAGTTTTTGAGTTGTTGGATTTCTCTATGGGAATTAACATGGGTTTTCACACTTTTGCGAATTTTTTAGAAAAAAAATGTGGTTTTTCGCAAAAAAGCGGCCAAAAATGTGTTTTTTGAAAAACGCGGAATCGGCCGATTTTTTTCAAACTGTCGGATTTCTCTATGGGAATTAACATAGGTTTTCGCACTTTTGTAATTTTTTGAAAAAAAATGTGCGTTTTTGCAAAAATGCGGCCAAAAAAGCGTGTTTTTAGAGTAGCAGAATCGCATGAATTGGGTGTATGGGAGGGGGTGTGTTTTCCCAACCATTACGGTCTTGGAGTTCAAATTTTTTAAAAATAAATATTTTCAATAAATATTCCCAAAAATAAATATTTTAAATAATCGTGAAAGTGCGCTTATGTCTAAAATACTTGAGTGTTATGAATCTTGCAAGTTAATGAAAGGAAGCGATAAAATCTTAAATTTAAATAATAGCAGATATCAATGGGTGTATGCATATGTTTTTACAAGTGTACTACTACCATAGGGGGTTTCTTTAAACCAACATGTTTTTAATTCGAGCGTTATTCTAAGAGGGAAGAAACGCCTAATATGGTGATACATATGACACATGCGCTCAGCACAAATCGATAGAAAATAAATGGTGAGATAGTTTTTAAAGATGAGACTTTGAAATTTTTTTCGATAAATAAGGTATTTGAGGTTATTTAGCGTGTGAATGAACGATACATGTCAATAAAATGAGGAACTAGGCTAAGTTTACAAGTATAGGACTCTAAAGTTTTGATGTTTTAGGGGTAGAACTTGAATTTATAATTAAACATGATTTATACTAACTACTGCAAAGGGAGAAATGCATAGCGAAAGGGGTTATGTGTGTATATATATATATATATATATATATAATGCATATAACCAACACCCACCGGTGGAATGCAGATCTAAGATAGTA
The DNA here is from genome assembly GCA_951213105.1 of Amaurobius ferox. Taxonomy (NCBI): domain Eukaryota; kingdom Metazoa; phylum Arthropoda; class Arachnida; order Araneae; family Amaurobiidae; genus Amaurobius; species Amaurobius ferox. The sequence continues at coordinate 5,929,776 of OX578145.1, read as the reverse complement.
TTTTTAGGAGAAGACATAAGATTCTTAAGTAAATGGAGTATTTAGAGGCATTTAAAGAGATATAAACATATGATAAGGTAGCATCCATAATACACACAACTAATATAGGACAGCGAAAGGAAAACTTTAGTATTGTTTAGAGACCGAACTTCAAATTTTTAAGTAAATGCAGGTGTTTCGAAATTTTTAATGGGCTATGTGCAATACACATGTCTCCGATCACAGTGGTGGAAAAGTGATACCGGAGCAGTTTTTAAAGATATAACTTTAACTTTTTTCAATTAAGTGAAGAATCTACTAAATATTAGAGGGTGCTAGCACTTACCGAGGGTTTTATGTATAATACACATAAGCAGCATATCACATTAGGAAGGGGATATTAGAAAAAATTTTAAAGATAGGACTTTAGATTTTGGAACTAAATGAGATATCAAGAAACATTTAAAGGGGATGAAAACATCTAATGAGGCGGAATGGGGGTGTACTTACCCAAGATACCCAGCACTGAAATTATTCACTAAGATAAATTTTTTTTAAAGTAAAGACTTTAGAAGTTTCACATAAAAAGCAATTTATACTAGTTTTTAAAGAAATGAAAACGCCCAGCGAGATGACTTAGAATGAATACAACGCCGATATATATAACAGTGAAAAGAAAACTTAAATATCGGTTAAAGACTGCACTTCAAATTTCAAAGTAAATGTACATACCCAGAAACTTTTAATGGACTAGTATAATACACATACTCGATATAACAGTTAAATGATGAACTAAGAATAATTTATAAGTATGTAACTTTAGATTTTTTTAGTTAAATAGGGATTTCAGCTAATTTTTAGAGGGATAGAAAGGTATACTAAAGGGTGTACAACAAATTTTTAGAAGGGACTTAGGGAATTTGCTAGCTAAATAGGGATTTCCACTACTTTTTAAAGGGATATAAAGACATACTAAAGGGTATACAGCAAATTTTTAGAGGGGAATTTTTTAGATAAATAGGGATTTCTACTAACTTTTAAGGAATAGAAACACGTACTGAAGAGTATAGAGCGTAATCATGACTAACACCTAGTGCTAAAATGAGGAATTAGAGTAATATTTTGGGGATGGAACTTTAGATTTTTAAGTAAATGTTATGTTTAAAAACTTTTAAAGTAGCGTAAATACCTACTAAGATGACATATGCGATACACATAGCCAATACATAGTTATTAAATAGGGAAAAGCTAAGATAGCTTTTTAGAATAACACCTAAAATTTTTTCTAATTAAGCGCAATATATCAGCACTTAAAGCAGACAAATACGAAGATTCAGACGGCATGTGTGATACACATCGCGGACACATAATAGTTAAATGTTAATTTAAGTAAGTTTTTAAGGATAGAACTCCGAATTTTTTGGATAAATGAGATGTTTAAGAACATTTAAAGAGTCAAAAACACCGAATAAGGTGGTATGAGATGATTTCATCATCATCAGATAACAGCGAAATGGGGATACTACAAATATTTTAAAGGGGAATCCTTAAAATTTCTAAGTAAATAACCTTTAAAGGGGCTAAAAATATGTAGTCAAGTTGTGTAGATAATACAGATCATCGACATTCTAAAACAGACAAGACATGTCTATACAAGATAAAAAAATTGAACATGTAAGTACTTGCTTTAATATGATTTTATTCTATAATTTTATTAAACTTAGTATTTTTATAGTATGTTACAGCTTCATTATTTTATTTAGTTAAGATTTTTATCAATTTAATGTAGTTTGTTGGTGTTTTAGTATCTAGATATATTATTCGACTTGGTAATTTTATTATTTTAGCTGATTTCTGATGGGAATAGTATAATAGATTTACGATTACTTTATATAAATCTTGGGGTATGTATTACATTGCTACATAGAATAATGTATGTTTATATTAACGTACAACATTTTTTTATCTTGTATAGACATGTCTTGTCTGTTTTAGAATGTCGATGATCTGTATTATCTACACAACTTGACTACATATTTTTAGCCCCTTTAAAGGTTATTTACTTAGAAATTTTAAGGATTCCCCTTTAAAATATTTGTAGTATCCCCATTTCGCTGTTATCTGATGATGATGAAATCATCTCATACCACCTTATTCGGTGTTTTTGACTCTTTAAATGTTCTTAAACATCTCATTTATCCAAAAAATTCGGAGTTCTATCCTTAAAAACTTACTTAAATTAACATTTAACTATTATGTGTCCGCGATGTGTATCACACATGCCGTCTGAATCTTCGTATTTGTCTGCTTTAAGTGCTGATATATTGCGCTTAATTAGAAAAAATTTTAGGTGTTATTCTAAAAAGCTATCTTAGCTTTTCCCTATTTAATAACTATGTATTGGCTATGTGTATCGCATATGTCATCTTAGTAGGTATTTACGCTACTTTAAAAGTTTTTAAACATAACATTTACTTAAAAATCTAAAGTTCCATCCCCAAAATATTACTCTAATTCCTCATTTTAGCACTAGGTGTTAGTCATGATTACGCTCTATACTCTTCAGTACGTGTTTCTATTCCTTAAAAGTTAGTAGAAATCCCTATTTATCTAAAAAATTCCCCTCTAAAAATTTGCTGTATACCCTTTAGTATGTCTTTATATCCCTTTAAAAAGTAGTGGAAATCCCTATTTAGCTAGCAAATTCCCTAAGTCCCTTCTAAAAATTTGTTGTACACCCTTTAGTATACCTTTCTATCCCTCTAAAAATTAGCTGAAATCCCTATTTAACTAAAAAAATCTAAAGTTACATACTTATAAATTATTCTTAGTTCATCATTTAACTGTTATATCGAGTATGTGTATTATACTAGTCCATTAAAAGTTTCTGGGTATGTACATTTACTTTGAAATTTGAAGTGCAGTCTTTAACCGATATTTAAGTTTTCTTTTCACTGTTATATATATCGGCGTTGTATTCATTCTAAGTCATCTCGCTGGGCGTTTTCATTTCTTTAAAAACTAGTATAAATTGCCTTTTATGTGAAACTTCTAAAGTCTTTAAAAAAAATTTATCTTAGTGAATAATTTCAGTGCTGGGTATCTTGGGTAAGTACACCCCCATTCCGCCTCATTAGATGTTTTCATCCCCTTTAAATGTTTCTTGATATCTCATTTAGTTCCAAAATCTAAAGTCCTATCTTTAAAATTTTTTCTAATATCCCCTTCCTAATGTGATATGCTGCTTATGTGTATTATACATAAAACCCTCGGTAAGTGCTAGCACCCTCTAATATTTAGTAGATTCTTCACTTAATTGAAAAAAGTTAAAGTTATATCTTTAAAAACTGCTCCGGTATCACTTTTCCACCACTGTGATCGGAGACATGTGTATTGCACATAGCCCATTAAAAATTTCGAAACACCTGCATTTACTTAAAAATTTGAAGTTCGGTCTCTAAACAATACTAAAGTTTTCCTTTCGCTGTCCTATATTAGTTGTGTGTATTATGGATGCTACCTTATCATATGTTTATATCTCTTTAAATGCCTCTAAATACTCCATTTACTTAAGAATCTTATGTCTTCTCCTAAAAATACTATCTTAGATCTGCATTCCACCGGTGGGTGTTGGTTATATGCATTATATATATATATATATATATATATACACACATAACCCCTTTCGCTATGCATTTCTCCCTTTGCAGTAGTTAGTATAAATCATGTTTAATTATAAATTCAAGTTCTACCCCTAAAACATCAAAACTTTAGAGTCCTATACTTGTAAACTTAGCCTAGTTCCTCATTTTATTGACATGTATCGTTCATTCACACGCTAAATAACCTCAAATACCTTATTTATCGAAAAAAATTTCAAAGTCTCATCTTTAAAAACTATCTCACCATTTATTTTCTATCGATTTGTGCTGAGCGCATGTGTCATATGTATCACCATATTAGGCGTTTCTTCCCTCTTAGAATAACGCTCGAATTAAAAACATGTTGGTTTAAAGAAACCCCCTATGGTAGTAGTACACTTGTAAAAACATATGCATACACCCATTGATATCTGCTATTATTTAAATTTAAGATTTTATCGCTTCCTTTCATTAACTTGCAAGATTCATAACACTCAAGTATTTTAGACATAAGCGCACTTTCACGATTATTTAAAATATTTATTTTTGGGAATATTTATTGAAAATATTTATTTTTAAAAAATTTGAACTCCAAGACCGTAATGGTTGGGAAAACACACCCCCTCCCATACACCCAATTCATGCGATTCTGCTACTCTAAAAACACGCTTTTTTGGCCGCATTTTTGCAAAAACGCACATTTTTTTTCAAAAAATTACAAAAGTGCGAAAACCTATGTTAATTCCCATAGAGAAATCCGACAGTTTGAAAAAAATCGGCCGATTCCGCGTTTTTCAAAAAACACATTTTTGGCCGCTTTTTTGCGAAAAACCACATTTTTTTTCTAAAAAATTCGCAAAAGTGTGAAAACCCATGTTAATTCCCATAGAGAAATCCAACAACTCAAAAACTTTAACTTGTTGAAAAAACACACATTTTTGTTGTTTTTTTAACGTTTTGAAAACTTTTTGTGAAAAAAACGCTAAAATCGGCACATTCTTAAAATTTATGTTCGATCCTCTTGGCATACCCCTCATCATACGAGATTCTCAAGTATCCCACCCTACAAGATTCTCGCAGTTCACTTCGTAACCGTGATATAGCAGAGGGATAGTGTAGACCTTGTCATGTCTTCAGCATACTCCTTTGGCACACCCTTGGTACGCTTTGACATACCCCTTGACATGTCTTTGACATGCTCCTGGTATACAGGCATTCAATACTTAATCAATTAATTTAATTAACATCCTTTAATTAACTTGTGAGATTCATAACACTAATGAGTGAAAGATTCTTTTTAAAACATGTTAAAATTTAATAAGAACTTCTTTAAAAGAGCCTCTCCCAGCTGAGAATAGCATTTCGCGCTGGTCCAACACAAGCATTCGTAAAAAACTGTCCCCACCACAGATGTTAACAATAGCAGCGAGAGCCGTTCTAAACAGTCGACCCAACCCAAGTCAACATATAGCCTCAAGTTATAGCCTGGTACAGAACCACGCTCTGTTAGCAGTACCCCCTCTTTCCCGCACTGACCATACGATGTAACTATCCACATTCACGTAAGGTGGGGAGGGGTAGATCTGTCATCGTGATTTAATGGAATCTGCGGTTTTTAAAACATGTTAGGATTGAAAGGTACCCCTATGGTAGTAGTATACTTGTAAAATGGTACACGTATTAAACTATGTTGGTTTAAAGAAACTCCTATGGTAGTATACACATGTATAAAATAGCAGACATATTAAACCATGTTGGTTTAAAGAAATAACGCATGTATAAAATAACACCCATATTAAACCATGTGGGTATAAAGAAATAACACATGTATAAAATAACACACATATTAAACCATGTTGGTATAAAGAAACCCCCTATGGTAGTAGTACACTTGTAAAATAACACATGCATACAGACATTGGTATCTGTTATTATTTAAATTTAAGATTTTATCGCTTCCTTTCATTAACTTGTGGGATTCATAACACACAAGTATTTTAGGTATAAGCACACTTTCACGATTCTTTAAAATATATATTTTTGGGAATATTTATTTATTAAAAATATTTATTTTTACAAATATTAAAATTTTTTTAAATGCAAGAATGGCTGGGGAAACACACCCCTTAAACCCCCGAGATTCCCATACACCCGATTCATGCGATTCTGCTACTCTAAAAACACGCTTTTTTGGCCGCATTTTTGCAAAAAACACACATTTTTGTTGTTTTTTTACGTTTTTGCAACATTTTGTGCAAAATGTTAATTTTGCCCATTACCACATTTTTAGTGACATTTTTGTAAAAACACACATTTTTTTGTAAAAAAATTACAAAAGTGCGAAAACCCATGTTAATTCCCATAGAGAAATTGGCATTTTGAAAAAAGTCGCAAAATGTTAATTTTGCCCATTACCACATTTTTTGTTACTTTTTTACGTTTTTGAGACATTTTGTGCAAAAAGTTAATTTTTCCCATTACCACATTTTTAGAAAAAAAATGACAAAAGTGTGAAAACCCATGTTAATTCCCATAGAGAAATTAACATTTTCAAAAAAAGTCGCAAAATGTTAATTTTGCCCATTACCACATTTTTTGTTACTTTTTTACGGTTTTGGAACATTTTAACAAAATGTTAATTTTTCCCATTACCACATTTTTTAAAAAACAATTACAAACGTGTAAAATTCAAGTAAGTACAGATATATTATTTCTCGAAATGTTATTTCCCTTCATCATACAAGATTCTCGCAGTTCACTTCGTAACCTACGAATAGGAAAAGCACTCTTTTCTTAGGCGGAAGGATATTGACATGACCTTGGTACACCCCTTAACCTACAAATAGGGCAAGCACTCTTTTCTTAGAAGGCGGAGGGATATTGACATGACCTTGGCATGCCTTCAGCATATCCCTTTGGTATACCCCTTAGTATACCGTTGGCATGCTCTTGACGGAGGGATATTGACATAACCTCGACATGTCTTCAGCATACCCCTTGGTATGTTCTTGACACGCTCCTAGCATGCAATAACATAGACCTTAATTACTTTATTTCATTATCCTCATTAACACCTTTAATTCATTTAGAAAAAAGAAAAAAAAAATCTCAACTATCAGAAAAATCCCAATTTTAATTCTGCTTTATGCCCCTAGGGGGCGCTGATGGTACTGCTCCGCCTCTGTCGCAGAGGCGGAGGTGTTGCCATCCCTAAAAAAGTTTCTTCCCTACAGGTGTTGCTATGGCAACCCAAACAACACAATATTTCTAAGTTCCAATTTTAATTCCGCTTTTCGCCGTTAGGAGGCGCTGATGGTACTGCTCCGCCTCTGTCGCAGAGGCGGAGGTGTTGCCACCTCGAAAAAAGTTTCTCCCGTACTTGTAAAAAATCTCATTCCAAAAAATTTAATTCCCCCTCAACCCCTCGTACAAGTCTACGAAATCGTTGCCACCCGAAAAAATGTTTCTCAAAAATTTTTACCCCCACCTTTTTTTTTCATTTTCCTCCCCCTTTTACACCCCCGTCCAGGATTACGGATTTCAAGATGGCGGCCATTTTGCTCCGCGCTCCGCACTGCTCCGCCTCCCGTGGTGAACGCCCCTATTTCTTCTACTAACGATTTACCCATACACCGAATTTGAAGTCTCTGTCTCATCGCAAAGCATGCTTTCCGATCATTTCACTTTTCGAACGTTTTGGTGTGCGGCACCCCCTTAAGTAGAAAATACTGGAAATCTGAAATTGCACACTTTCTTCCTTTGGAATGATTTACCTATACACTAAATTTGAAGTCTCTATCTCATCGCAAAGTTTGCTTTCTCAACTTTTGACTTTTCGAACGTTTTGGTGTGTGGCACCCCCTCTATAGAACGCTTTCGGAAAATTCGATTTTTCCAGGGGTTTTTATCGAACGACCGAGCCGTGCACCAAATTGCAAGTCTCTATCTATTCGGGAAGTGCCTGAAAAAAGCGTGACAGGCAGACAGACGGACACTTGGCAATTAGTATATACAGATAATAATAATAATAGATTAGAAGTTTGGACAGTTTAGGATTCAAATGACTAATAATCCAAGTAATAAACTTCAATTGGAATTTTCCCTTCTAATCAGAAAATTTCTACATTTCTAAATGTTAACAATGATCATTGTCACCTGGAATATGACATATTTTATCTATTAAGACTTTTCTGGTAGATATTAATTAATTATACGAATGTATACCAGATTTGTTACTGTACATTTGCACATAATGCAGATAATGTATAATAATAGACTGGGGTGTGCTAATTATGGGACCAGGAATCATGTAGACAGATTTATATGTAAATTTATGATAGATAGATTACCCATACACCAAACTTGAAGTCTCTATCTCATCGCAAAGCATGCTCTCCTATCATTTCACTTTTCGAACGTTTTGGTGTGCTGCAGCCCCCTTAAGTAGAAAATATTGGAAATCTGAAATTGCACACTTTCTTCCTTTCGAGTGATTTACTCATATACCAAATTTGAAGTCTCTATCTCATCGCAAAGCATGCTTTCCCGTCATTTCACTTTTCGAACGTTATGGTGTGGGGCACCCCCTCTATAGAACATTTTCGAAAAATTCGATTTTTCCAGGGGGTTTTATCGAACGACCGAGCCGTGTACCAAATTGCAAGTCTCTATCTATTGGGGAAGTGCCTAAAAAAAGCGTGACGGACAGACGGACAGACAGACAGATGGACACTTGGCAATTAGTATATACTAGCCGCATACCCGTTGAAAATCAACGGCCCCACATTAAGCAACCCCTGAATAATGTAAATTTTTTAATATTTCGTGTTTCTTATTTATTCGACAAATCGAACATTTAGTTTTGAGGTACCCCCAAAAGTTCAAAATATCGGAAAACTGAAATTGCACATGTTCTTCCTTTCGAACTATCTACCTGTACACCAAATTTGAAGTCTGTATCTTATTTCGAAGCATGTTTTTTTTTATCAATTCACATTTCGAACGTTTTCCTCTGGAAAACCCCCCTTAAACGAACATTTTTGAAAAATTATATTCGTTTTGGGTGTTTTCATCAAATGATTAGTCTATATTTAAAATTTTGAGCCTCTATCAAATTTTAAAGGGGCCGTTCCTCATTTATTCGGAAAATCGAACATTTTTGTGTGCGACACCCCCTTAAGTAGGAAATATTGGAAATCTGAAATTACACACTTTCTTCCTTTCTAACGGTTTACCTATATACCAAATTTGAAGTCCCTATCTTATCGCAAAGCAGGCTTTCCTATCATTTCACTTTTCGAAAGTTTTGGTGTGCGGCACCCCCTTGAGTAGAAAATATTGGAAATCTGAAAATGCACACTTTCTGCCTTTCGAACGATTTACACATACACCAAATTTGAAGTCTCTATCTCATCGCAAAGCATGCTTTCCTGTCATTTCACTTTTCGAACGTTTTGGTGTGGGGCACCCCCTCTATAGAACGTTTTCGAAAAATTCGATTTTTCCAGGGGGTTTTATCGAACGACCGAGCCGTGTACCAAATTGCAAGTCTCTATCTATTCGGGAAGTGCCTAAAAAAAGCGTGACAGACAGACGGACAGACAGACAGACGGACAGACAGACAGACGGACACTTGGTAATTAGTATATACTAGCCGCATACCCGTTGAAAATCAACGGCCCCACATTAAGCAACCCCTGAATAATGTAAATTTTTTAATAATTCGCGTTTCTTATTTATTCGACAAATCGAACATTTAGTTTTGAGGCACCGTCAAAAGTTCAAAATATCGGAAATATCAAAATATCAAAAGTTGGAAATATCGGAAATATCAAAATATCTTCCTTTCGAACGGTTTACCTATATACCAAATTTGAAGTCCCTATCTTATCGCAAAGCAGGCTTTCCTATCATTTCACTTTTCGAACGTTTTGGTGTGCGGTACCCCCTTGAATAGAAAATATTGGAAATCTGAAAATACACACTGTCTGCCTTTCGAACGATTTAGCCATACACCAAATCTGAAGTCACTATCTCATCGCAAAGCATGCTTTCCTATCATTTCACTTTTCGAACGTTTTGGTGTGGAGCACCCCCCTGTAGACGGAAAATCGAGCATTTTTGTGTGCGGCACCCCCTTAAGTAGAAAATATTGGAAATCTGAAATTCCGCACTTTCTTTGTTACAAACGATTTACCCATACTCCAAACTTGAAGTCTCTATCTCATTTCGAACGTTTTGGTATGCTGCACCCCCCCCTTAAGTAGAAAATATTGGAAATCTGAAATTGCACACTTTCTTCCTTTCGAACGATTTACCCATACACCAAATTTGAAGTCTTTACCTCATCGCAAAACATTCTTTCCTATCATTTCACTTTTCGAACGTTTTGGTATGCTGCACCCCCCCCCCCCTTAAGCAGAAAATATTGGAAATCTGAAATTGCACACATTCTTCCTTTCGAGTGATTTACCCATATACCAAATTTGAAGTCTCTATCTCATCGCAAAGCATGCTTTCCCGTCATTTCACTTTTCGAACGTTTTGGTGTGGGGCACCCCCTCTATAGAACGTTTTCGAAAAATTCGATTTTTCCAGTGGGTTTTATCGAACGACCGAGCCGTGTACCAAATTGCAAGTCTCTATCTATTCGGGAAGTGCCTAAAAAAAGCGTGACAGACAGACGGACAGACGGACAGACAGACAGACGGACACTTGGCAATTAGTATATACTAGCCGCATACCCGTTGAAAATCAACGGCCCCACATTAAGCAACCCCTGAATAATGTAAATTTTTTAATAATTCGCGTTTCTTATTTATTCGACAAATCGAACATTTAGTTTTGAGGCACCCCCAAAAGTTCAAAATATCGGAAAAGTGAAATTGCACATGTTCTTCCTTTCGAACTATCTACCTGTACACCAATTTTGAAGTCTGTATCTTATTTCGAAGCATGTTTTTTTTTATCAATTCACATTTCGAACGTTTTCCTCTGGAGAACCCCCTTAAACGAACATTTTTGAAAAATTATATTCGTTTTGGGTGTTTTCATCAAATGATTAGTCTATATATAAAATCATGTGGCCTCTATCAAATTTTGAGCCTCTATCAAATTTTAAAGGGACCGTTTCTCATTTATTCGGAAAATCGAACATTTTTGTGTGCGACACCCCCTTAAGTAGGAAATATTGGAAATCTGAAATTACACACTTTCTTCCTTTCTAACGGTTTACCTATATACCAAATTTGAAGTCCCTATCTTATCGCAAAGCAGGCTTTCCTATCATTTCACTTTTCGAACGTTTTGGTGTGCGGCACCCCCTTGAGTAGAAAATATTGGAAATCTGAAAATGCACACTTTCTGCCTTTCGAACGATTTACCCATACACCAAATTTGAAGTCTCTACCTCATCGCAAAGCATGCTCTCCTATCATTTCACTTTTCGAACGTTTTGGTGTGCTGCACCCCCCCTTAAGTAGAAAATATTTGAAATCTGAAATTGCACACTTTCTTCCTTTCGAACGATTTACCCATACACCAAATTTGAAGTCTGTATCTCATCGCAAAGCATTCTTTCCCGTCGTTTCACTTTTCGAACGTTTTGGTGTGGGGCACCCCCTCTATAGAACGTTTTCGAAAAATTCGATTTTTCCAGGGGTTTTTATCGAACGACCGAGCCGTGTACCAAATTGCAAGTCTCTATCTATTCGGGAAGTGCCTCAAAAAAGCGTGACAGACAGACGGACAGACAGACAGACAGACAGACGGACACTTGGCAATTAGTATATACTAGCCGCATACCCGTTGAAAATCAACGACCCCACATTAAGCAACCCCTGAATAATGTCAATTTTTTAATAATTCGCGTTTCTTATTTATTCGACAAATCGAACATTTTGTTTTGAGGCACCCCCAAAAGTTCAAAATATCGGAAAACTGAAATTGCACATGTTCTTCCTTTCGAACTATCTACCTGTACACCAAATTTGAAGTCTGTATCTTATTTCGAAGCATGTTTTTTTTTATCAATTCACATTTCGAACGTTTTCCTCTGGAGAACCCCCTTAAACGAACATTTTTGAAAAATTATATTCGTTTTGGGTGTTTTCATCAAATGATTAGTCTATATATAAAATTTTGAGCCTCTATCAAATTTTAAAGGGGCCGTTTCTCATTTATTCGGAAAATCGAACATTTTCGTGTGCGGCAACCCCTTAAGTAGGAAATATTGGAAATCTGAAATTACACACTTTCTTCCTTTCGAACGGTTTACCTATATACCAAATTTGAAGTCCCTATCTTATCGCAAAGCAGGCTTTCCTATCATTTCACTTTTCGAACGTTTTGGTGTGCGGCACCCCCTTGAATAGAAAATATTGGAAATCTGAAAATGCACACTTTCTGCCTTTCGAACGATTTACCCATACACCAAATTTGAAGTCTCTACCTCATTTCAAAGCATACTCTCCTATCATTTCACTTTTCGAACGTTTTGGTGTGCTGCACCCCCCCTTAAGTAGAAAATATTGGAAATCTGAAATTGCACACTTTCTTCCTTTCGAACGATTTACCCGTACACCAAATTTGAAGTCTCTATCTCATCGCAAAGCATGCTTTCCTGTCATTTCACTTTTCGAACGTTTTGGTGTGGGGCACCCCCTCTATGGAACGTTTTCGAAAAATTCGATTTTTCCAGGGGGTTTTATCGAACGACCGAGCCGTGTACCAAATTGCAAGTCTCTATCTATTCGGGAAGTGCCTAAAAAAAGCGTGACAGACAGACGGACAGACAGACAGACGGACAGACAGACAGACGGACACTTGGCAATTAGTATATATAATAATAATAATAATAATAATAATAGATAGATAGATGTTGAAAAATCGAATGAGCAAATAAATGGATAAGGAAGGGTAAATGTTTGACTCGTATTATTTAGTATTCATTTAATTTTGTCGTAAAGTCATCTTTTTAAAGAAATAATAAAGTTGGTGGGACACTGGTATTTGTAGCTCAATGCGGTTTGTCTATTATTTCCGGGTTCGATTCCCTTCGATCATTGTTTTATTTTAATTGGCGCTTTTTATAGCGACTCTCGTATGATATATTAAATTTATGCAAATGACCAGAGTTCCAAAAAACAAGAAATTATGTGTTTTTCTTTTTTATTAGGGTGAACAATTTTTAGAATGTTAATTTTGAAAATTCTAAAAATGAACTTTTTGTCTTGGAGTGTCTGCATCATTAGGACGGGCTCTAGAAAAGTCTGTACCTTATTGATTTTAAGAGCGATTAAATGGTCGAAATATACTCAATTTTCAAATACTTTTTTTTTTAATTATTTAAAAATCAAGACCTTCCGTTACAATAAATAAACGATCGATTTATGAGCTAAAACGAAATATTAGAACGGTAGCACCAATGATATTGCGCGCTTTTCGAATATATTTTCGAAAAAATTATTAGAAAATCAAGAATTTTAATGGCGTTAACTAAATAATTATTTCATACTTAATTTTTCGTTAGAAAACAATTGATAAAAACTTTTAAAACTCTAGTATGAAACTTTTCTCGAGATATTGCACATTTTTCAAATTGATTTATCAAAAGCAATTTTTAAAAATGTTAGTAATTTTAAAAGGTAGTCAGTATCATCCAACTAGTTCTCTTTCCGATTTTCGAATAGATTTTTGAAAAAAATATCCTTAAGATACAATACGGTTAAATAAATAATCATTTCATACTCCGTTTTTATTAGAAAACTAGCCGCCTTCGGCGACCAGCCTGTTCGCTACTCTTGAAAATTCTGAACGTGGCACAGTCGCTGGCGCTATAACCCGGTGCAGTTAACAAAGTTTGTTTTAGTTTAATGGCGTTAAAACCATAATTCAATCATTTAAATTTTATAATGACCATATGCTAAGCTCTTAATTCCATCATTTAAAATATCACGTAATTTTCTAACCCGATCCACAATCTCCATAACTTTGTTTTTATTTATTTTTTGCTCCATGGAAACACCGTGCGTCTGCGCGAGCATGTGGGTGAAAACTGCTTTAGCGGTCTTGCCGAGAAATTGAAATTCGGAAATTATTAAAATCCAGATCCTGCAGCTACTTCTTATTATTTCTTGACCAGATTGGGCTTGTAAGAATGCCTGATGTTTGAGCTTTCTAAAAATGTAAATTATTAGTCGAAATTGTCAATACTTTTCCCGACGCGAGGATTTAAAAACGAAAGTTCGTTTTTTTTAGCCGAAAGTGACTTTTGTTTTAAAATTTTTAAAAAATATCAGAATTTGTACCTGAGATTTGAAATTGATATATTTTTACTCGCAATTGTCTGTTCTTTCCGATCGTGTGATTCGTTTTTTCTACGACGTCTGGATGGTGGAGAAAAAAGGGGGAAAATGGAAAAAACGGTCAAAATCGCATAAAACATTAACAAAAATAATAATTCAAATTTTAAAAATCGATTTTCACGTGTCACCTCCCCCCCCCCCCCCAGGTCTCCGATTGCCAAATTTCGTAGCTCTGCGACGCACGGTCGCTGATCCTATACTGTATAAGACAGACACACAGACAGGCAGACATTGCCCTTTATTATATAGACTAACCGCCTCCGGCGACCAGGCTGTTCGCTAACCTTGAAAATTCTGACCGTAGCAAACTCGCTGGCGCCATAACCTCGTGGAGTTGTTGTTGAGACCCAGACCATCCGACCTACCAGAAAGGTGTGTGAGTGTGAAGACCCAGACCGTCCGACTCATCCAGAGGACTTGAGTATCTAATTGGACGGCCGGGAAGAGATCCGGCGACAACACCAGAAAAAACACAACTAAACAAAACAGCAAACAAACAAAGCAGTAATCAAAAACAAAACACAACACCAAAACAACACAGCAAACCAAAATAAAAGGGAAGGCGGCACCAACGGGGAGGAGCAAGCAAAAACCAAGGGGATCAACAACCAGAGAAAAAGTTAAAAGCAGCAATGGCTCTCAGGCTATTCAAGTGATTTTGTTGGATATTTCTCTCGCTATGAGAACACAGTTTTTAATTTTGTTAATTGAAGTTTTATTCGAGCAGACACTCGAGAACCAGGCCGCGGAATTAGCGGGGGAAGGTTTAGAAAGATGAAAAGGTTTAGAGTGGGGGCAAGCAAAGACGTAGTGGTCTGCATCTCCAAAGGAACCGCAGGAACAGCAAGAGGTTGATTTAAATTTAAAAAAGTAAAGGTAATCCAAAAATGGGCCGTGGCCCGTGATAAAATAAATAAGATATTTGTTCATTAAAAGGAAATTAAAGTTTACGTGGGGAAGAAAGTTTAAAATTCTGGCTGGGTCATGGGTGCGAGGGGAAATGTAGTTGTTTAGATAAGATTGCCAGGCGTTTAAGATATCTAGTTTACAATGCTTTTTTAACAGAGAGTAGGGAAAAGGTAAAGGAGATGGGGTACCTGAAGAGGTAGCAAGTTTTGCATTTTCATCGGCGGCCTCGTTGCCCGAGATGTCAGAATGGGCTTTAACCCAACAGAGGTTTATTAAATGTTTGTTTAAATTTGCATCTAGTTTAATTTTGGAAAGATAGTCAGATTTGTTTCTAATGGAGTTAAGGGCCGAAATGGAGGATTGACTATCTGAAAAAATATTTATTTTTAAATTATTTGTAGAAGCCCAGTTGATAGCAAAGTGTATTGCTGCTATTTCAGCTTGAAAAACTGTGTTCCCAAGGTTGAGTTTGAAAGTATATATGTTTTGAAGTTTATCCCCCCTGTATATGCAAATGGCGTAACCCACTTTGTCGTCAATGGCAGAGCCATCAGTGTAAATATTTATGTCTGAAAAAAGTGAGGGGTCGAAGGGAGCCAGATAGGCGATACGAAGGGAAGGGGGGATAGTCAGAGGAAGGGCGATTGAAGTCAAAGTTAGGGGGAGAGGTAAGAGACGGGTTGGTAAAATGATTTGTTCTGAGTTTCCAGAAGGCATATTTTTTAAATTGTGTATTAATGACAAAATGAATGGGGGGAATACCAGTTATAGAGTAAAGAGAAATGTTGGAAGTAGTCCGAAAACCAGAAGAGATTTTGAGAAGAAAAATCCTTTGCAAAGACAAAAGTTTTTTGACCTGAGCCCCAGTCAAAGCTTGTCCCCAAATTCCTGCGCCGAAAATGATTATCTTTTCGATGACCGAAAGATACCAGATTTTTAAAAAGGATTTATCTATACCCCAGTTATTGCCAGACACCCTCCCAAAGGTGCTGGCGAACTTAAAACATTTCTCTCTAAGATTGAAAATGTGGGAGCTCCATTTTAAATTATCGTCGATAGTGATTCCAAGAAAGGTGAGTTGTCTAGTTGTAGGTATTTTATGGTTTTGAATTTTGAAGGAAGGGCGTTGTCTGATTTTTGAGCGGTTTTTATTGAAGATAATTGATTTACATTTTTCTGGAGCTATGGAAAGTTTTAAAACTGTGAGAGTGGATGAGATAAGGTTTAAAAGGTTATTGGTATTAAGTTGTAGTGTTTTTAAGTTGGATGAATAGGTGACCACCGCGAGATCATCCGCGAAGGCCTGAAGGTGAAAAAGATCGGTGTAAGAATCGGTACCAGAAAGGTGTAAGGTAACTATTTGGACGGCCGGGAAGTGCCACCCAATTTAAACCGGAACCCAGTGGGAACGGCATCCACAGGGACCGTACCTTCCTTCCCCTACCACCAACCTCTCAGAAGGACTTACGGACCCACATGTTTAACGTGATCGTACTCCGCGTAAACAAGGCGGCACTTTTGGTAGTGACGGGAATCGAATCCGGGCCTACCGAGTGTAATTCCCGCGTGATAACCACTGGGCTACCGCGCCCTCAACCCCGTGGAGTTAACAAAGTTTGGTTTAGTTTAATGACGTTAAAATTAATAATGAAATTATAAGATGAAAAATAATGTTCTAGTGGGGATTCTTGAAAATTGATTTGTAAAGTGAATTTATTCTAATGTTTGTGAACTGTGATAACCTCGTGGAGTTAACGAAGTTTCTTTTAGTATAACGGCGTTAAAACCATAATTCAATAATTTAAATTTTATAATGACCATATGATAAGCTCTTAATTCCATCATTTAAAATTCTCTAAATCTAACCAGATTCACAATCTCCATAACTTTCAATTCCATAATAGCTCAATTCCACATAAGCTCTTAATTCCATCAAATAGAACGTAATTTTCTAACCCGATCCGCAATCTCCATAACTTTCTTTGCATTTGTTTTTTTCTTCATGGAAACACCGTGACGTCCCCTCCTCCTCCCGTGCGTCTGCGCGCGCATGTGGGAGAAAAACTTACCTGCTTCGCCGAGAATTCGCGAGAAATTTAAAATCATTACTTCTTTAAAATCAGGATCGGGCTGCTATTTATAATTATTTCTTGACCAGATTGGACTTGTAAGAATGCCTGATGTTTGAGTTTTTTAAAAATGTAAATTATTTGTCGAAATTCTTGGAACTTTTCCCGATGGGAGGATTTAAAAACGAAAGTTCGTTTTTTTGAGCCGAAAGTGACTTTTGTTTTAAAATCTTTAAAAAATATTAGAATTTATCCCCGAGATTTGCAATTGATATATTTTACTCACGGTTGTCTGCTCTTTCCGGTCGTGTTATGTGTTTCTTTCTACGACGTCTGGATGGTGGGGAAAAAAGGTCGGAGGAATCGCATGAAACATTAAATAACAAAAAAATAATTAAAATTTTAAAAATCGGTTTTCACGTGTCACCTCCCCCCCCCCCCCCCCGGGTCTCCGATTGCCAAATTCCGTAGCTCTCCGACAAACGGTCGCTGAACCTAGAGTGTATAAGACAGACACACAGACAGACAGACACACATTGCCTTTTATTATTGCCTGCGCTAATAAAAGGCAATTCCAGTGCGCTAACCACTGGGCTACTGCGCCCTCCGCGACATTCTCCATAACTTTCTTTTTATTCACCCAATTTAGACCGGAACCCAGTGCGGGAGGCATCCACAGGGACCGTACTCTCCTTCCCCTACCACCAACCTCTCGGAAGGACTTAAGAACCCACATGTTTAACGTGATCGTACTCCACCTGCACACGCGGCAGTTTTGGCAGCGGCGGGAATCGAACCCGGTCCTACCGAGTGCAATTCCCGCGCGCTAACCACTTGGCTACCGCGTTCGCCGCGACAATCTCCATAACTTTCTTTTTATCCACCCAATTTAGACCGGAAACTAGTGCGGAAGGCACCCACAGCGATCGTATCCTCCTTCCCCTACCACCAACCTCTCGGAAGGACTTACGGACCCACATGTTTAACTTGATGGTACTCCGCCTGAACACGGCGGCAGTTTTGGCAGTGCCGGGAATCGAACCCGGGCCTACCGAATGCAATTCCCGCGCACTAACCACTGGGCTACCGCGCCCTCAACCCCGTGGAGTTAACACAGTTTGGTTTAGTTTAATGACGTTAAAACTAATAATGAAATTTTAAGGCACCGCGACAATCTCCATAACTTTCTTTTTCTTTATTTTTTTATTTCTTCCGTGTTTTAAGTTTTTCATTAATATCATTTAAAATATCCTCATTCCATAGTTCCATATATCCATTTAAAATATCCATATATTAAAATATCCATTTAAAATATCCATAAATTAAAATATCCATTTAAAAAATCCATATCGTTCTATCATTTAAAATATAAATAATTTAAAATATAAATAATAATTTCACCCGATGTATACAATACATCACCACAGTTCAATCCATCATAATTTAATCATTTAAATTTTATAATGACCATATGCTAAGCTCTTAATTCCATCATTTAATATATCACTCTAACCTCTAACCCAATGCAACGGCGTGACGTCCCCTCCATTTCTGGGTGGGGCTGTCAGGGAAAAGTCAGATCTTCGCTGAGAATTGGCCGAGAAATATAAAATCATTACTTCTTTAAAATCCTGATCCTGCGGGCATTTTTAATTATTTCTTGACCAGATTGGGCTTGTAAGAATGCCTGATGTTTGAGTTTTTTAAAAATGTAAATTATTAGTCGAAATTCTTGGAACTTTTCCCGATGAGAGGATTTAAAAACGAAAGTTCGTTTTTTTGAGCCGAAAATGACTTTTGTTTTAAAATCTTTAAAAAATATTAGAATTTGTCCCCGAGATTTGAAAATAATATATTTTTACTCGCAATTGTCTGCTTTTTCTGGTCGTGTGATTTGTTTTTTTCTACGATGTCTGAATGGTGGAGACTATTACGATGGTGGAGACTATTGCGATGGTGGAGACTATTTTCAACTATTACGATTAGAATTAGAACTATCACACAAAATTTCTGCAACATACCATTACATGAACAATATTACCACAAAACATTACTATACAACCTTACTACGCAATATTTCTACACAATACACAATATTATTACAAAACATTATACAATATCACTGCGAAACCTTATTTAAACACAGCAATTGTCTCTATACCTTTTTTACGTTCGGTTCTTGTTGAAAATGCGCTTTACTGCGAAACTCTTAAAAATCAACTTAATTTCGACATTTGACATTTCCAATCTACCTACGGGGTTTTTTTTTTTTTTTTTTTTTTTTGCTAGTTCAGTGCTATTTGTAAAGACTCTTAATCGCGGAACTCTAAAAAAAAACCACATACTTTCCTTGCAGCTTTTCGATCTAACCTACTGGGTGATTTCGTTCGATCACCAATGTAATGTGGCGTTGCCCCTTTTTAAGCCTGTTCGGGCGCCAATGTAAAGTTCCCACGGCCAAGTTACTCTGTGCGGGCGGTGTTGTAAAGGTTTTTACCTGACTTAAGTTCCATTAATGATCTACAACATTTAACAAACACATACTTTATTCCAGCTAACTTCGCCGACAACTCAATACACAATTACACACACAGAATATTTACAAGATAGCACTATCATATCTATACCTCGACCTAATCTTAACCTTTCGTTATTGAACTGAATTAGCAATACTAACCAACTATTAAATCATAGCTATCTATACTCACAATATTGTAGAGACCATTCTTTCGTGCTTCCATTAATGAGCAGACCAACACCACACTCTCGTATAAAGCCAACAGCCGAAGCTGACGACGGCGACTTGCATCTTGCTCGAATAGGGCTACTGGATATTTATTTCTCCTTATCTGACTTCTGCCGAACGCTTGCCGCATTTATAGTCCTTGCCGGTCGTGAGCACGTGACTCTCGAATACAGAGTTGAGGCGTTTCGTGCACAAATTAACATAATGAACAGTAAAATTAGCATATAATAATAGAATCTTCACATATTATTCTATTATTTTAGACTATATTCCAGACATCACTCATGAGGAACAAATTACAGTAGTTTTTCGATTTATTTATTTGAACCCCTCAAAGAAAAACGTTGCGATAAAGGAGCATTTTCTTGGATTTTGTTCAGTTACTGACACAACAGGATAAGGATTAACAACGTTTATATAGGATTTTTTTAAAAACTTAAATTTGGATATTAATGACATATGCGGTCAAGGTTACGACAATGGCGCGCTAACATGAAAGGCGAAAGGATAAAGTTGGAGACAGCAGTGCGGACCTGGCCTACCTCTCGGTTTACAGGTTTAGTTCTGCACCCCTGAGGACTTACGGACCCACATGTTTAGCGTGATCGTACTCCGCGTGAACACGGCGGCAGTTTTTTCTTTTTCCAGCGGAGGGAATCGAACCCGGGTCTACCGAGTGCAATTCTCCCGCGCTGACCAGTGAGCTACCGCACCCACCGAAAGGATAGACTTACAAAAAAAAAAAATTAGATATTAATCCTAGAGCATTTTATGTACCTTGTTCAGCACATAGTCTTAATTTAGTTATGAATGACACTGCAAAAAATTCATTGGAAATTACAAATCTTTTTACCATTGTCCAAGAAATAAATATATGTATTTGTTTCGGCGTCAACGTCGTGGTGGCACCTATTAAAGAAATAATGTCCTACTTTAACTCTAAAACCACTTTCCGATACGCGATGGGAAAACAGAATTCATGCCTTGAAAACTCTCCGTTTCAATTTGAAAAAAAAAAAAATTATGATGCCTTGTTTTTTATTTATAATGATTCAAATAAGGACAACGATACAAAAAACTTGGCAAATTCTTTGACTTCAAAAATAAAATCTTACAAATTTGTTTGGCCATTAGTCACTTGGTATAATATTTTATTAAAAATTAATATTGTAAGTAAAGTTTTGCGGCAACCTACTATGATCCTTCCAGAGGCTGTTAAAATGTTAGAAGTAAAAAAAAAAATACTTATCTGAGCGTCGAATGGGTTCGGCTTAAAAATGCTCAATGAATCAAAAGTGATTGCTGAAGAATTAAATTGGGAGATTAGTTTCCCAGCAACTGGTAGTGTGCGAGCGAGACCCAGGAATAGGAGGGCTACATTTGATAAGAAGGTAGGGACGACAAAATCCAGAAATGCACTTTAAAGTCAATTTTTACTTTTTTTTATTAGACACCGCCATAAGTGAATTAGATGAAAGGTTCGAATTGCTAAGTGATCACAACAGCGGCTTCTCTTTTCTACAATGTCTTGACACTTTAACGAATTTTGATTCGGATGATGAACGAAAATACTGCGCATATTTGCAAAATAAATTAATTGATTTTCGAACTAATCATTCGGACATAAATGGAAACGATTTACTGAATGAAATATAGATTTTACCGACCTATCTAAAATCTACCGAATCTTTAGTCTATGTTTTGAAATATTTGTTTAAAAATAACTTAATTAGCACATTCACAAATTTATCGATTGCTTTACTCATTTACTTATCATTACCTGTCACTGTTGCTGAAGGCGAAAGATCATTTTCGAAATTGAAAATTATTAAAAATTACTTAAGATCAAGTGTGACACAAGATAGGTTATCAAATCTAGCTGCAATAAGTATTGAAAATGATATTGACATAGATGTAAATGATATTGTAAAAGAATGTGCGATAAGAAAATCAAGAAAAGTCTATTTTGATTGTTGAAAAGTAACAAATATTATTTTCAGTATTGTAATTGATATTCTGATGTTATCAGATTGAGATTAATAAATAATAATAAGTGTTTGATTTATAATAAGAATGCTTCTCTCTATATTTATTTTCACTCAACTCAAATCACAAACCTCCCCTAACCATTTTTTTTTATTTTCGGCTTCAGGTACCTCCCATACCCCGGAGGGGGTGGCAGGGCCTTAACTGCCCCGAGTCCAACAAGGTCTAAATAAGATTCGGGGAGCCCCAACCCCCTCCAAACACCCCAAAAAACTTTAAAAAAGGGGGATAATCATTGGCGTAACTAGAGGAGCTAAGCCCATCTCCCAAAACATATTTTGACCCAATAAATTATTATGTGCGAAAGCATTGGAGTAGGGGTTATAACGTCTCCCCCCACCCCATTTATACTTCAGTCCTGAAAATCTTCCTCTTTTCAGCTGATTTCCTCTTTTTTGTATTTTTCAATTGCAATATCTACTGAAAATTTCTAGAAAAATTGTCATATCCACTAAAATTTCCAAATTTACTGATATTTCGAATTTTTTTTTAATTTTCCTCTTTTTGAAATTTTGCATTTTCTCCCCTGATACTTCAAAGCTACTTAAGTCAATGAAAATAATTTATTAAATTTACGTATCACAGCCAATTTATTGCATGTAAATGAAGCAAAGTTATACACACATAGAAACAACAGCCATAGAAAGTCCTTCTTTCTGCACTTGGCATCCGAAAAATCCTTAATAAATTCGTCAAACTGCATCATCTTTAAAAAACTCTACATCGGGTAGACACAGAGAACTCAGTCATTCATGGGTCATCGTTATTTTCAACTAATTTTTTATCAGTGCCAATTTGCTGAATAATCTCTCTCCGGAGCAACTAGTGATCATCATGCTCAAATATATTCTAAGAGCTACATTGACACTTGGAAAGGTATCACCAAGCCCTTCATCATGGAGTAAAATCGCCTGTTGAGATGAAGTGAGACATGACCTGAGCTTGGTAAAGTTTGCAGACAATTTCCTCTTTGAACACGTTTCTGAAATAACAGTAGTGATTAGTTTCTCAGCCTCAGCTCTGAGCTCAGCATCAGATAGATTGCATAAATCAACTATGACTTTGAAGCTGTCATACACTAATTGATATATTACCTTGAATTCTTTTAAGGAAACAGACAATTGATCTAATATGATATTAAAGGTACCACATACACATCTGAATTTATCATGTGAAGAAAGGACAACTTCCTCTAAGCCTAATTTTGAATTTGCATTATAACGTGCGTTTATCTTTTTTGACCTACCTGTAGTTGCTTTGTATTCTGTGTTGCCACAAAAGTTCCTGGCATCCAGTTCCAACTCTTCATACCTATCCCGAAGTGACTCCAAAAAGTTTTCTAGAGAATCAATCAGATTCACTACTTTCTTCAGGTCAATTTCAACTCCTTGTAAAACTTTATTTGTGCTGTTGAATCTCATAAGAATTAAGTTCCAGATCTTGGCCATCAGAGCAGTTTCGAGACAGTCCATTTTGTCTGCCAATGTCTGAGTTCTTCATGTCTTGCTTCAGGTGTTCGCTCCAAGTCACTTGCAATTGGTCGCTGAGGGCATTTTGAATAGAGTTGTATCCATCTACGAGGGCTTCAGTAGCATCAGCACGTGCTGACCAACGAGTGCCTGACAGGGATCCACCAGGACACTTTTATTTCCTTTTGACAGATTTTTTCTTAAAAAAAAGTATGATAGATATAAAATATATTTTTAACTCAAATGAATATGAGATGATCTACAAATACATACATAAAATATAAAATTTTAATTTTGAAAAATAAAAAAAATTCCTTCAAGGGGGACGGCCCCCTTAAGAAATGTAAACTTCAATAATGATCTAGTAATAATGAATGGAACAATAATGATCTAATAATGAATGAAACAATAATGATCTAATAATGAATGAAACAATAATGATCTAATAATGAATGAAACAATAATGATCTAATAAATGAAATAATAATGATCTAATATATAGCGGGTGGACCCAATCTTTTATTCCGATGGTCCTCAATCTTGTCTGTGCTTAGGGGTCCTGGAAGATCTCATTATATAGAAAACGAAAATTTTTTAAAATATTAGACTACTTTATTTCAACCTTTGTTAGACTGTTCAGACTTGTCGCCTGGTGAAAATTCATTAAAAAATACTCTGGATGAGAAAAACGCACTTCAGATTCTTCAGAAGTTCGTTCAATGCATACACGTTAATATTGATCAGGAAAATAAAGTTTGCACAAAACAAAACCTGTCTTTTTCTTTCTTTGGCAACCCTTCCCGGTTCTTCCCTCAGCTTGTAACTTACAGCATTGTCTGACCAAACAATTTGGAAGAAACACGCATTTGCAAGCTAAAACATACGCTAATTACATACCCAAATTTGGCGACCTATGTGCCTTTGGCGGTGAGGTTCACTACATTTTTTGTATTATTAAAGTAAGTTTTTAATTATTATATGTTTGCATAAAGAGCCCCTTTTATTTTAGAAAAGTAATTTTCTTATTATTATTTATATTTTTGCATAAAGGGAGGGCGGAGTCACCTCTGCCGCTTGCTTTTGCCCCCTTATAAATCCGGCCCTGGGGGACGGCACAAAATATTTTGCACCCCAGCGGCAGGTAGCCTTGAGACGTACCCTACCCTAACATATAGTATAGTGTATAGGAAAAGCATTGTCACGTAGTCGAAAATTTTAATTCGAGTTTTCGACGTAAGGGCACGTTTCAAGCATCCCTGAATCCAAATTGTACTTTTTAAGGTGATATGTGTATGTGCGGAAACGATATCTCACAAACGAATAGAGCGGTTCAAAAGAAATTTGGTACATAAATTACGATCAATAAATACTAGAAGCCTATTGAATTCAAACGCAATCGAATGTTCGTTCGGAAGAACCCCAAATTTTCGAATAAAATTTAAAAAAAAAATCCTCAAGAAATCAGAACCTTCAACAATGTTACGTAAATAATCATTTCTTATGTAATTTTTCACTAGAAAACGATTGACATAAACTTTAGAACGCTAGCATGAACTGTTGAGATACTGCACTTTTTTTTTCAAATAAAAGTATTAAAAAACATATAAAATTAAAAAAAAGTATTAACTATTTGATGGAAATTAATCGTAGGTTCACTTTTCATATGTAATATTATGCGATAAATGTGCTATCATTCTCGTAATCTAGTTCGTATTATTTCCGAGAGAAGATACTTTGTGTTGAAGACCCAGACCGTCCGACTCGTCCAAGAGACTAAGAGCAACTATTTGGACGGCCGGATAAGATACTTTGTGTAATAGTTTTGTATCTTGACTCCTAACAATTCGCCAATAGTCATCTGTAAATGCTCGTCTCTCCGTTTATCTGTAACGCTTGGCGAGAAGTATGGCAAACTTGGTGACTCATTTAGCGAAATATCGCAATATTTCGCGCCAGGTGGACGAAAATATCGTCAAAATTACAAAAATGACGTTAGTTAGCGAATAGACTCCAAATTGGTGATATAATATTTTAATATATGGACTAGATTGCTTTCTACGGATGATATTGATAATTTTCAATTTAGAGTTGCGTGAAAAAAAAGAAATTGATTGTTCTCTGATAAGTAACAAGGCTAAAAAAGCCTTGGATAAGTAATGACAAGTCAGAACGGTATAGCAAAACGGACGCATTTTGCGAAGGATTCATTGCGAAACTTATTTATTGATTCAATGCCCTATGATTCATTCGAAATGAACCGTTCCATAAAGAACGAGCTGTCTCTGTTTGGTTGGGCAGTGTCAATCTTTGCAAGCATGGTGCTGGTTGTTTAGTGATACACTTTTCATTTTTTTTTTAAATTATTTTCAATAATCTATCCCAATTTTACTTGAATTCACTTCTGTATGTCTACATAACAATGGCAAAATCAGAAAACGCCTTGAAGTACCGTGTTTTAGTATTAGGCGGTAAGATGCAGAGACATATTTTCCTTTTCTAAAGTTATATTATTAAACTTATTGCATATGTTTTGTTTTAACACAATTTCATGTATGAATTTCCTTTTTATATAATTATAGTTGTGTTCTTAAATTTTCAATTGTTGTTTAGAATGATTATAAAATGCTCGTAAGGAATATGCATTTGGGCCCTCCCCGCGCAGGAAATTCAAACGTGCATAACTTTATTTGGAGGAAAACAACAGTTGTTTCATCCTTTTTGAAGTCGCTGAAAGAAAAAGAATAGCGACCACGTTTTCTTGTCCTTTTTTTTTTTTTTTTTTTTTTTTTAGTTGTGAAAAATATATTGAACAAGCATACAGCAAACTTTTCAGAAATGCAAAACAAGGCTGCGTAAAGCTTATTGAAAAATGAGATTGATAATAAAATGTAGTGTGATAGAAATTAATTGCGAACAACAACAAAAAAAAGTTAGCATCTAAAATATTTTGCACACATGCATGATATTATAAAATTAGAAGGAAAACTGGAAGTGGCTATTTCTTCAAAAATTATTTTTTTGTAATGTTTTTATAAACTTTGAAGGATGTTCGAAATTTTGAGTCTTTTCTTTCTCTGACATTAAAATTTACTAGGTCTTTCACATCTATCCATTGAAATAGTATTCCAAAATGCATCTAATTTGTTAGAATGAACACTTTATATTTATTTATAGTTGCAAGTACTTATAGTGATTGAATATTTGATAATACTATTTATTTCTTTTGCGATTTTTTCCATTTTAGATTGAAATGTGCAATATTTGTAAAACAGTGCTTGTTAGCATTCTGTAAATGATGCCATAAACTTTTAAATAAAAAATTATATATATAAAGTATTCAATTTGACTGTAAAAGGTGAAGCAATTTTTAAAATCTATTAATCATAATTTTTAGATTCAAATTTTAATACTGCATGCATATCTACAACTTTTGAAACATCAGTGCTCTATTGAGATTTATAGATATTTAAGTTGTATCACATCACAATTTATGAGATGGTTTGCAAATAATTTAGAAAAGTGCATAGCAAAAATGTGATTGAAAAAAAAAGTATCACTTTGTTGATTTTGATCTTTCAAGAAAAGCTACAGGTGAACTGATTACAGTTAGTTTCAAATCTTGGTTGTAATAAAGCACTTTACTCACAGTGTCTGTGCATTACTTCTCCAAGTGTATTATGTCTCCTTCTGTAGGTACTTTTACAGGCTGTCCAGTAAATATCTTGCCTTGTTCATAGAATCGTACCGAGATTGTCAGTTTTCACATATAATGCCACAATGGAATGCTCCTCCAAATAAAAAAAAATTATAGCCTTTTAAAAATTGAAAAAATGACATTGATCCAAAAAATGTGGTCCATATAAAAATGGCATTCTTCCAGTTCAGTACTTGATGACATGGAAATATTTTTTGAAAACCCACTTAAATAATCAAGTTTGAAAAATGAGTCAATTAACAACATTTTGTAATTTTCATGTCCTTTAGCTAAACTTTTATTAATATTTAAATGTAACTGTTTACTATCTAGAACAGGGGGTTGCATTACCATTGCGTTTACCATTAACATTGCTTTTATGACGGGGTTTTCTTTTATTATTAACCAGCACTCCCATATAAAAATATTTCTCCAGGAGCACCAAACAAAAAAAAGTTAGTGTGGTCAATATGTATTTTTGCTCTTATGAGAGTACTTGTGCTCGTAGACACTAGATTACAAACCTCTGATCTACAGGAACATTAGTAACTTTGTCACTATTTACATTAAATAAGTCATAGAACATGTTTAAGAGAATTTTATGAAAATTAGCTCTAGTGAGTCATTAATCTTTCGTTAATCTGAAAATTACTGTGTAAATTTGTATAGTTAATTGGTAATCAATGTTTATTTTTTTAAGCAGTTTTGCTAATCATTTTCAAATCAATATGGAGTGCCCTACTTGAACCTTAATATTTATTTTTGACTGTACTCTGAAAATGGGTTCTGCACATATATAGAACAAAAGGGTGAGATTAAAACCCTATTTACTAATATTATAGAAAGTATTGCAATCACATTTCCATAACAACATCAATAGGCCAGTTTTGTACTTGTCTACATGGAATAACCAATATCTAAAATGGTAGAAAACTTGGCTGTGTGCCACAATTTTTGCGAACCTCTATCCAGGCCAACACGCTAAGTCCTATCATAGAGTCCATCGAAAAAATGTTCTATTTCACCCCCTCTTTATATTGCTGTCAACAAAGCATTATAGGTTAATAGAAATGAATGTAAGACAATAGGATGAGTTTCACAGTTTTCTGTTCAGCTTGCTAAATGAATTGTGGCATTAATTGTGGGCATATATTTCAGTTTTTGTTTACTGCAGTTTCATTGAAAAATATATAATTTCTTTATATTTTAATTGTTTTGTGTGAATAAGATCATTAGCAAAACTTAGCATTCAACTGAACTGTGTTGCAATTTTGATACCATTTACATCAGGGCTAGAAATAGAACATTTCGTAAACCATAACGCCTCTTTAAAATATGTTTCAGGAAATCTTGAGTACCAAAAAATTTCACGAACTGAAATTTTATTTTCTATAATTTCATAAACTGGATCACCATTTCAGCTTGTACTGATTCATTTCGAGCCTCGATTTACTTTCATAGCATAGTTGAAACTATCATTTTCCAACAAATACTATACACGTTCTGTTTTTCATAAGAAATAAGGCCATTCAAATTGTATAATGTATGTTCCAGTTATGAAATTAACAAATAATTCTATCTAAGCCTAGATATTTTACATAATATATCGACACAAAATTGCATGGCTGAATACAGGGTTGTTTGATTTAAATCGACTTGATTTAAATCATGATTTAAATCACTTGATTTTTTTTAAAAAATCATTGATTAAAATCATTTTTTAATTTTGTCCTTTCTTGAAGTTTTTTTTTTGTATTTTTATGCTAAAATAACCTGGAACAGAATAAATGTTTAAAATAATAAAATTCCACATCAAGACATCTTTAGAGTATATAAAAAAAAACTGAAATCCTTTCCTTAACTCTCGGTCAGTGGAGATAACACTATTCATTGCTTAGAGTATAAAATCAAGTAACAATGACAACTGACCAGTGTTGCAACCTATTTTCTAATTTTATAGCTGAAAATCACTCAAAATATATCTAGAATTATCTAGATTTTCTGTCAGTTATCTAAAAACATAGCTAGACAATATTTGACATTTTAATTGTTATTGTGATGATTTATTGGGATCAGTGGTTGCGATACAGTTTTTACATGCATATTTCAAGCTACAGAAATTTAAAATACCTTTTGAAATGTTATTTATATGTGCTGTAATAATTTTTACCATAGAAATAAGAAAATTTGGTCCCTTCCTTTTTTTGTGATTTTTGCTGGCGCATACCAATATAGCAAACAATGTTGGGAATAGGATTGACCGGCCCTTAAGCAATTTAGCAGATTGGCTCCCCCACCAATCCCTACATTCACCTATTTTTTAAGGGCTTAAAAAATCACTTTGAGGTCTCTTAGGATCATCGGGCCACTGGGCATTATCCCCTTTGTCCCTCCCTCTCTTCAATTCGATAGTCTCCAACCTATACAATACAAAAACTAAGGCTTTTTGGTACTTTTTGCTCTTAATCACAGTAGAAAAAAAAACTTTGAGAAAATTTGTAGCTCCATCCCTTATAAGAATATAAAACACTTTATTTCCACATTAACGAATCATAATCCTCATCTGTAAAATTCGAAGTGCCTGACTTAGAAACGATAAAACTTCATTTGCTGTACATTTTTGATATGTAACCATAACTTCCATGTCCTTTAAAATTGGGGGGGGGGGTATAATCATAACATTTCCCATATGCATATGTCTTAATAGTCCTAATTTAACTGTTGAAATGGCATTCAGTAGCTTTACTTTCATTCTATACCGGAGCTTTGTTTTTACATAACTCATGCTAGTAAAAAACTGTTATGCTCCTTTTGAGACAATTACCAACACCATCTCAATTTTACACAAAAAATATTTGATTTTGGTGAAATTTCATAAAATTATCTAGATTTTTAGGCATTATCTAGATGCCCATTTTCATTAGATAGATTACGTCAAAATTATCTAGATTTATAGTCATGATGTAGATGCCCATTTTCATTAGCTGGATGAAGTCAAAATTATGTGGATAATGTGTTAAATGGTAAGTTTTTATTATATAAATGAAAAAGGTATTATTAAATATTCATACTTAAAAACATCATCTTTCTCTAAAATCTTTACTTTTTAATACACTTGTCATAATCCCTTCCCTTTTTTTAAGTCCTTCATAATATCAAACCTAATAGATTTTGAGATATCATAGCTCTTTATTAATATAAATTCAAATAAAAAACTTAAAACCGCATAATAGTTCCATATAATTAATATTGCCTAGATATATAAATTGAATAAAATAACCCAATTAAAAAAAAACCTATTTATTTAAAAAATCTTTGGTTTTTTTTTTAACTCCTGCATATATTTTTTTATCTTATATAAATATATATTCAATTAATTTTTTTTAAATTATACAGTACATTAATATAGTCTAACCTACCTTCTGATCTGAAAAATATAAAAAATTGATTTTGAAAAAGGCTAATATAAATCAAAAAAATCCGATTTAAATAAAAAAAATCAGATTTAAATAAAAAAAATCAGATTTAAATAAAAAAAATCAGATTTTTTTGATTTTTTAAAAAAAATCATGATTTTTATCCACCCTGGCTGAATAATTGATTATGTAGGGTGGGTCAAAAAATTCA
Organism: Amaurobius ferox; assembly: GCA_951213105.1. Taxonomy (NCBI): domain Eukaryota; kingdom Metazoa; phylum Arthropoda; class Arachnida; order Araneae; family Amaurobiidae; genus Amaurobius; species Amaurobius ferox. Next base: position 5,899,232 of record OX578145.1, on the reverse strand, counting down.
TATTTAATTTAACGTTTTAATGTTTTCAACTAATATCTTCTATTTTGACAGAACTCAAAGTTTTGGTAATACATGAAAAAGCATTAGCCTTGAGTTCGAATTTTCCCCCCAAAATTTCTAGTTACATAAATAAATTGCAGTTGTGTGAAAATGTCATTTTCCTAATTAGTAATCACAGGAAATTTCAATTTAATAGATTAATTTCTTCCAGTCTTTCAAGGTTCTTTTTTTTTTCCTTACAAAAGACAGAAGAATTTTCAAATCTTAGAATTTGAACTCGATTTTATTCTGGCATTTATTCAAAATTATGAGTGTAAACTGATATTAGAATTTTTCTAAGAAAATTTTTAGATTTTTATTATTCTACATCAAGAAAATTTTTAGATTTTTATTATTCTACATCCTATGGTACATACATTTATTGTACATGTGTAGTTGTTGCCCGTTTCATGCATTGAAATAACTCAGAACTTAATATGTGAAGGTAGCTAAGCTATGTTTCATGTACATGTGTTCTACTCTATTTCCTTACCATTGAGAGCTATATTTCTTGTGATCACATCTCCTAATGTATGAATTGCAAACAAATAAGCATAAAAGTATTGTGTTTTTATAAAGACAAAAATTGGAACTGTCTTTTAAAACGTCTTTGTAATCACTCTTTTGTTCGGCATCATACTATGTGACTAATCCATACAGGTGTCATATTCACATGTTAGAGATAAAGACCTACCTGCATAGGCTGAAATCTAATGTCCAAGCCCATAACAGAATTTTAAAACCCAGCCTAAACCTGAATCCAATTTTAAAATTAAGCCCATCTGATATCAAAATAATTGAAAAATTTAGCCTGACTCAAACATGGAATTTTTTTTTTTAATTGGAGGATAATAAGCCCATCTCAATTTAAATGGGAGGTAAAATTTATGTTGATTAAACTTCATATCAGATCTGGTTCACTAAGATAGGTAGTGCTGCATTCCAAGTCTGATTGCCATAAAAATATACAATTTTTAATCATGAAATGAACATTCATAATTTTGTTCTGAGTTTAAGCTAATAATTTTCATAATAAAAAAAAGAAGATAAATGTTTAAAATAAAGTGACAAATAGTCTAACAATAAGATGTTTGTGTGTGTTTGTCACCTGTAGTGAGAAATCTAAACATTTGTCACTTGCAATGATGAATTATTAATGAAATAAAGAGAAAAGGAATTTAAGTCTGAAGGGAAAGTCATGTGCTGCTCACATCCGATTTTTACATTTAAACTGGTTTCTCACCAAAATCAATAATCTCTGTGGTGAGATCGACCAGGAAGAAGGCACCACACATGTAATAGTTTTTTTTTTTAAGTTCAATCTTTTTTTTTTTCATTCACACTCTCTTCCTATTGGCTGGTCAATTTTTCATTCGTCCCTTTTGGTGAAAGCAAGACTTCCTTAGTTTCTTTCTATGTAATTCAATTAATAAATTATAAAGTATTTCATATAGTGGGAACTTGCACACCTTGTGGAGCATTATTTAGTGCTAAATAATGCCAGACTCATTTGCTTTGTGGCATTCTCAATATTATGGGGCTTCAGTCTCGCAGGAGCACAAGAGTTATACTAGAAGCACATTACTCATGGACTGCCATAGTTAAAGAGCTTGCACTTGGTGACAGGTATAAGAGGACATGTGTATGTCTTGAAATCTTCTGCTTTGAACAAGGGTGGGCGTATGCAATAGGACACCCCCTGCAGAGCTAAAATTTGGCCCACTTATTTTCATAACTCATTTTAGTACAGTTGTTTTTCTATGAATCTTCTCAACAGGCCCACTAAAACTTCGTATTATTGCAAAAACAGAAAGGCCCTATGAAAATTATTTTTTTTTTATATACAACAAAAAAAGCAACTTAAGTAATGAGCTATCTCATTATTATAAAGTGTAAAAATAAATAATAAAAAATATATAATACATCTAAAACCAACTGTTTAAAACAACATGTGTAAATTACTCACTTGTCGAGTAAAATTTAATTAATTAATAAGAATATAAACAACTACACCAGACAAAACAGATCCTAAAATTTGCGCTTTAGCAAAAGTCTTATGGATACAAGAAAGCTCTAATTTGTGTTATTGTTTCCACGCAAAATCAAATTTTGTCAATCTGTAGCATGTTTGACACATCTAATTTTTAACTACAGAATGAAAATGAATGCAAAAGAGTGGAATTGTGTGTTTGCTTAAAAAATCACAAAAAATAAAATAATGTAGTAATTAAAAATATATTTTTTTTTATTAGAATACAAAAGTATACACACAACATTTGCCCGGCCGTCCAAATAGTTGCTCATGTCCTTTGGATGAGTCGGACGGTCTGGGTCTTCTACACAACATTCTGCCAAACTATAGAATTGTGCTATATCTTACATTTTTTTGATGCAGCAAAATAAGTATCAGATGAACTAAAAAATGCAAATTTTGATGTAATTACAAAAAAAAAAAAAAAGATTTGAAAGAGTTGTCCTATGGATTAGGTTCAAACATTATTAGAAACAATGTTTTTCCTTGAATTTAATTGCACTAAATAACACGCATACTTAATTAAAATGACACCAAATTTACACTTTTAATTCAATTTTCGTTTTCATTTGGTAACTGGACTTATTTTTAAGGGTGGACTGGCAAAAAAACTAAAATATCTCGAGAACGACTAGTCCTAGAGTAATGGAGTTGGTCTTAATCTTTTCATCGTCAAAAATTACATGTAAAACAAGCATTTAATTGATATATTTGGGCATACGTAGTTTTTATTTTAGATTTTAACAGGTTTTGCGGACCATTTCGCAAAAAAGGCAGGTTTTTTTTCTGAATCGTACCAAAATCTAATTCGCACTAAGTTAACTCACAAGTGACTTATCCACCCAATTTTGTGGAATTTCAGCTAGAGTGGATACAGGCAATTTTTACGGCCCATTTCGCTTAGAAAGGTAGGTTCTTTTATCCCGAATCGTACCAACATCTGATCAGCACCAGGGTCATTCACAAGGGATTTACCTACTAAATTTTATGAAATTCGGTCCATTAGTTTTTTAGTTACAGTGGATACATACATTGCATAGACTTTTTCGTGTTTTAGAGGTCCCAAAACGTGTCGATCCGTTAGACTCGAGTTGCGATTTTCGGCATGATTCCAATACTTTCCTATACATTACCATGTATTACAGGGAAAGTAAAAAAAAAAAATGGATTTTTTTTTTCACTTACTATAATAATATGTATAAGACCTACCTATTTAAAATAGACAAAAATAAAACCTGGAAAATTTTCCATTCCGACCCACATCTCCACTTCAAACACTGTGAATGATATTTGCATGTCTCTAAAAAAAGAGTCCCCATTTCAATGGACGATTTGGTGTTAAAAATAGCTAAAAAGTAAAATCTTTGTGAGAAAAAAAGTGAGTCGCTGCACCCACAAGAGCAAGAATGGCTTTATCCTTTTAGATCTAATAAAATATAATAATGTAGTAAAATCTAATAAATTAGATGTGGAATGTAAAATATCTATATTTAAATCTAAAAAAAGGTCTACATCTAGAATCTGATACATTAGATTAAGAACTATCCATGTTTAATAATTTAAGACAAGCTCATCGCTGCTTTTGAGTGCGTTGCTGCTCTTTACCTCCTAAACCCGTGGATACCCTTACTAGTTTGTTTTGACAAACATTTTACTTTTAAGCTATTTTTGATGCAGTTTCGTTTAAAGTGACGGTGTACAGGGAATTCATTGCTATCTAGACGGAGACTGATGTGCCATCTACACATTAAAAAATACAGATCTATAAATAAAATAATTAATGTTTTGTGTACAGCACATCAGAAGTCCAGTAAAATAAATATCTGCACGTAAGCGAATTCTTGGGCTTCAAAATGCAAAACTATTATGAAAAGTACCTTCTCTCGTGAATAGATGATTTAGGTCCACGAAAAGGTGACGTCGATTCTTATTGCATAGGAAAAGTGAACTGATCGGATGATACGGATTACAATTTTTTCTTTTTTTTTTATGTCGAGGGCGGTTCATGTTACAGTTTGCGTCATTAGTTTTCTAATAAAAAAATTGTCTTGCGAAAATATAATTTATTTAACAGTATCAAAGGTTTGATATTTTAGTGATTTTTTTTTTCTTTTTTTCAAACATTCGTTTGAAAATTGTGCAATATCTCTAAAACGGTTGATGTTAGCGTTCGAAAGTTTATATTATTGGTTTTCTTATTTAAAAAATTGCGCGTGAAATGATTCCATATATTTATCATTCTTGAAGATCCCGATTTTTTAAAAATTCATTCAACATTTGGGGAATCTTTCGAACATTCGATCGCGTTTTAAAGCAATGAGGTTCCAGTATTCACGGATCGTAATAATCGCGTCCACAGACTCGCATACACACAGGCATCACTTCAGAAGCGTTCGATTTGATTTCAGGGCTCAAAGCGTGTTTTTCCGTCGGGAATTTTAATTTTGACCCCCACCCCAATACTTTTCCTACGCATTATAGTTTATACTGTGTATGTAGGGAAAGTAAAAAGAAAAAAGTCACCCGTGATCTATCTCTGTATTTCGTTAATGATGTGTGTCCGGGTTGCTTTCTTGCGTCGCTCCGCACTTCCTTTCGCGGACGGTGCAGTGGAGGAACATCCTGAGTCGGGCGGATGTTCAGCTTCCTCCGCCTTGGCTCTCCACAAAATAGCTTCCGCGCACACTTGTTGCAGAACTTTTCGGATCCCCCTCCCCCTCAATACTAATGAACAAAAAATTATTTTTCACTGCTAGTTGGAACGGATTTTTCTACAAATAAACAGTCAAATCTAAGAATAAAAAAATAGACCCATTTTCGTTGAAAAGAATGAGCTTGGGACCCGTTCCGTCAAGAGATCATCCCGTGAAGCAGGAACGGTACAAGTCAGCGACAAAAATCGACACTGGCTGCAGTCGGGTGGAGCTGAAAGGGTTTCACGTGACTAACATCTTTCTGGGTGGTTTGTCTTTAGACATTTTCAAAACAATTTAAAATAATGAAATATCGAAATGAACCCCCCCCCCCCTTTTTTTTTTTGAAAGTAGTTCAAAGCATTTAAATATCGAAGTGAGAAGCACCTTTTCAAGATATTAAAATATCGAAAACTGCTTTCTTTCGAGAACGAAGAACCCGATCCGGAATCTGAATGCTTCTTTCAGTTTTCGAGCTAAAAAGTTAACACCCTTGTAAATCAGATTTTCAATCATCTTCCATTTGACAAGACGGTTCCTCTAAAACTATAAGATCAGAGCATTGTGAGAACGAATGATTCGTCTAGAAACTTGATTTCGAACACATTCGTCGCTTTCTGTTTCTATCTTTTGGAGTGATGTCGAGTGAAAATGAGCATAGGAGAGGCAAAAAATAGCTGGAACTAAACCGTTTCATTTTTTTCTTTTAATTCAAAATCTTAAAATATAGAAATTATTTTTATATAATCATAAATAGAAATTTATTTCCGCCCAAATAAGTCAAAACCGTTTCCATTTTTAACCTATTAGGTTCTGAGATATAAAGACGGTAACTCTCTGATTTCGGCCAGAGATACCGACCCTAGATGTTATTGACGTGAGAAAGAATGTCTCTTCGATAGGGTTGCCGCCCTGTTAATGACAGCTCAAGAATGTCGTCTGCTTGGAATGGCTTTCTACTTCCGGCCCTATGCTCTAAACCGGTGTTTCAAGAGAATTTGCATCCAATCACGATCAATATCACAATAAACAAGAAAGATCAATCGTACATAAAACATTGATTATGAAACACTTTCCAACTAAAATGCAATTTTATTTAAACATCTCAAATGCGATACATTCAGCGCTGACATATTTTAAATGATCACAGTACTACAATAATTTATTATATTTGAAAACTTAAAAAACTTCACCCCCAAAAAATGAACTTGATTCAAATGACGTCATCGAAATATAAATCGTCGGGCTCCCTATGTAAAAGGAGTGAATATATATATTTTTATTTCAGATTTCACAGTTAAATAATTTGCCGTGAAAAAAATTTAGCCATTCTTTTACAACTCATCTTACAATCACTTGTTTACATTCTGCATCCATTAAACATGAGGCTCCGTTGTAAAAATAATCAAAGTTGGATGATCCTTTAAACTCAAAAATAGTGTCATTGCGTTGACGCAGAATACAGATGCACAGGAAATACGCAAAAGTAAAGCGATTTTTAGGACGGATGCAACGTTCAATATAAATTAAAAAGAACTTTAAAAATCGTGATTTTGGGACAAGATGGATACCCTATTTTATTTTGAAGTGGGTCACTTGATCTCTTCATATAATGTGAGTGCAATTATTATTTTAACTTTTATTTAAAAAATCACTTAACCTATTTTGTTGAAATGTTTTATATATATTTTATGGGATCATTTGAATATTTCCTAAAATTTTAGAAGCAATATATGAATTTTAAATTCGCTAAAACAATGTTTGAAAAATGAGGTCCCACAGGGTTCCATGTATTTCATTTTTTCAACTCTGGATTCCATCCAAAACTAATTGGGTGATATTATTATTCACTTACATTCCCATAGGTCCCACAGACTGTCTCAACACAACATACTAAAATTTTATTTTGATAAAGTCGTTTTTACGGCAGTGATCGTGCGAACGGTCAGACAGAATGAACAAAGTCAGAAATACGTTTCAACTATGTTGGAAAGCGTTAAAAATGGAAAGAGATGGGAGAAACTGTTCCTCGTCTATCCGACACATTCATAGAAGTTTTTCTCTCTTTACAATATTAAAATTTTCCTCAAGTATTCTTTGTTGGGTGTATGTTTGCGGTAAAATTTTTTTGAAAATTTGAACTCTAAGAATGTTTGCTCATCTAAAACCAATATTTACAAATTAATGATTTGGAGTAGAATTCCTCAACGTTCCTCTTTGGCGTCGCTGTTATCACAAAAATGTTTACGTTGAATCTGTGGTCGAGTCAAAAGACGGAGTGTTAGCAATTTCATTTCTGTGTTTGTGTTAATGATGGAATTAACACAAACACAGAACGCTGGTTGAATATATATATTTTTATCTCAATGTCAAACTTATTTCCCAGTCGTTATTATTATTTTACAAACGTTTCTAGCGAAATGAAGTCCCGAGTCTTAACTTCGTGGTGGTGCTTCCTGATCGGTGCCGCTGACTAATTGCTGGATCTCGCATCGCGAGATCTTTCGTCCTGTCTGCTCCGTCCCTTGTTCGCTGACTCTCACGAACCTCTGAAGCTCGCTGCACAAGCTCTTTTAGCCCTCCCTCGAAGCTGGCGGGCGTAAAGTATACATATGTAAGTTTTGGTTACATATTTAAGTTGCAGACGCAATTAAAATAGATAACTTTCAGTTCATGCGATTATAGTCAGTTAAATTAAAATATGTAACAGAAAAATACATAAAAATCGACTTACATGTGCCAATATTCCTGTATTAAAAATATAATGAAGTGGGCTTTCTGGTGGCGTGAAGATTGAAAATTTAGGATAATTAAATGATTCCTTAAAAAAAAACAAATTAAATTTTCACTTCAATCATAGCAAAAGATGTCTGTGTGTGTGCGGTCTGTAAACCTTTAAAACCTAAACTTTTGCAATCTTTCATTTTTAACACTTTACAACAAAATTGAAAAGTGTTTATGACTTTGTTCATTCTGTCTGTCTGTTAGCACGATAACTGCTGTAAAAATGACTTAATCAAAATGAAATTTTAGTATGTTGTTCAGACGGTCTGTAGGACCTATGGGAATATAAATGAATAATATCACCCAATTAGTTTTGGATTGAACCCGGGTTGAAAAAATGAAATACATTGAGCCCTATGGGACCTCATTTTTCAAACATTTTTTAAGCGGATTTAAAATTCACACATTGCTTCGAAAATTTTAGGTAATATTCAAATTGTTCCATAAAATATATAAAAAAAAATGCAGCGAAATATATTCAGTAGTTTTTTAAATAAAAATTAAAATAATAATTACACCTCTTATATGAAACGATCACGTGACCATGATATGAAACGATCACATGACCCACTTCAAAATGATATATGGCATCCATCTTGTTTCAAAATCGATTTTTTTAAGTTCTTTTTAATTCATATTGAGTGTTGTATCCGTCCTAAAACTACTTTATTTTTGCTTAAATTCTGTGCATCTACATACTGAAACAACGCAATGACACTATATTTGAGTTTAAATGCTCATCTAAATTTGATTATTTCTACAACTAAGCCTATTTTTCACCTATGTAAAATTTAAAAACAGCAAAATATGTAGAATGAGTTGTATTAGAATTCCTGTATTTTTTTAACACAAAATAATTTAGTCCATGGAGTCTGCATGGCTGATATGAATGAAATATTAATTGATTTCATAAAGAGAAGGACGATTTTTTTCGATGAAGTTTTAAGCATAGAGTTTAATTATTTGTAGCTCCATGGTCTTAAATAAAATGTTTAAATAAAATAAATTATTATAGTATTGTGATGAATGAAATGAATGGGAGAAAGTTATGAATGAAATCCTGTTTTTATAGAGAGATCCAGGCGTGTTATTTTTTCTATGACGTCATTTGAATTAATTTCAGTTGTTTTCGATGAAGTTTTCAAATATAATAAATTATCGTAGTATTATGATAATTCTAAAACTATTACCGAGGAATGTATAACATTTTAGAGATGTTTAAACCAGGCAATTTATATTTCAATGCCGTCATTTGAACGAAGTTCATTTTTTTCAATGAAGGTTTAAGTTTTCAAATATAATAAATTAATGCAGTATTGTGATAAGTTTCAAAATATTACCAAGGAATGTATTGCATTTTAGACTTGTTTAAATAAAATTGCATTGAAGTTGGAAAGTGTTTCATAATCAGTGCTTTAAGCATGATTGATCTTTCTTGTTTATATTGTTAGAACAGGGTACAGAATATAGGGAGACAAAAATAAATTGAAAGGTAAAATAAATTTGAAAACATAGTATATTTTATTTTATTCAAAATCTAATTTGCATTACACTAATAATTTTTTTATGAAAAATTAATGGTGTTTAAATGAATATAATGTATTTCAATACGAAACTTTCGCCATAGAAATACATGACAATGCAGTGGGACTTGTCTAACCCCAGCGCCACCTGAATTCTTGTTTCAAACGATGTTGGCATTTTCTCAACGTGAAATTTTAACCCCTTCCCTTTACCTCCTTGGCCAAGTGTATCGATCGGCGTCACTTAGCTAAAAAATAAAGCTGTAACTTTAAACTACGAATTTTTAAAAGAATAACTTGTGTACAAAATTTGATATAAAGTATACTTTATTTTTATTTCTGGTAAGTTTTATGATATGAGAACTAAATATTATGGAATATAAATTACCTCTCTAAAAGCGGAGTGTCAATAGGTTAAATCACCGAATGCAACCCCGGGGGCTAAACCAATTCATTTTCACTAATTCGACCACGCTGATTCCAAATTAAAAATCCATTTTTCTAATTCATTTCTAATTATTCATTTTTAACAATTTATTATTCATAGCCCCTCAAAATTTAGCCGTTTTTGTTATTTATAACACTTTACAACAAAGTTGAAAAGTGTTTATGATTTTGTTCTGTCTGTCTGTCTGTCTGTCCGTTAGCACGATAACTGCCGTAAAAATGACTTAATCAAAATGAAATTTTAGTATGTTGTTCAGACGGTCTGTAGAACCTATGGGAATATAAATGAATAATATCACCCAATTAGTTTTGGATTGAACCCGGGTTGAAAAAATGAAATACATTGAGCCCTATGGGACCTAATTTTTCAAACATTTTTTAAGCGGATTTAAAATTCACAAATTGCTTCGAAATTTTTAGGTAATATTCAAATTGTTCCATAAAATATATAAAAAAAAAATTCAGCGAAATATATTCAGTAGTTTTTAAAATAAAATTTAAAATAATAATAACACCTCTTAAATGAAACAATCACATGACCATGATATGAAAGTATCACGTGATCCATTTCAAAATGATATGTGGCATCCATCTTGTCTCAAAATCGTGATTTTTAAAGTTCTTTTTATTTCATTTTGAGTGTTGTATCCGTCCTAAAACCACTTTATTTTGGTTTAAATTCTATGCATCTACATACTAAAACAACGCAATTACAATATATATGAGTTTAAATGCTCATCCAAATTTGATTATTTCTACAACGAAGCCTATTTTTCACTTATGTAAAATGTAAACAGCAAAATATGTAGGATGAGTTGTATAGGAATTGCTGTATTTTTTTAACGCAAAAGAATTTAGCTCATGGAGTCTGCATAGCTGATATGGAAGATATATTCATTGACTTTACCGAGAGAAGGACGATTTTTTGCAATGAAGTTTTAAACATAGAGTTAAATTACTTGTAGCTCCATGGTCTTAATTTTTAAATAAAATAAATTATAGTATAGTGAAGAATGACATGAATGGGAAATTATTTATGAATGAAATGCTGCTTTTTTAGAGAGAGCCAGGCGTGTTATTTTTTCTATGACGTCATTTGAATGAATTTCAGTTGTTTTCGATGAAGTTTTTAAATATAATAAATTATCGTGGTATTATGATAATTCTAAAATTATTACCGAGTAATATATCACATTTTAGGGATGTTTAAACCAGGCAATTTATATTTCAATGCTGTCATTTGAATGATGTTCATTTTTTTCGATGAAGGTTTAAGTTTTCAAATATAATAAATCAATGTAGTATTGTGATAAGTTTTAAAATATTACCGAGGAATGTATTGCATTTTAGACATGTTTAAATAAAATTGCATTGAAGTTGGAAAGTGTTTCATAATCAATGCTTTAAGCATGATTGATCTTTCTTGTTATTTATTTTGCTTTGTCACACGGGAACAGGATTGGAGTCATTTTAAAGGCAGAAGGAAGGAGATAATTTGAGGCAAGGAGTCGTATCTTGCCCCTATACACGAAATGTATGCAATTTTCACTACTGTTTATGTGATTTATTTATTTTTATTTTTTTAAATAGATTAATCAATACAGTTTATCCCTGCTTAACTCCCGGATACATTTTCTTGTACTGCATAAAAATTAGAGATTTTAATCCTACCGTAACAAAATAGTGACACATGATACAGTATTCTAAACCATCATACAAAATTGCAAATCATTTGAAGTACGAAAATATTTAAACTTTTGTTTTAGTGAAAATGTTACCTTTTGGTCAACTGCCTAAGGTACTATATAAAGATTTTTTTTTTCTTGTGAGTAAAAACTAAAGTTAACACATTCGGCAACTTGTCACTTTGGCCAGTTTGAAATCTTCGACCAGTATTGTAGAACTTTGAACAATATTGCGTTATGCATATGGGGTATGTCACCTTGTACAGAGGGTGTTCACACATTTTTGTAACGATTTTGAAAAATTTATATATAAACAAAGATAAGAATTTTATTTTCTAATTCAATCTGATAGCCCTTTTGTTGAACTGTCCTATTACATCTTGATTTCCAAGATAAAAGAGCTTTTCTTAAAATATCAAGGTTCATTTTGTTCCACTCCTCCACCACAATCTTCCAGAGTCCATCCAATGTTTCGGGATGCCGCTTATTAAGAGCTTGTTTTAAAAGTCCAACTGCACAGTCATCCATAGGAGGGGGGACTTGGGTGGAATACATTTAAATGGAATAGCCTCAATTCTGGTTTCATTTCTCATTTTTTCAAGACTTAGAGGTATGGCTGGTAGTCTTATCCTGATGAAACTTAACACAGTGAAGATTGTTTGGGTAAAGTGATGGAATGTCTTTTTCGAAAACAGAGTTTTAAAACATATTTCTGATAATAATCCAAGTTAATTTCGACATTTTTTTTTTATTTTCTGTTATAAGAGAATCCAGCAATAACCATAAAACCTTTAGCAAAACTTTCCTTGTTTTCTCTGAATTGACATTTTGGTCTTTTTCTCCTCTTTTTCGGTAGTAAATCGATCTTTTCTATTGCAGTCAGATCAATATATCCAAGCTCCATCCATTGTAACTACATATTTCCATTTTTCACTTGTCAAATAATTTTCATACAACAATCTGCATATAGTCTTACGCTGAGAAACATGTTTTGGTGTTAGAGGATGAACACCATGTTTTTTTTTTGTTTTGATTAGCTTTAAATCAGATTTTATAATTTTGTTTACAGTTCCTATAGAGATATTTAAAGATTTTGTGATAGTACTTTGAGGGGTTGGATTTTCTTTTAAAACATGTGATACGACTTTAGCTATAATAAGAGGTGTACGTACCTTTGTTGGGTATGCAATTTTTATCTTTTTCCCAGTCAAATGTAAACTTTGATATTTCTTTCCTTTTTTATTAATTATGTCACTTATTTTATGAGTAGAAATATTAAAACCATGCTTTTCACATATTTTTTTAATAATCGAATAAGAGTATTTCTCTTCGTAAAGCTCAAAAATAGAGCCTTCGATCCATTGTTTATTTTCCAGTGACATTTTAAAGCAAAGAATATTTTTAATGATGCAGACGATAATTAAACCCTATTCCGACTGGATGCCAGTCAGATTTTTTTTTTCATTTAAATTTAATTCATGGAGAAAGTCAAAATCGTTACAAAAATGTGTGAACACCCTCTGTATATATTCTTGTGGCATTTCTCTTAAATTCATTTTTCTAGTGCATAACGATATGAGCATTTATAACACTGCAGCCTTTTAATGAAAAGTATTATAATTTATATAACATAGGTATATGTGAAAATTATTCCTTCTAATATACATTTTGCATATATAATGAATCGTTTCTATTTTTTGTTTTTGTGTTGGAAGGTGCCTAACTTATTATTATTATTATTTTTTTATCTTACAGGTTGTGGCTTTATTGGAAGGCATTTTGTCGATTACCTAGTAACAAATAATTTAATTTCAAAAGTATGTCACTTTCTTTAAAATTTCCTCTTTGTTTCTATTTATTCATTTGTGCTGTCATATCAATGAACATGAATGCACATTTTTAAATCTTCTATATATTCAATTATGCATGCTACATTTATCAATTCATATGTGGCCTAAATTGACAGAGCAGTTTACAAAAATTTTATTACACTCTTACTTACTGGGTGTAACCTTTCTTTTGGCTATTTTATTTTGGGGGTGGAGAGGAGTTATAAAAAATTTTCAACACATAAAAGCCAAAATTAAGAATAGTCTTGTGTGTTGCTTGTGTTTGTTTATATTTCAAGTATTGTGTCTGTTTTGATGTAATTCTTAGTATTTTAATCAAAAGTCCTAACTTTTTAGAATGTTTCTGGGCAATTTGAAATAAGTTATGAATGTCAAATTGGACATTACCTCACATAAAACTGAATTTATAGCTTCCCTGAAATCAATATTTGCTCTTTGTAAAACTTTGCAAAGTACTTTCGCAATGAAACCAAAGGCTTTAAAAATTACCAACAAGAAAATTGCAATTTCATGGAACGCACCAGCTGATAAGCTGCTGAAGAAGTTTCTGTGTCAGTGTATTTTGTGAATAATAAGGTAGCGTTCTGTGTCGATAATGTTTTATGAATAATAAGGTATAATCATGAAGTTCTGTAGTTGCAGTCATAGAGTTATAGCATATAACCCAATGAATTGAGCAAAGTTACTTCAATTTATTATGCTCAGCAACAACATATATGTTTTTCCTTCATAGATTTGGTCTTTTTTAATATGTATAAATTTGCTTAATAGGTATAATATTTTCTGCCCTGAAGGGCAGACTTTTAACATATTTTGGCTTTAGCATATGGAAGAAATCATAAATCCTTCCTATAGTTTCAAAGCAATTTGATATTGGTGCTATTTGCAAGAGTTATAAATGGGGGGGGGGGTTGCTATTTGCAAGAGTTATAAATTCAAAGAATGAGTGGCACAGTGAACATATAAAGCCACTGGTTATAGGGTGCGCAATCACATTTTCACGTCTGATCACCGAAGTCTAGCATCATCAGGTGCAGCTAGTACTTGGGAGGGTGACCACCTGGGAACAAACACGACATGCAGTTGGCATATTATCAAGTTTTGCACCATCCATCTACATCCTGATCAATACTTAACACCCTGTGGTGTGGAGTATTTAAGCCAATCAGCATCTAATGGAATGCTACAAAAATTGACATATTGCTATTTTCAAGGTGGGGAGTAGTATCGATGACACAGGGACCTCATAATATATTGTCTTGGCTCTTGGCATTTTATATGTGATTGTGCACCATTAACTTTGCCACTTGTGCACCATTAACAGTACTATTGTTATCATACCTTGCTCAAGTCTATTCTATACAACTTAAGTTTTGCAAGAATTTTTTCAGGAATTCCTTTTTTTATTATATCTTCAATTAGAATGAACTGAAGAAACAACTTTTCAATTATGCACATATCTAAATTTGTGTATCACATACATGAATTTAACTGCGCTATTGCTGCAATATTTGTTGTTTCATCAACCAAGATAGATTTTAAGAAACTTGTTTGAATTAATTTTTTCTAGCATCTTCTTTATTATGATAGTATTGCAGGCATCCATGATCTGACTGTGTTTAAATTATTGATTTTGGCAAGAAATTGTGCACCCTGAGTAAAACCCTGTTTGGACTCTTATATATGATAAAAGCATGAAAGTAAAAGCTCTAATAAAATTAATCTTATCTATTGTGTAACAGAATAAATTAAACTCAATGGTCAAGTCAACATGTTTAAAAGTTGTTTGTAAAAATAAGTTGGCAATCAGGATTTTATGGCAGTTGTGTTGCAGAGAGTGGCTGATATTTTGATGCGATCTCAAATATTGAATAAATTGACTGCTCCGAGGTTCTACATTATTATCGTGAGTAATTATTATTAGTTTTAAGTCAACAAATGAGCATCATAGTAAGGGCTTATTGGATCTGTATTTTGTATTTATATATTTTATTCAATATTTGTATATTATTCGATTATTCACACTATTTTTAATGGTTTAACTTATTAATATAAAAATGGTCTATGCATTTATTTATTGTTACTCATTAATTATAATTACTTCCTAATACTTTGATGAATTAATTCTTAATGAATTTTGTAATTTTATGACAGTTGAATATTTTGTGATGTTTGTCTGCTCTTTTTATAGATTAGAATTGTTGATAAAGTTCCCCCACAAACCGCGTGGCTTAATAAGTATCACCAGGTTTGGCATTTATATTTTTATGCATTTGTTTTAAGTTGTGTTTATTTCTTATGCTTTCTAAAATGCTTGAGTGCCAAATTGCTTGTCAATCAAAATTGAACTTTCGAAAAATCTAAAGAAGAAAGAATCTTAAAGAACTTGAACTTACACTATAAGTTCAAGTTCTTTAGGATATCTTCTGTATCCCCTGAATAAAATGAAAATATTACAATAAAAATCATATTTGAAAGTAGAATAAGTGAATATTAATTTCTACTTAACATGTTATTGATAGTTAATACTGAATAGTATTATTTTTATATCTACATTATTGTACCCATTACAAACGTTTTTTCAGAATTTAATATCACTTACCATAGTTTCTAAAACCTTTTCACATTCCTTTTTATGTCAACTAAACCCTAAATATTGTGTTTACACAGGGTCCAGTTAAAATGTTGCCATGCAACATTTTAACATGCAAAATGTTGTAGAAATTCAAAAAAACCTAATAGAGAACATACAGTCCAACTTTTAAATATATGTGTGTTTGCTCACATCTACAGGTCACATTTTTTAATTTAATGTGCAGTTTATATTTTTGCATCTCAAGCTAGCTGTAATTCACAGTGAAAGAAAGTTTTAAAAATATACATAAACATATAAGCGAGAAAAAGTGTAGAATTTGAAATGCAGCATAAGGGCATTTACATGATAATAACAAGATTAAAGTTAGCTGCTGTTAACTTTCAAATGTCATTCCATCAGTGCTGTGTTAAGAAACCAACTTGAATTTCTTGTAGACATCAGGAGATGATGCTACAAGATGATGCTTTTAAATGCTTTTACCTTTATATTAATAGAGCAACAGCTTGATCTAGGAAAATGAACAATGGTCTTTTATCCAAAATTAAAATTTATAAACTAATGTAAAAGTTATTTCTAGCTGATGGCAACATTTGCAGAAACACTAGGGGGTTGAAATCCCATCAAAATGTTATCATTCAAAGGCAAAATGTTGTAAAAATTCACATAAAAACTTTTTATTTAAAAAACCTACTTTTCAATTTAGGAAAGAAATGTTCCATCTACAAGCCAAGCTTTTTTGATATATAATTTGTATTTTTATGTCGCAAAATGGCTGAGATATCAGATACATAGTCAAAATGTTGAACTGGTGTAAATAACTAGTTTAAATAACTTTCAATGGCACTGAAACATCAGATAAGTACCAACTAGAGGTCATTCAAATAATGAACTCCAAAGCCATTTAAAACTCTTAATAGACAACAATGTTTTTAAACATTATCAATGAACTTAAATAAGTATGAAAATAAAACATCAGGCTTGCCAACTTGAGTTATATGGTCAAATATGATAGAAAAGCACAACAGGACTAACCCAGCTGATTGCATTTACACATTCCAAGACGATGTGGTGTATACAGGGTGATTAAAAAAAGATGTGCCAAACTTTACGAGGTGGTAGTACACACCAAACCAAGTCTTGCCATCCAAATTGCTGCTCATGTCTAAGGATGAGTCGGACGGTCTGGGCTTTCGACACCAAACCAAGCATTTTTCATCATAGTTTACCGTGTCAGAAATGAAACGTAAAAGCACCAGTAGTCACTTAATGATGAAACCGATGAGGTGAGGCAAAAACACAAGAATGACTTAGAAGTAATAAAATGACATTCAATAAACAATAATTACAGTAATGGCTCAAAAGAGCAATAGGCCAACCTGAATGCACATCTCACAGCTGCAATGGAGGAATGGGCGAACTCTCTCGAACAAACCAAACATGTCACGCACTTTAGCAACAGCTGCTGAAATTCTGGCAACTAGTTCCTCTTCAGATTCAAGGGCAGTGTCATAGACGAGAATCTTGAGATATCCCCACAAAAAGAAGTCAAGACAAGAGAAATCAGGCAATCATATAGGCCAAACTATAGGCTCTATAAGGCTCCCACCAGCACCTTTGCGTTTCATTTCCGACCCAATAAACTGTGACGAAAAATGCTTGGTATGGTGGGTACTACCGCCTCATAAAGTTTGACCCCTCTTTTTTTAATCACTGTAGACATTTATAAATGTGCATTCAGTACCCTCTCCCTCATTAGAAGGAAAATTTATCATGACTACCAAAATAATCTAGGAACTACTTTCAGTACTTCTAGTAATGTGATTTGCAATGATTTCCAAAAATTTATTTTTGTGTACGGACTACATTCAACCCTCTCCCCTTCAAAACCCCACATGCTATTTTTTTTTTCTCTTTACAAATTCAAAGCACAATGCCGATTCATTCACATGCACATTCACACTGAACGTAACATGTGGCAAAAATATAAAATGTGCATTCATTTTTATTTTATATAAAAGCAAGTTTTACTAGAATCATTGTTTTGGTATAAACACTTTAAATAAATAATTATATCAATATTCAAAAAGGATTTGGAAATTCTAAATTTAAACAACATATGTATTCAGCTGTACCTAAACTACATGTAAGAATCACTAAATGTCACATTTTGTATTTTAAATATATCGCTGCAAAATTTATGAATCACTTCCTTAAAGACTGGCCAGTCTATCAGCCCAGTTGTTTTAACTAATGATGTGCAAGTCGAGAATTCACAAAATTACCAATTATTTATCCCCCCTTCCCCCCGCCCCCAGTTAAAAGCTGAATAGTTAAGATTTTGAACTAACTATGCATGCCTAAATATCAACTGTAGAAAATTGCATTAATATAATTTACTTGTCCATACAACCTAAACTATATATGAATCCTATTCATTTTTTTCTCTCCCAATTAGCTGAAATCTTGATTGAAATCATATATCATGCACAGGTGGTATGATATATGTATGGTAATGCTGGGATCAAAATCTGGTAGTTTTATTGACTTAAATGACCTTAGAAATGATCACTATTCTGAGAAATGTGCTTTATTTTCCTTTAAACAGCAATGATAACACTTTAATTGCCCCACTTAAACTATTTTTCTCTTAGTATGGACGTATTACCATTATTAAAAATGCACTAGGAATATAAAAAACATTGAAAACATTTGTCAAGGTTTTCTCATTCGATGTACTTTGGAAGCAAAAAAAAAAACTGACCATGTGAAGCACGTGTTGACAGAAACTATCCGTGTTTTAAGAAATTCTTGCTCTTCAATAATCAGAGTTTAACTGTATTTCAACAATTGTTACCCTAATTTCAAATAAAACAGCTGCAATGACATGAAAGCTACAATTAATAATATAAACACCTTGATTCATCCATATCTATCTATCCTGGGTAACACTTGCCGAAATCTTTGGTGACGAATTTGGGGACATATCGCCAACTTGGTGACTTTTTTTTAAAATGTTGTGAAATTGACAAAAATGTTACCAAATCGATAAAAATGACACCAAATTGATAATAAGGCCAAATCAATGAAATTAATTGCATTTTGAAAGGGAATAATATTATAATGATGTTTCGATAGTGTTTATCAAATCCAACCATCCCATTTGGCCACAAATTTGGAGACTTTTTAAAATATTGCCAAAGTTATCAAATGTCGCCAAATTGATAAATATGACTCAAAATTAATGAAATTAATTGTGTTTTGAAAGGGGATAGTATTTTGTAATGATGTTTCAGTAATGTTTGCTTGTCAGTCCAATCATGCCACTTGGTGACGAATTTGGCGAAATTTTAAAATGTCTCCAAATTAACGACAATGTTGGCAAATCGATAAAAATGACACCAAATCAATAAATTATGTTTTGAAGTGGGATAGTATTGTAATGTTTCGGCAGTGTTTATTTGTCAGTCCAACTGTCCCACTTGGCGACAATTTCGGTGAGATTTTTAAAATGTCTCAAAATTGAACAAAATATCCTAAAAATTAACGAAAATGTCACCAAATCGATGAAAATTTAATGTCTTGAAAAGAATATAAGAATCCACTATAAGAAAAATCCATTTCTCTGTTCACCCGTCCGCGACGTTTGACAAAAAGTTTAGCAAGGAATTTGGTGGGATGTCACCAAATTGATAAAGATGAAGCCAAATGGGAATTAATATTTTGCAAATTTTGAATTCCGTTATATGACTGGCATACCTTCTAGTTCACTAGAAAAGATCTTAAAAGTGAACAGAAAGGCGCCATTCCAAAAAGTATTGATAGCGGTGATATCCTTATACTTCCATTGCATATTGAATGGAACTTTTTCTGTATAATCGTATCAATAAATAATTCATTTAATCTTAGTAAAACGATTGTTGATTCATTTGTCAATTGACAACAATCAATTTTGTATACAAATGTGTGTGAGTAAACAAACATGGGAGACAGTTTTACTGCATGCAGTTTCATCTAAGTATTGGCCAACAAGTTAATCATTTAATGATCATATGAAGCAAAATGGCGCATTTACAGTGAGCAAGAATCAGTATGCTCATAGAGCACATATATAATTCAGTTAGCGTATCTTCATTTATTCTAATAATTTAAAATCCAGAAATAATAGAGAAGTTCCTTTTACACAATGTTCCTGAAGTTTTGAAACAACAAAATATATCAACAAACACAAATTATTATATTTTCTCTTACAATTGTATTTAGGGTGTAAAGAAAAAAGCCTCTAGGTTTTGCATATACTAATTTTAAAGACAGCCACAAAAAGATAAAAAAAAAATGGGTGTATAATGGAACAAATACGTTTATCATGAATTTGAACTAATAGTTTTAGACTCTTTATCATTTATGTTGAGTCTTTGTTCTTTGTGAGATTGCTTTCTGTAATTTAATTTCATGAGACCACTACTACATTTAATGAGACATTTAAAAAATATGAAATCCTCTTCACCTAATACAAAGCACATTTTTTTATTGCTTTTAAGCTCTTAAATGCTATTCTGTTTCTCTGGAAATTATGGTACTTTACTTTTTATTAATCTTTGCTTATTCTATTAATATGTTAATGCAATTTTTAATGTATTTCATAATTTAAAATTTTTATGTATATAATGATAAGATCTGTAATTTAAAATCTTGAATTTTATGCAGGAAATATTTTCTAACCCTTTAGTTGAATTCCGAAGTGCAAATTTAATAAACACAGGTATTAAAATTTCTTTTTATAATTTTTTTTAACGTTATTACTATGCCTCATCATTAAATCTTATATCTCAATATTTCATGTGAAATATCTTAAGGTAGTAAATCTTGAAAGAAATGTGACTCTTAGATAAAGACATCCTATTGTTAAGAATATATAACAGAAAGCCTTTGTTGCCATTTGAAGGTCTGGGTCACTTGACTGTGGCAAAATATTTTCAACTTGGCAACTTTTAGAAACTTCTCAAATTTTGTGGATCGGTTAATAATGTCATAAGTTACGTCCTTTTTCCAAAACTTTCCCAACTTGGCAACTTCTGGAAATTTTTCTGAGTTTTTCGGATGAATTAATAATGTCATGAGTTACATCCTTTTTCCAAAACTTTCCACAGCAGCATATATCTCAACTCAACTTCGTCATGGCTGTTAATGTTTTGTATGGTAATTTTTCAGTATGTTTTTATTAGTTTTGTGCTTCAAAGTGTTATTACATTGTTGCTTCTAGATCATTTTGATGCCTGGTTTGTATCTGTGGCATTTCTGTGACCACCTGAATTATCTTATTTAAAAATTTTGTCACTAATGTGTAATTTGCTCAAGTTGTGTTTTTGCAGAATGAGTCATTTTTTGGTGTCTTGTTAAATGTTTTAGCTTACTATCCTTATGATTGTGTATTATTTATAATCTGGTACTGAGTTGAAACTTATATTTCTGCTCTGAAAGTCATACTTGGCATTATTTGAAACCCAAACGGTTTTCAGGTGGTTGCCATTACTACTTTTGTTTTTAATGTAGTGTGCATCTTCCTTGTTCTTATTATGCAGGACACTGACTGTGCTTTGGCGTCATTCTTGGCATAACTTGAAACACAAAGTTATTTTGCATGCTGGCCATGACTGTTCTTGTTCATAGTGTTCTGTGCATATCCTTAGCTAGTTACTATCCTGGCTATTGACTGTGCCTAGACTCACATTTATTGCTGTTTACCTGTCCTCGGTACATTGATTTTATTTTGGTATAATTCCACATGGCTGGAACTTATATCCCTTGATATTGCAATTAATACCTTTACGAAGGATGATTTGAAAAGCAAGTGACTGTCTCCTGCTGTGAAAAGATTCACTGAACTAGGAGAATGGTTCATTGCTAAACGTGAAAAGAAAGTTTTCCTATATAAAGAAGATGATGGCTGTTCCCTTGATGAAGTGGTTAGACAGGCCATGAATTATTGATTGAGAATCAAAAATTTCTGGCACTTGAAAACCAAAATCCCGAGAAAGACTTTAAGCTTGGGTATTTTCAAATTGAAAGGTGTATCAATAAGAGTTATAAGCAAATGGAATATTTTCGTAATGAAATTAAGGATCTTTATGAGAAGTTGAAACTTGAATGGGATAAGAATGTTGATTATTATGGGACAAAGAAGATTGTCATTGCTAAAGATAATCATATTAGAGAATTAGAAGTGTAGGCATATTGAAGGTAGACTAGTGGAAAATAATAAACTATTGGATAGTTTTAAACAAATGAAAAGTGTTGACCGAGACTTTTCAAGCCTCATCGCTTGCAGCGACCGCTGACTGCACTGGAGTCGTTTCCCGTCCCACCGAGGATCCTGATTGTAGGAGCAGAGAATGTTCTGTGTCCTGTCATAGGACTAAAGACTTAGCCCTTATTGTGAAAATTCCTTTGTGAAGAATAAAAAGTTGGTAGGTTTTGCCTTTCCTATATAAAGGGAAAACCAATTCACATTAATAATGTTAAGCAGATTTTCAAAGAGGGGGGGGAGGGACTGACTCTTGAGTTTTATTCTGTAATTTATATAAACTTTATTATCTGAGAAGTTTGTTTATTGAGTCAATAGGCAACCAATGGCCAATTGGGTCATACATATAGCTTTTGTAGAGACCAAGATATGTTTATTCTGGAGATCAACATGATGGTGAGAGTAATAAAGATTTTTTGTATAAATTGTTCTTCACATAATCATATGGTACTAAATTTGTTGATAAGCATCCCAATCTGAATAGGAAATGCCTTGTGTATATATGCCAAAATAATTCCTTGGTGAAAAATAGTCTATGGCCCTTAAAGGTCTCCAGATGAATGTTAATCACTTTTCTTGCCGCACATAACTTTGCCTTTCAGATTGTTATTGATTTATCAATTTGCTTTATTTGCTTACAAGAGGCTTTTTATTATGGTAAATTTTGTGAACCCTTATTTAGCTTTGCTCAGTTTGCTTCCCTCTCTCATAAAGTTTTGATTGTTTGTAATAAAGATTCAAATTTTAAATTTAATACCTTGTCTTCAGCTGCTGTCGAGATATTTGGAAGTGATGATATTGATTTGGTGGTGCAAAGTGGTTACATCACCCCTGCGTATAAGATTGATGATTTAATAACATTAATTTTTCTTTTTCTAAGTTTGTTCTCATGAGGGATTTCAATACTAGGTTTGACCTTTAGGCCAACATCAGGGGTCAGTGTATTATCGATTTTTGTTTCGAAAATGATTTAACATTTTGTAACATGACTGAGTACGGGCCCACCTTCATGTCCCATTCCTAACACTTATTAACAGTAATTGTGTTAATTTTGTTACTAAATGGGAGATGCTATACCTTGAGTTGTTTAGCATAAATAAATTTATTGTTCACTTAAAAAAATGTATTAAACATTTACATGCTGAATTTAGTTGTGTTAATAATGTGAATAGTTTCAATATTTTTACTGAGAGTCTCATTGATTGTCAACATTGAGTTAATAAGTGTTGTTTTTCGTTCTTCTGTAAGAGGGAAAAGGGCAA
This sequence comes from Amaurobius ferox, assembly GCA_951213105.1. Classification (NCBI taxonomy): domain Eukaryota; kingdom Metazoa; phylum Arthropoda; class Arachnida; order Araneae; family Amaurobiidae; genus Amaurobius; species Amaurobius ferox. Next base: position 5,876,020 of record OX578145.1, on the reverse strand, counting down.
GACTAGGAAGTTTGTTTGCTTGGTAGAGTGGGCAATTTGCCTCATTCTGTAATTTTCTCACAACTCTTGCTAAGAGATTTAAAACTTGAACTAAGCTCAGTTTCCCCGTTATAATTTAGTTATAAATTAGCTCCTTCCCCCCAAATACACTTTTCACCCTCTGTGTGAGCATAATATGCTTTAAATATACACTTTTGATACTTCTTATATAAGCTCTTGCAATTAAAATCAACAACAAGATTTCTAGATGAAAATTCTTGCAAACTTTAATAATATTTTTTATTCTAATTCGCAATCCAAATAAATTCCCAAGATGACATTAATTTTGCTGATGAGATCGCATCAAAATATCAACTCTTGAACCCCATCTCAAAGACTGGGGAGAAACCTGTTTTATCACTCATCCCACCCCTATGCAATGTTAGAATTCTTTTGAACATTTATGAGGTTTTACATAAAAATTCATAATGAACTGAATACAGCAAAAGTATAATTTTTCGATTAGAGCAGTGGAGAAGATGGGACTGTCAGTCAATGTTTTGTATCACAAAATAAACATTGAAACATTTTAAAAATGTAAAAACTATATATATATTTTTAATTCATGAAAATTCATCTATTAATCATATGAATTTCATTCAACGTTTGTTTAAAAGAGAATTTCTCAATTTTTCCAATAATGTTAGGTTGGAAACTCTTCGATAATATTTTTGATCACTGAGTAACCGATTTGTGTAAAAATTGCTCAAAATCATGCTCAAACAGTAACTAAAAAAACTAATTGGAAATTTTAAATAATTGCTTTAAATAATAATTTTGTTTATTGTTAATAATTTGCATTTTCCCCAATCCTTTGTGGATGATCTTGCCATTATTACTTCTTGCGTAACCCATAGAGATAAATACAAAGAATTTGCTATTAAGACAGCTCTAGACAAATTGAAGCTTGTAATTTCTATTCCCAAGTCTTGGTATTTGGCAAGATTAGCATTGTAAAAGTGGATGGCAATTCTGAGTGAATTAATGCAATGTGAATGTCATTTGTAAAGACATTTTTCTCTATTTTATTGTTTCACAGAAATGTTATTAAATAAAAATGTTCTAAATGCAACACTATTGTTTTCTTAAAGTTTGGGATTTTTGGAGATAGTACTGGCACTGCTACACATTTAAGGGTATTTGAGAAGTTTAAAAAATATTTTTTGATTTTCATGCTAAAATTTTGGCTAAATTTAGTAAAATTTCATCTCAGGCATTTCTCACAAAAATATTTTCATTCCTATAACTTCAAGGATAATAAACTCCGTCCATTCCAAGGTGAATCCATTCACCTTGAAATTAGGTCTTGGTGACAACCATAAAATTTCATTTGATTTGGGTTTTGCAGTGAAAATTTTGGTTAGAAATCATATTTTTATACTCAAAATAATGTGCCTGCTATTTTGATAGCAGATTTATCCATTAAAGAATGACATAATTATTGGATATTTTGGACCAATTTGGGTTATTATCTGGTTTAGATTTTGCAAAGCAAATTTTGGTCAGATTTGGTGCAATTTCATCTGAGGTATTTATCTACAACCCCCAAAAAGATTCTTTAAAATATAACTCAAGTAATAATAAACTATTGATCTGTTTGCCTTGAAATTTAGTCTTAATGGCCATAATAAAATTTGGTCTGATTTGGGTTTATCAACAGGAATTTTTATCTTATTTGATATTTTTGTACTCGGAATGATGTGTCTAATATTTTGGCACCCGATTTGTCCATTGTAATTATTAGTCATTCTTGACCAGTTTTCTAACCAGTCTGGTTTGCATTTTGCAATAGAATTTTTGGTCAGATTTTATATTTCTACCAATAGAGAGACTTTTTGAATATTTTAAAAGCAGTTTTGTTCATTAAATGATGACATAATTATTCACCAACATTTTCCCCCTTTGGAGGTACCCTCCGACCAAATGCAAGAGCTGTGTATAGCAAGACTGGCAAAGTATTTAATCTCTTGTAGAGTTCTGCCTAAACATATTTTCAGACCATATTAAGCTTATGATGTAATTATTTCATTCTTGCATCATACATCAGGATCCATGATGGTGTACCTTGGTGTTACTTTTATTTTTAATTCGAATTAGTTGTTATTTTATGTTTTACATGATGTTCACACAATTGAGTTACTTAGGGAGTGAAAACATTATCTCACAGTTTCCACCTTGACACCATCGGAAAGAACGAAAAATTCTCTTTCAAACAAACTTTGAACGAAATCCATACAGTTAATAGATGAATTTTCATAAATTAAAAAGAAAAACATACATACTTGGTATGTGTTTAAAACATTTCGAATGTTTATATTGCAATATAAAAAAATTGATTGACAATCCAATCTTCATAATTTACTAGATGTTTCTTTTTACTGTTCAAATTGAAAAATTGTGTTTCTGCTGTATTCTGTTCATTAATTATACATTTTTGTGTAAAATCTCATAACTTTTTTTAAAGAATTCTAGCAGAACACAGAATGAGTGATAAACCAGGTTTAAACCCATTCTTGGTAGAAGCATGGATCTAGAATAGATAGGTAGGAAGGTCATGTCCATCATTAACCAAAACTAACGTCATCTGCTTATGGATTAATTTGGATTATGAGCTTTTATTAGAATCAAAAATATTATTAGAGTTTGCAAGAATTTTCATTTAGAAAATGTGCTGTGGAATTTTGTCAAAGGAGCTTATGTAGCAGGTCGAATGAGCTTGTATAGTATATCAAAAGATAGTTTATTTAAAGTGTATGAAAATAGAGGATATTTAAAGCGCATTACCAAAAGATCATAATTAAATTATAAGAGCATATTCATATTTGGAGCAAATCAGAAGAGCTTATTTATGGCATTTCAAAAGAGCTTATTTATGACATATCAAAAGAGCTTATTTAGGATGTATCAAAAAACTTTTTTAAGGTGTATCAAACGAGATTATTCATGGCATGTTAAAAAGGATTATCGGAGTTTGCAAGAATTTTCATTTAAAAAATGTGCTGTTTATTTTAATTGAAGGAGCTTATGTTCCTTATATAGAGAATCAAAGGAGCTTATAATGTATGTATCAAAAGAACATATTTAAAGCATATTATGTATTTGGGACAAATCAAAGGAGCATATTTATGGCATATCAAAAATGCTTATTTAAGGCATATCAAAAAGTTCATTTAGGATGTATCAAAAGAGCTCATTTAGTGTGTATCAAAAGAACTTATTTAGGAGTAACATGCAGTCATGTTGTTAGGGTGTACCATTTCATGTGCACAGCACAGATACCAAGGTAGAAAACCCAGACCACACGACCAACCCATAGGCTAATGGTAGCTTTCTGTGTGGCCGGACAGATACCAAGGTATATTATATACAAGAGCAATAGACTGGCTGTGATTAGGTGTTTATTTAGAATGAACACTTTCTTGTGTGTGTTTTGTAATTTTGTAAATGTGCTTACCCAGTGGTTTAAATCCTGGGCAATGCTGGGTATCGTTTCTAGTTAATAATAATTGTAAGGCTATTTGTTGACTGCACCTCCTCTATTTCTGCGCTAACTTTTGACAGGAATAAGTCTTATTTAATTTAAAATATTAAGGAAAATATGTTTAAGGGCATTCATTCATGTTGTATTAAATGTGTCACCACTCATATTGGGATTGCTGGCAATGAGTCAAGTGACCACTTTACTAAGCTTGTTACCTTGTCCAGAGAGCCCCTAGATATTCAGACACTTTACCATAGGTTAGTGTTCTATCTTAAAGACTTCTACTGGGGGGTTGGCAATTATACTGTGACTCTGCGGAGAAGAGTGTTAAGGCTAGGAAGTATGTACCGAGGGTTAATTACACCCTCTAAGTTACTGATATGTTCTTAATTTATTTTTTTATTGGGCATGGCCCCTGTCCCAATGTGTCATTTTATTTTTATTGTGAGACCCATTTGCTTCACATTAAAAAATCCCCTCATTGTTTGTGCAATCAGATTGAAGATATGGATCATTTTAGTTTTGATTGTCCTAATACTATTAAGTAGCATGTGACTAAACCTTCTGACAACAACCTGGCCCTATGGTTCTCTTGGGTTTTGACTGATCCATGCTCCATTAATGTGACTAAGAATTGTATCTAGATTGCGGGGTTGGTCTTTGGCCAACTCAAGTAATCTTAACTTTTCTGTCTACCATTCTGTTTGGTAATATGACTGAATATGCTTTTGTTTCTTGTCTTGAGTTTCACTTGCATTATGTTGTTAGTGTACAGTGTTCTACGGAACACTAGACCGTTAATTTACATGTAATTACAAATGTATTGTTTTTATTGCATATTAATATTCTTATGTTTCTAGTGTATGGTATTTTTCGGGGTACTGGGTTGATGACTCATATGTAATTGTCAGCTTTGTCTCTTATTGTATTTTTATGATGTTGTGCTTCTAGTGTACAGTATTCTTCAGGGTACTAAGCTATTAATCTATATGTAATTGTAATTTTATTATTTTTATTGTATTTTAATAATTTTATGGTTCTAGAGTACAGTATTCTATGGGACACTAGGCTGTTGATTTATATGTAATTGAAAATTTATTGTTTTTATTGCATTTTAATGTTGTATTTTTAGTGTACAGTGCTCTTCAAGACACTAAGTTTAAGGTTTATATGTACTTGTCTGTTTTATTAATTTTGTTTTATTTTTTTCAATGCTTTTTGTGCTCCTGGAACATTGTATTTTTGAAACACTGGGCTGCTAATGATTGATTCATGGCCGTAGGTCTGGAGTTAATTGATTCATGGCCGTAGGTCTGGAGTTAATTGATTTATGTTGAATATTCAGCAATTTATGTTAAATGAGTCATGTTGAATTCCTAATTGAGTTTATTTGTAACTTTCTTACCTTATGTTCTTCTTCTGCTTCCCCTGTTTTGCTGTTCTTTGATTTATTTTTGTATCAGTCATGCTGGAACACATGTTTTTTGTAATATTCTACTTGTAACTGAGAGTTTATGTGTACCTTTCTAGCTGCACATTAAGTTCTAAACTAGGGTTGGACAAATTTCTCCTCAATCTAATTGCCAGGCCTAAAAGTTAGGAGCTAGCTTTTAATTTACATTATTTTGCATTTTTACAACATTTGCTAGAAAGTGCTTAGGACAAATAGTTACAGTGGCATAACATATAGAGGTTAACAGTAACTTAAAAAAATGTTTAATTTTTTTTATTGATATTTTATATTTTAAAGCATTGTTTCCAAATTTAAATTTATGAGAGAAGCAAAAAAATTTAGCATTTTTTCTTAAAATTTTTTCTTATCACTCGGCTCAAGAGTTAAATTTCTCATTGATTGAGAATTTTCTTTTGCCGATCTGCCAAATTTCCAGTCGCAATTATTTGGGTTTATCCAGCCCTGCTCTAAACCTTCTAATGAGCCGTTTGGTCTCGGTAGTAAACAGGAGGCATAAGCTCACAATCGTTCATTTGGGTTGTTGATGTGATATGTGTAAAACTGGGATGTCCTCAATACAAAACCCTATATGCAATTTTCCTTCTGCTAATACTTACCCTTTAAGTTGTATTATAAAGCAATTCTGGTAGGGGAAAAAGTGTTGAAGAATTAAACTTTCGATTAAAAATATCGAAAATGTGTTCCAATCTCCACACATATCCCATTACATTCGAAATAGGTGAAAAATGTCATGTTTCGCATCTATCTGCAACACGTAACAGTATTAATCACTAATTGTTTTTCTTAAATACATAATTTATTTATATTGATCTATACTTATAGTATTGCTCAGTTTTGTTTTGACATAATCCACAAGACATGTTATAATGTGTGCTCGAAAGTTGTTTTTGCAAATATCAATGTTTCATCATTTGTGAATTCAATCTTATTTTTCTATGATTTGTCTAATGATATGAAAATCTTTTGCTAACACAAGTAACTCCAGAATCTAAAATCTAGCTGTCAGATGGAATGAAGAATTCTATTTCCCCAATTTTCAATTGTTTTGTCTGGATGCTTCTTGTTCCATTTTATATATTTCTTATTTTTTCTGTTTCATGTGTCCTTCCTTTTTGCAGAAATAAAACTTCATGAAATTTTTCTTCACATCTTTGTTTGAAATGAATGTTATAACTCTTTCATTAGAGTTATAAAATCGCTATTTTCTTCTCCACATTGCATGCATTCACATTCAGTTATCCCCTTTTGCTGGACAACAGCAAACATGCATTTATTTTCCAAACAAGTTTCCAATGCCTTTAAATAATCACAACTCTTTGATAGAATTCTTGGCAACATTGCAACAATCCAACTGTCTGATAGAAACTCTTCCCAAATATCTCTTGGCTTCATGAGCAGTTCTTACATTCAAATCATGTGATCTGAAACACTACCATTTTTTTCAAATTTTAAAGAACATATCATCCACATCAAATGAACTTTATTTTTCGAGCCGCTCTTTTCATGATAACCTTTCATAGCAATTTACATTTCTCTAACTGATCATTTATTCCAAACTGACAGTCCTGAACTGTAAGACCAATGTAAGCTAACTGTCAACTTTATCTGATGGTTCAAGCAGGTTTTGATTTGTTTTCATTTTCCCAATTGTGTCATGGATTGTCAATGACCATCCTAAACAACTTTTCTTTCATCAAAAGTTATTGCACCTTATATTTTCAGTTTGAATAATTATAATGATTGACTTTAAACTAACTTATAATGGTTGACTTTAAAGATAACTTAACAATGTTGCCGTATGTAACCAGAACTGGAAAAAAACTTAACAAGCACAAATGATATGAGCAAAAAGTGTGAAAATCAATTTAGTTGTTGAAACATAAGTAATCTATTCATTCAACACAGGTAGAATAAGTAAAGGTTGTGTATCATTGAGTATAAGATATGCATGCTACCAAAAGTGGGAGTTTCAAAACTGTGACACCAAAGGAATAAAAAAAATTTAATTAAATTTTTTACTAGTGAATGAAGATTATTGTATGTATTGTAAATGTGAATAGAAATTATTGTATATGTTCACAAATATATTGTCTATTTTCATTTATCTACATTCATTTTTCTTTTCTTTCAGTCTCATGTCAAAATGCTTTTGCTGAAGAAACATTTGATTTTGTAGTCAATCTGGCGGCAGAAACAAAAATGGGCCAAAGTGATCCTGTAGGTAAAATAAAATGTTTGACATAAAATTGCCTTTGATCTTACCATACTTTATTGTACCAAAAGTTCACTTTCTACATGCAGAATATAATCAGTGGAGGAACTTTAAAACTTACCCATACACCCATTTTATGAAATTCTGTCTACCCATTATAATTAACTAAATACTTATTTTACTATTTTTTCTTCTGTCCTGGGCCCCCTACCCATTATATCCCTTGGGCCCTTCTACAGCTCTGATGCTAGACTCTAACAAAATGAAGATATGATAAAGTCATTAAAGACTTGCATGGACTGAAATGTTTAGCTCTTTACTGACCTCAGTCTAAAAATATTAGTACCTGAACCCTATTCAATTATGTAGCTCTAAGCCATCTTTAAGTTTGATGGTATGACCGAAGATTTTGAGATATAGAGCTTCCTATATCACAGGTTTGATTGAAGGTATTTTATTTATACAGTAATGTAAGTAAAACATTTTCGACATACCTTAACAAAAAAGTTAGTCAATAGTTTCTGACGGCAGACTTTCTTTGACTGAACTATTTTCTGATGGTTAACAATAGCCTGACTAATATCTTCCTCAGATTCAAGGAGTGTTCTCAGCATTTCAGTTCCACTTCTTTTGGGGTACAGTCTTTAAGTGAATACGTCTGCTCCTCTATTTCATCATCGTTGTTAAATTTCTCTCATATTGTTTATATCTTTTGTCTATGATCTTTGCATCTGTCAACATTCTGCATGTTACCAGGAAATCATTCATGTCCAAAAATTTTTTAATGAAATGTGTAGATTAGGGATGTCATGAAACCGAAAAAGATCAGATACCAAATAACCGATACTATTGATTGCCGAAGAACCAACATAATTCGATACCGATATTAGATTTTTATTATAACGTATAACAAATTCATAATTGTTGTAAAATTACATATAAAAATTATTTCAGCCGTAATTAACTAGACACCATCAAAAATATTATAAAACAAAAACATTTATAATACACATGTTAATAAATATTTTATGCGCTCTTCTGAAAGTCATTGTAAAAGATCATTGCATGATCATTCGATCATGAAATAATGAATAATTTTTAATAATCTCAACAGTGAAAAAATTATAAAAAAATACAAAATTACAGATTGTAATCACGGTGTACATGATATAAGAGTATAGAAATACTCGAATTAAGAAAATCATACCTTAAATCAAAACTTTTCTATCAGTTGTACTTCTAATGAGATGCATTTGTGCATTGCTATTTATATCTGTGCTGGCAAATTGTAGTCAGCATCATTTAATAATCTTCTCTTCACTTTTGGCAAAGACCATATGTAGCAGAAAGCATTCCTGGCAACCTTTCAAAAAATTATAGTCTGCCACCATGATTATGCAGTAGTTTAATGAAGATTTGCTAAGGAGGCAAAAAACAGAAAGAAAGGCTCTGTACGTCAACTGATGAATGAACCGAGAGTGAACCCTTCGCTAGTCAATCCACTGACATATAGAAACAAAAAGATGCTTTGCATACGACCCCGGGAGGCCTAGGGCCCCGGGTCGCATAAAGAGCTTCTACAAATTTTCCGCTTTGCCAGCTAATGCTTAACCACTTGAGTTACCCAAGGATCACACTTTACTAGTACTTCAGGGGAATACCCCCCCCCCCCCCCCCAAGTATGGCTAATGATGCCCTGAACATAAAAATTGTATCTCGGCTATTTCACCCAACAGTGATTGAAACAAAAAGTTTTGTGATCATTGAGCTATTAATAACTCCTTTTAAGCATGATTATGTCAAATTTTGTCCTATGCTGCCAAAATATCGAATACATCTCGAAGTTTTTGCTCAAATTTCAAAATATTCTATCAAGTTCTAGATTTTTCATTAACAGAAAAAAAAGAAAATTTCATAAAGTTTCGTGAGAATTCATTGATATTTGTGGCCACTATCGTATACACAAAAATAAACCCCACAAATGGACATCATGCTAAAAATAGTCAAATTGTGTTCAGGAAGGCCCTCCTGAAACCTATATTGGCATCAAAATCAAAAAGTTTCATGAAAACAATATCTTCTCTATACTATATTCTTTTGTTTGAGAAAGTAAAAATAATAACTAGGTAATAATAATAAGTTTTACATAGGTGTAAAAAATATATTAACTCTACACTTAACCTCCTGGATCCCAACATTAATTACCACAAATGCAAAATGAAATCATTAGCCACAGACATCATAATCGCCAACTCGCTCCCTCTCTGTTTTGTTTTGACTATGACTCAACGTAACACTTGGTGAAAACAGGGTATTCGCAATTGAGGAATGTCAAGAAATCTCAATCTGAATGATTATATTCGAAAAATTAATTTTGGAGCAAAAATACCTAAAGAGTTCAAATTTTCAGAACTTTTTAGCCCAAATCGACACCAAACAAAGAATAATTGAACAACATTTTTGTAAAAAAAAAAGGAACTTGCAGTTGATTGGGCAAATGGAGGAACACATTATTCATTATGTTCTCATTTCTCTTTCTTTCTTTCTCTCTTTTTTTTTTTTTTTTTCAGGATAGGTTATAGGAGATGTTTTTCTTTTTTCTTTACTACATTTGATTTGACTGATGCAATGTGAATTTTACGGGGAAAGATGCAAGTAAAATAAGTAAAGAAAATAGTAGAGTAACAAAGCTGAGTGTTGAATGCTATTTTAACTTTCCTACAACAATGGTTAATCATATCCATTGCAATAGTGAGATTTAATCAAATATGAACCCGATATAGAGAAAAAAAAATAAACTCCTTCCCCCCACCCCCTCCAACCCTCATATAGATTCATTTTGGAGTTTGTGGATTTTCTAGCCAGTACACTACTTAAATCATCTGTGTATCAAATTGCCCCTTTTAGAAATGGATAAACATTTCTGGGCATGCATGAAAAATAGTGGGAATCCTAAGCGTCATACAGCCGTAAAATTATGGTACACAGTTTCTACAGAACCTGGGAAGGTGCACCTCATCGTTATTTTATTTTATTTTTTAGTATTTTAGCTATTTTATGTTTCAAAAAGGTCACGATAAGTGTTTAAAAGTAGTTTGATTAGCAAAATTTTCCCAATCTGGCAACTCTGTCTTCAACTAGAAACACAAAGTACAATATCAATGCTAAAAAATCTGACTAGGAATGATTCAAAGTCTCTGTTGTGGCTTGCTTGTGGCTGACTCTTCCAGTTTTAAAAATGGATTTCGTTTATGTATCAAGAGCCCATTCTAAAGATAAATAAAAATGGAACGGTGGGACCATTGACTATTAAACATTAGAATGTAGCGTTGAATGACCTTCAACTTTGAAGTTCATGCAGATGCCAGGATCCGATGCCAGTGTTATCCCAAGCCTTCAATGTATCTTTTAAGGGAGTAAAGTGTTTCTGTATTTTATCATTTTTCGGCACATCGTTCTGTTTCAGGACGAAAGGCAGTTAAAGAAAAACATTTTCTCAATGCTGAAGCATAAAAAATGGAAGAAAAAAAAATATCAGATCTATTGGTTTGTCATTTCACAAATATCGGTTTTTCTTTGGTATCAGGAAGATACTGATATATTGGTGAAACCGATAATCTGTATTGGATAACGGAACACACCTAGTTTAGATTAAGTCTATTTTTGACAACTATCCACTCTCCCGAATTTGCTTTATTGGCTTCTACTTCATGCATTGTGTCAATGGTCTTTTGTTATTTCCTCTTTTCTTCATTGCTCCTTTGCTTACATTCTGCTTTTAAGAAACCACCCTTTGCAGGCATTAAATTTACTACAATGGCCAAATTCTTTTGCAAAATTATCAGCTTTCCTGTGTTGTTGAGACCCAGACTGTCCGACCTACCAGAAAGGTGTAAGGTAACTGTTTGGACAGCTGGGAAGTGCCACCCAATTTAGACCGGAACCCAGTGGGGGCAGCTTTCCTGTATAACATCATTCTGCTGACAGGAACTCCTTGGTCACGGCATTACACAAACCATTTTTTAGACACTCGTCTATATCTGAAAGGAACATTTTCAATTTTTTACACACTCTTGTATTTTTTATGGTTTTTCACTACTGAATCTCTGGTCTTTATCATCATTAAAAGAGTATACAATGGAATACCAAACTTGGTCATAACTTCATTTTTTTCATCAGAGGATTTTTGTCCAAATATTTAAATTTTTTTATTTTTACTTCAATTACAGGAGCATTCAACTTTCATGCCCACCATTTATATCTCTTATTGTCTCAATCACAGAGATATGACTTTCTGTGTCCTCAATCCCCTCAAATTTTGCAAGTGAAGTGAAACAATTTTCATGAAAAAAAATAAAGTAATACTAGTTGCTTATCTCCTCCAACACCCCATGGTGCAAAGTCCCCAGTCCCTACTAAAAAGGCCAACAAGAGTCATGGTCCCTTTATGGATTTCTGAGAAATTTGTGACCTGTTCCTGTTCTACCACACCCATATACTATTGGCATGTAAGCGATAATTCTCAGCAACAACCTTTTGTGCTACCAAAATGTTGTTGCTGAGTTTCAAATTTGTAATTGATACTTCAATTTGTAATTTGTGATATAAAAGGTTTTGGGTGAAAATGGTTTAGGATAAACATGGAAATTGCTTTGGATGTAGGCTGAAAATATGAAAATACGGGGAATAAATATATTTCAAGATACAAAAGTTTTTGAGATGATCAGATTCAAGATAGACAGGTTTAACTGTATACCAAATTAAAATACGCTCAAAATTACATAAAAATATGTTCTTCAATTTTTTTTTTTTTTTTTTTTTTTTTTTTTGCACATAGTTTAAATTTATAATAGTTTTTTCTGTATGCTTTAATATTCATTGATAATATTAAACATGAACCTCACCTGGCCCTAGCCTGATTGATTTTTTTTTTTTAAACAAACCTGATAACAACAGCCTGATCCAAATTTTTTAATGGAAATGCACCCAGACACATCTTATAGGCCAAGCACGAATCTGTGTTGACCTCTAAGTCAAATATTGTCAATGTCATATGATATCTAAGAAGTATATCTTGATCAAGGGAATTATGACAAAGGGGTTTTAGAGTCAATACTCCACAGATTAAACAATTGCATTAGTTCACCATAGGTTCCATCACCTGGGAACACCGCATGCTGTTGACACATTTCAGGCGCGGTAGCCCGGTGGTTTGCGCGCTGCCACAAATGCCGCCGTGTTCATGCGGAGTACGATCATGTTAAACATGTGGGTCCATAAGTCCTTCCGAGAGGTTGGTGGTAGGGGAAGGAGGGTACGGTCCCTGTGGATGCTACCCCACTGGGTTCTGGTCTAAATTGGGTGGCACTTCCCGGCCGTCCAAGCAGTTACCTTACACCTTTCTGGTAGGTCGGACGGTCTGGGTCTCAACAACAACCATAGGTTCCACATTGATTCCATAATCTAGCACAGTAAGCCCTTTATTCATTTTCATCCTCTAGCCCAGGAGTGAGGAACCTTTTTATGAACAACAAGATTTTTTTTTATGTATACTGCAGAATGCAATTTCTTATGGGAAAATCTAATTAATATATACAACTTAAAAAAAAGGAAGCTTCTTTATGTCAAATGTTTCTTTTTTCCTCCTTATGTAGTAATATCAATATTAAATGTACGTTCATCAAATCAATATAAAAAAAATGTAAGATGGTGATTTCATCCAATCTTTGTCCACCCATTTGAGAAAAAGCAGTTTATAAAATATTTGTCCACTATGATCTGGTAGGATTCCATGAAAATTTATGTTGCAGTCCTTGATTTTTAATTTGAATATCAGACGCAAGTACTTGAATTTTACAAAGGATGCTTGATTTTAACTATCCTCCCATTGCAAACTTCGGACTCGGATTGTTTCTACCAACCCTATCATCCATGTTGGATCGCCACTTTCAATCAATCATTGAAAGTAGGTAGAACTGCTTGAAGAACCAAATTCTCTTCAAATGTGAATTAAAACGTTCATTTCAAAAGTCATAAATTGAAGTAGCCAATAAAAAATAGGCTCCTAGGAAATGCTTGAAATTCGTTTGGAGAAAATTGTGGGTGCCCTACAGTGCTATGTTTTTTGAATTATATAAAGATTTTTTTCTTGAAGTATAACTATTAAATACACTTCTTTTTTACAAAATTAAGGTTTATAAAGAAGGAATTGTGAAGCTAAGCAGTAATTGTGCCAAAGAAGCTGCCAAACAAAGTGTACAAAAATATATAGAAATATCATCTGGACATGTTCATTCTAGTGAAAAGGTAAGTGAAAAAGAATCCAAAATGTTGCTTCCTTAGAAAACTAAAAATATTTTAAGTCTTCTGAATCAATAAGTTTGTTTTTGCTGATTGCAAGAAAGCACCTAATCGAATTCTTTTAACAGATGTGCTGCTCTGTGTACAGGAAGTAAAAATTGGATTCGCGCAGAATCAGCATGCAAAATGCTTAAAGCAATAGTGTTCATCGACTTCTGGTCAAAATTGTTTTAAATATTAATTCGCATGATAAGAAAATTATTTATTATGATTTCAACATTGTAGCACTGAAACATGCGATGTCTCAAAAATTGCAAGTTAGTGTCTTATAAGTTACTTCTTTTGCTTTGAAGTATCAAATTACATATATATTCAACTGTTCAATTAAAATTACTATTATTTATATATTTATTTTCTACTATTCAAGACATGTAACTCTTAACTTGATTGAATGCTCTAAAAATCAATAGGCTTGTGTTCAGAAATCAGAATAATTTTACCAAATTTTGTAGAATTATTTAATTCTTTATTCCAAGTTATGATGTCAAATATTATTAAAAAATTATTGCTTTGCATGCTCAAATATATAAATCCATTTGGATATTTCAAAATCCAAGTTTCCATCCCAATCCCAAACTTTTCTTTTATGTAAACTACATAAAGGTTGATCGAAAAGTCATGCACATCCAATTTTGAAATTCTATAATGTGCCGAGAAATTAAAATACAGTACCAGACCTTATATCCAAAAAGCATCCAGACAAAATCTGACATCGCTCTGGATTCTTCAGAATTTTTCAGATTCAATCAAAAAAAAAAAACTATTCTTCCCACTTTCAACAGCTAGCTGTCTCTATTGGATCATGAGATTGATGGAATCAATCTTCAAGTTCAGAACCAATTTTTTTGTAAAGAAAAAAAAAAAAAGTCTTGAAACCGAATTGACGAAGTTTTAAATTTTATAAAATGAACCAAAGATGAGAGAATAATTTGGGATTTATATTGAAGTAAATAAGATTACATTACAAGAGAAATAATTTAAATATTTATTAAACAATTTTGATAATAGTCCCCAAATAACTTAAATGGTCACAAAAACACACCAATATTCTTACAGGATTAAAACATGGCATGAGAAATATTTAATTGTGTGTGTGGTTTTTTTATACAAAGGGAAATTTCAATTTCCTAACAAAGTGTTTAAAATAGTTAAAAGATATTGTATGTAAGATTTATAATATTCTGCAACAAAGCTACTATTCATTAATAGTTTAATTAAAGTTTTTTTTAGCTTATGAAATGTTTATTGAGAATCATTTTCATTTAAAGTAAACAAAAGAAACCTAATCTATACAAAATGAAATAGAATTGCAAGTTTTCTGTAAAAATTGGAATTGAAATTGTCCTGAAATAATTCATTTTTATATGTTTTCTTTTTTTTTACTTTCTTTATTGTATCTAGTATAGAGAAATTATTACAATAATTAAAAATGTGTAATCAAAATTTTTGGTCTGAATTGTATGAAATTGAATGGTTAGGAGGGTCATATATTGCTCTGGTGCTGATTAGATCTTGGTATGATACAAAAAGATAGAACGGATCCTATGTACCATGAGTATAAAAATTGGAGGAGTGAAATAAAATAAATATACTGAACTATATTAGAAAAATTAATTTTGATTGTTATCAATTTTGATGACAAAATAAATGAAACCATTCAACTATTCTATTAAAAAAAAAACAGGCTTAAGATAAGGAAGACACTCCCATTGCAGATAACAGTATCCACGGATTGGTTTCGCCCTTATTATTCACTCATCATCATGGAATGACCATTGTTGTTCGATCCAGACTGTCCAACCTTCCAAACGGTGTAAGGTATCCTTTTGGATGGCCGGGACAGTGCCACCCAATTTAGACCGGAACCCAATGAGAACCCAGGGACTATACCCTCCTCCCCCTATCACTAACTTCTTGGAAGGACTTACAAATCCACATATTTAACATGCCCATACTCTGCATAAACACAAAGACAGTTTAGGCAATTCAGGAAATCAAACTCAGGTCGTCCGAGTGCAATCTCTATGCTTTAATCACTGGACTGTCCCACCCCATGGAATAACTGTTAACTGCAATATCAGCAAGAAAACTTGCTATTTGCCACAATTTTGTGAACTTCATTGGAAACTGACAAATACAGTCCTTCCATATATCCTGCATAAAATACCACAAGAACCTCCCTTTGTGGTGGGTTCTTGTGATTTTCATTAAGCTAGTTCCCTTTTTTTTTTGGGGGGGGGGATAAACTCATTGTAATGAATATAAGGAGAATGAAAAATTAATAATTTTAATTTTTAGGGAAAGTAATGTGTTTCTCACATTAGATTCTTTAATATTGGCTGCTTTCATGATATTTTTATATTGGACTATTTGTGGTTAAATTTCTTTTCTTTTTAGACCCCAATTAAAGAGTGTACAAAGCTTGACCCCTGGACTGTCATGGCCCGGTTCAAACTTCAGGTGGAAGAAGATCTCGCCACCATTCCTGGACTCAACTATGTTATACTTCGGCCACCCATTGTTTATGGAATCGGGGATAAAAATGGTCTCAGTAAGTCAGAACTTACATGATTACAATTTTTTTTTTTTCATCGGGGCCTTTCAAAATGGGCCAATGACATTGAACCCCAAGAAATATATTTTAAAATGTATTAGCATTGTATTGTATTCAGCTGTAGCCCATATATTAGGTCACTCGACATTTATTTATACAAACTGTGGGTCACTGATGTGAAGAACTCTCATCTATATTGTCTTTTATTTCATCTTTAATCTCACTCTATCCGTGCTATGACTCCTATGTGATGCTTAAATTCTCCGAATTATGGGGAAGTTGGAATGCCCCCTTCTCTTTCCTCAAGAGCCTGATTATTCGAATCGATGGGATGTGCAAAAGTGGGGAAAACGAATGTAAAGTCTACATGTATGTTTCAGCCATGTACCACATCTTTATTTTTATTTTTTTAAATCTCTGTGCATTCATAAAATGTATGTCAAGTATGTAAACCTTTTCTAGTTGGAAGCATTTCTGCAAAGGTAGCATAAAATCCTGCAAGTGATCTCTGCATGTCTGCTCTCGGCAATGGCCTTGCATTGTCTAACTCTGTCTTATTCCCATATCTATCTCTCAAAGCCCCTTGACATCAGACCCTACTCTGATAATACCTAAAAGTCTTGTCTGAAATTTTGGATTCCCAGACACTCTATGGTGGCATTCTCGCCACCCGAGATCAAAATTCTACAAATATTCTTCTTCCCCACCTTCTAGCTGACAGATAAACTCTGAGTAGCTTTTCCGTTTCTGAAAGTCTAGAAGAATTGGAAAAAGTGAACACCTATTATGTGTTCCTTACACTCATCTTCATATGAACTTTCTTCTCTAACCTCAATTTGTGTACTTCATCAGGAACTTCCATTTCAAATTCATTTACATATTCTTTTTCACCCTATCAAGATGCTGTAGACCCCCTTGGCGACTGTATCCGAATCAACATCTTCATAGTTCATTTATACACAAAAAATCCTTCGGCAGTATGTTGAATTTCATCCATTTTATATTTCTAATGGAATTCACCATATATAGTATTGATAAAATTTTCATTATTATTTACACTATCTTCCTTATGGGTATTCTTAAAAGTTTTATTTTATTAATCAAAACAGGTATTTCTAAATTTGGCTTCTTTGCTTTTGAAATATCCAAATCATAATTTAGAATCGAAGACATTTTTAGTTATGTTTGTTTTTTTGCTTACATCTTGTAAATTCCACTCTCATTTGCTTTATGTCTGTATCTGTTACAAAAACAGCATTTAAAACCTTCATTTTTATCTCGACAAAAATTATATAGATATGCTAGTGTCCACTCAGAGTAAATTATGATGTTTCTGAATGATGTGGAACAAATGCCCTCTCTTGATGTATTCTACAATAAAGCTTCTTGTCATCTGGAATCATAACTTATACTCTGTCAAATGTTTTCTATTTGTGTTCTTCCTTTCACCCAGTCTGTGCCATTTCAGCACAATTGATACAGCACTCTGTGCAAATCGGATGAAAGTGTGTATGGAAGTGTTATGTATGAAAACACTGAACTGGAACAGAGTTCTGAAATAGGAGATCAAATCCTTTTGGATTGTTCTTTTACTGCATTACAATGTTTCGAAATGCATCCCAAATCAAATATCCTGCAACTTTTTTGCACTATTTGCATGATAGATTGCGGATTCTTCAGTCAGGTTATGACATGCTATTCTGTTCAAGCACAACATTTGAAAATAAACTTAAAATGAATGTGAAATTAAGTCACTCAAAATGTTGCAAAAATAACTCTCGAAACTTAATTCTTTGGGACAGAAAGACAGTAAAATGAATGGCAGATACGTTGCTTTTGTGAATGGGGTTGCTCTGGTTTTTTTTGTCCTAACGAAGGAGGCTGGTTTGTGCCTTCAAAACTGGGTGATGCTATTACTTATGCGTTATATACATTATTAGTAAATTTTTTGCTTTACAGATTAAATAGTTTTCTTGTTCTAGTTTGAGAGTTCAATGTGTTTCATTTCTTTCACAAGAACTTAAGCTTTTTGGGGGGATCGGGGCAGCTGTTATTATGCTTTGTGTAGTTGATTATAATGCTGCATTATAAACAGTTATTATTGTGCTATACGACTGTAATTATGCTACATTATAAGTAGTTAGCTATTATTATACTAGACAGTTGTAATTATGCTATATTATAAGCGGCTATTATTACGATATACAGCAATTATTATGCTTTGTGTAGTTTCTGCTACATTATAAACAGACATGCTATATTAATGCTACATAATATTATAAGCAGCTATTATTATGATATACAGTTATTATTATGCTTTGTGTAGTTTCACAGTTATTGCTATGTGTTATGCATTGTGTAGTTGATTTTAAATAGACTGTGCAAAATGTTCTGAGTATGAAATCCCCCGGCTTAATTAATAGAAACATGTCTTCTCTTTGAATGTGTCAAAGGAGTGGTTCTTTTTCCTTTAATTTATTCCTTTTATTTATTTTTAGTGCCTCGTTTAGTTGTTGGAGCTGTTTACAAACACCTTGGAGAAATGATGAAAGTAAGACAGTTTTAATGAAATTATATTGGATCATTCAATTTCATTTTAAATAATTTATTTTGACATGCATTTACAAGCTCAAGTACAAAAATGTGTCCATGTTACTCATTATGCAATAATTCGAATAAGAGTTCCATTTTAGCTTAAGAGCATTAGACATATAAAATTGTATCCAGGGTAAGAAATTAGAAGAAAAACGTAGGGGCCAAATGGCCCCCAGCATCAATTGTTTATGGGCCATTTGAAAATTTCTAAGGGCCAAAATAAAACAATTTAATGAAATAAAAAATATACACGATAAAACCACATAGGCCTGATCTAAATATTTTATTTACTTGCCAAATGTATATACTTTAAAAAAAAGACACTAAAGTGCAAATTAAAAATTTTAAATTGACTTATCGTTTAATTCCCATTTTTAGTTAGTAGCCACTGGCCGGTAGGTCAATGATGTTTAATGGCCAGTTGTTGACAGCTACAAAATGTGCAATGTTTTTTTCAACTTGCTTAATATTATGCAAAATTGTGTTTAAGTATGTTATTTAATAATTTAGGAATTTGCTAGTATTACCTATTTATTTATAGATTTATTATACAGTAAACATAAGTCACTATTAGGTCTATTATCAAGAAAACTCCCCTTAGCGGATCTACTTTTATACAATCTGTTATTTGGCTGTTGATGCAAAGGAGGAGGATTTTAAAAATTGAGGGAAATTTAAGAGATTGGCAAGATACAGATTTTTTTATTATTATTTGATAAGAAAACAAGACAAATTCATAGAAATATTTAAAATTTTTAATGAGTAATATTGTTAACATGCATTTATTATTGCTAAAATCTCATTTTTAACATTTAATAGATTTTCAAAACTTATTTTAAGTGTTTTTTCTAAAACTAATTATTTTCTATAAGTTAGTGTCCCTATCCCCATCTTTTCCCTTTCTTAAAGGTTTTCAAATTTAAACTTTTTTATTTATCCCATTTTTGAATATTTTAAATATTTATATTCAGTAATTTTTTTTTTTAATCTTTTTTTAAATCTTACCAATAACTTTTATTATAAGTCTTTTCAGGTGTTTTATAATATTTGTTTTCCAATAGATTATAAAAAAATTAATTTATCATGAAGCATTCAAATATTTTTGGAGGCAATTTTAAATTCAATCAATTAATTTAAGCTATTTCAAGTTTTCTCATCTTGATCTTTTTATTTTTTACTTTTCCAAGCTGACGAAGCATTTACTATTATTTATTCCTCCCTATTATTTTTAAAAAGTCCGGCCACTAATTTTTCTTTAATTTAGAGGGTTTTACCAATGATTTTCAGTGATTTTTAATAAATTTCTAATCTTGTTTTAATTTTTTGATCATTTACTATGTACATTTTTCATCATCGCGATCGCGATATTTCGGTCTTCTTTCCCATTATATTATCGGACGTTATGAACACTTTTATTTTAAAATTTCCCCAATATATGTATTTCATAACAAGGAAATTCTTTATACTCTTAAGGAATAAGGAAATTTGATCATTTTAATATTTCAACGTTTTTGAATTTAAGAACTGTCGTTTTGTATCGCTAGAAACATGATGTTTTATTACAATACTTGAATTTTCCGATCAACGGGGGGAACACATGAATGGCTCTTGACCACGGATAAGTTGAAAATAGAACCGATTTAATTTTGAATTTATAATTATTGTCAACAGTTAGCACTTCTAAAAACACAACTATGCAAACATTTTAGGAATCCATGCATTTTTAGTTTTATGCATCATCGATGAGAGATTAAAACAGGGTATAATCTATAAAAGGAAATCTACAATTTCTCTGAACAAAAAACTGTAGTGCATCGAGACTTTAAAAATTGTGAAATTCTCGCGATCTAGCTTTAAAATTAATACAAAGTATGTCCGGGTTAGTATCCTTCAAACGTGCTATTTTAGTCAATGCTACACACATTCATAATTTCCATAGGGTCGTTTATGGACTGTAAATATGTATATTAAAGTAGAATAATACTATATAACATTGCAATCTCAGCAATTCAGCTCGGAAAAAATTCCCCCTTCCCGAAGGTTGATGTCCTTTATTCGCACTGGACGCCCAGATTTTAGTTCGCTTGCGCCTGTCCCGAGCCTCAGCGAATTCCCGAAACTCTTTCTTATAGATTACTTCTTTTAATTTTTTATTATGAAAATCATGCTATAATGAATATTTAAAAAATAAATAAATTCACATGCCAAAAATAGGCAGGGCGAATTTCACGCAGCATGTTTTATTTTGATTGTGCGAGATTTGTTTTGTTTTATTTTGATATTGCGAGTGATTTCAATTCCGTTCGTGCATCCCTTTTAAATTTGAGGTAGGTGTAAAAATGACCTATGTAAGACCTATTAGTACCAAAGATTTAGATTAGTCCTCGAAGCAGAGTAGTTACTTCTTCGTACAGTGTGTAAAAATGGGGGTGTCTAGGTCAATGTATAGAGCCCGGTAAAGACGCTACGCCACGGCATGTCGCAAAACACATCGGTGATTAAAAGGAGGGGTAAGATAGGAATGTTGCAAATGCAATAAATTATGATCTCCTCACAACTATGGAAGAATCATAGCAGTATCGTAGTGATTGTTGACAGATTTTTATTACTCTGCAGGTGGCATTGTATAAGGAGAAGGGTTGTTCTTTAAGCTATCAGAGTTTGACCTGTAGTCAGGATTTTGTTAATCGTCAGTTTTTTAAGTTTAATCGCCATCTGGCAAGTAGGAATATTAAGCTTGTCTTATATTATTGTATTAATTTTAAATTGATTTATTGTTTTATACATGAAAGAAAAGGGTTTTTATTTTTCCTTGGTTATTTTGGGGAAATTATAAATAAGGTCTGAGAATGCTTCTCTAAATTCAATATTAACCAGTATTGTAGCAAGGGGTCATTATGTGTCATAACCCTTCCATATAGACAGATCAATTACACTGGTTCTTCATTAAATCCATACTGTCTAAATGGTAGTTAGCATTGTAACCCCCATTCAATTGGAGATCTCCCTCATTTCTGAAAACCTAGCTATATCTATGATAGTAACAAAATAAACTCAAAAGTATTATAGAGATGAAAATATTTCTTTGTTTACAACAAGTGCAAAATCCAAACGAACATTTAATATACATATTTCCTGTTACATGCTTCAGAAATTAGTTTATGTTCATCCTTATCTGGTTGTTCAACATACTAAGTAAAATATATTTTAATCTTTTGCCAAACGAGTTATTTTTTTTTAATGTGTCACTCAAGAGTCCATGTATAAAAACAACCCTTTTTTGAAAGCCACTAAGACCTTCCCTCCTTCTCCTCTTTGAAAGCATTTGAGTAGAAGAGAAAGGCGTGTACTTTCTCAAGCATCATCATCTTTCAGAAGGTCGGAAATGGCCATTCCGTGCTCTGCCCTCTATGGGATTCTATTGGAAAAAAGGGCGGGAAACTCAAAAGGTTAAATGTGTAACATTATTAGATGGTATAAATCATTTGACTGACAAATTTCAAAAGAATCAAACACATAGTTATTGTGGTAAATTGGACACCTATTCAGGATAGAAATAGCTTATTTATGTTCTAGGATACCCAAAATGTTTAAATCCATTTGAAACTTAAATTTAAGTTTTTGACCTCCTTAAAATAATTTACCCATTCATATATATATTGCAGAAAAAATAAAATAGTTCATTGATATTTTGTATAACTTGACTGAATTAGTAGTTATTGAAAAAATGGACATAAAAAGTCCACTGTAGAATATCCTCAGTTGCCGGGATTTCAGAAATCTTCTGCCAGTCATTATCGCTCAGCCAACCCATTCCATGTTCAGCTTTGCACAAATAATTCGCCAAATATATGCATAAATAAAACTTACTTATAATTTATATATATATACATATATATATATATATGTAGTTTACCTTGATTAATTGATATAAGGGACATTTTTCTGAAAAATGCCAGGAAGTTTTACTACAAGTACTACCAGAATTTTGTGGGGACTATCAGCACCCAATCTAAACAAAATTTTACTCAAGCAGTTTTCTGTAAAGTCTACATACAAACCTTTAAAGATAATATATTAAATTAGTATAAAAATTTTTAGGGCCATGCAAACTGCAAAGTTAGTTACGTAGTTCTGTTATTGAAATTTTAGAAAACTCAAAATTCTTATTTTAACAAAATTTCCCACTATTGCTTTTATATCTTCCCTTTTGAGTCCTCTAATTCAAAGTACATTTATTTTTACAGTCTTAAACAAATGAATAAAAGTTATCTTGCCGCATAATCCTATTTTAATGACTCTGGCAAAAATAAACCTTTTTTCAATATCAACAAATATATATCACCCCCTATACCACTAAACATTTCCTTCTTAAAGACTTTTCCTATTGCAGCTCTATTGAAACCTTTGAAGATCTGTTACATCACTAACGTACATTATCCTTTCCTGCCAAGCAATATTCTTCCACTGGCAGAAGCAGGATGTCTATTAAGTGCCTTTTCTAAAACCATATAAGCGTGCTATCTACAAATAAATAAAATAAAGTAGCCGTGACTCAATTGAAACAGTGGCATTATATCATTCAAAATGGAGATTACAATACATATCATTGGGTATTGTATCGATAGTTATTGAAATCATATTTAAGTGTATCGATACAGAACATCAATGTATCATAAGGTCAAATATCTGTACCAATATTCGCATTACTACATTACAACATTACTTTTGGCTCAAGTAAACAATATTTCTTGGTATCTACAACAGACTGCCACCTCGAGTAATTTCTCTGCTGCACCTCGCACAGCAGCCTTGCATATGATTAAGGATTGAAATTTTCATTTTACTGAAATCAAAGTCTTTCGATGAAAATATCTACCAAAGTTGAAGGAAGCTAATTTATTGTGCTACGTACATTATTCACAAGATAATTCTGGTTTTTATTTTTTAAAATTTACTTACCTTTTTATATCTACGAGATGTTTTAACATATTCCATTTCATATAATTTTTCTATTCTTGATAATTTGTTTTTATTCTGAACATTCTAATAGTACTTCATTTTCATTTGTTAATGTCTTAAAGGCAACTTTTGTATAGAAATATTAAAACTCAATATATATATATTTAATAATATTGTCATTAAAGATTTACATAAAGTTATTATCTCTCTTTATCATGACTATATATCTTCCAATCATGATGCTTTTAACGTCAAAAATTTTCCTATGCTCTTGCACTTTGTGTTATACAACAATTATATTATCCAAGGTGATAACATTTATTTACAAACATCTGGTGTACCACAAGGCAGCTGTAGTAGTAGTATACTCGCTAACTTATATCTTTATTATTATGAATGTCATTTTAACTCTAATTCATATATTATATATAGATATGTTGACGACTTAATTTGTATTATCATTGATGATTCCTATCCCATTAATATTGATTTTTACCCGTCTAACCTAGAATTAATTCCTAATGAGCCTTGCGTTAGTCAAACTGTTAATTTTTTAGACCTCAATTTAGATACCCTCAATAATCATGTAATCACCAATCTATATGATAAAAAAGATTCTTACAACTTCACTATCATAAAGCTGCTATCATATCAATCTTGTAATTCTATTCAATTGTTTAGAAACATTATTTTAAACCAGCTATTTCGAATACATCGACTTTCTGATCCTCAGTTTCACTTTCTCCACATCAATAAACTTAAACGCATTTGCCAAAACTACCTATATCCGGAAGTATTTGTAAATAATATTATTAATAATTTCAAATATACCACGTAATAATTTTACACATACATTATTTATCTTTGATTGGTTAACTCATTTTTGAAAATTCACCCATTCTTATCACCTTACTTACCACTTGGCCTGAGTCTAATACTGTTTACTATTTTAGAATGTCTATTTTCCACTTGTCCTGAGTCCTTCACATTACAGTTCGTGGAGGTATTGTTTTTCAGCTTTTGTATAATTCAATTGATTTATTTTTCTAATTCCACTAGCCAGTAGACAGTTCCAATGGTGTCTATAGTTAAATACTATCGCCATTGTCAGAAACTGGCTATTCTATCGGTTTTAATTCGAATTGTATGGCTGTCCTGATGAGAATGCAATTTCGAACTGACCGCCATTTTTTGTGTGGTTTCGATTGATTGTTCTCTATTCTTGATCTCTTGTCTTGAGCTGATTATTATTACCTATTCTCATTTTTGCAGAGTTTTATTTTTATTTACTTTTATATACTTTTAATTGTGATTTTTGAATCCTAATATTCTTCTCATCCCCCTTTCCAATGTAGTGATATGTAACCTTCTATCTTTATCCTTAGACTTGGCTTATAGTTACTCATTTGTAACAGATATGCTAGAGATGGGTTTTTTTGTACATACAGTAGTTTATGCAAAATTTTCGATTAAAATCATTTAATTTTTATTTATATATATATATATATATATATATATATATAAAGTAGCTCATG
This sequence comes from Amaurobius ferox, assembly GCA_951213105.1. NCBI lineage: Eukaryota > Metazoa > Arthropoda > Arachnida > Araneae > Amaurobiidae > Amaurobius > Amaurobius ferox. Next base: position 5,850,808 of record OX578145.1, on the reverse strand, counting down.
TCTGCTGATGGTATTTTCAAAATGCTTTAATCTTAAATTGATTATCAAACATCCATAGCATTCAACACTATTATCAATGCTTAAAAAGTACTGAACATTTTTTTCTTTTGCCAAACTATATATATATATATATATATAAAAAGAGTCGTAATTAAAAATAAAGCTATTGTCTGATTATCCCCAAAAACTGTGGATAAAAATTATGAGTATAAGAGAAGATGCTCTTCTTACTACAGCCACTTTTTATCTAAAAATGCCTCAATTCTAATTTTAAAGTTTGCATCGGATGGTTGTTGGTCTACAGCTATATCTACAGATCTTGACCCTGAATATAAATTAATAAATTAACATTTAATCACTCAATCTGAATTACCCATATTTTAGATCATGTCTCTGGGCACGGTGTCTTTTGAAATGAAATTTTGTACAATAATTTCAATCTATAAACGCAATAAGCCTATTGGTTTCTAATACCAAATAATAGACATTGAATAGTCATTTTACTTGTATATTTCAAAGCAAATAAAACCATTTATAAAATGCTAGCATGCCCATAATCATAAAATAGGTTAATGTTAATTAGTAATCATTTTCTCGCCGTAGCAACCCTTATTGATGAATTGATTTCACAGGCACCCAATAGCCATTATTACAGTAGAAACAAGAAAAGAAACTTGTTCACTTGACTAAAGGCAATAAACATTTATTCTCATTGGTGTATTTTTTGATGATCAGTGCTAATATTATTAGTGGACACCATCACTAAGAATGTAGATAGTTTACTTTCCTTACAGTGAGCACAAAGTAATTGAACAATGGATTTAAATAGTGTCCAAGATGGAATAAGATTCTAAATTGGGCAATTGTGTGTAATTATAATTTGCATTTTAAATGGATGCAACATTTTAGTTTTAGCTGCATTTTTTAAAATTTCACCTCTGTTATACATATCGTAATATGGGCAGATGCTACTCATATCAATGAATTGCTGTTAACTGTGGATAATAATATCGGACAGTTTCTGTGTTTTCTCCTGGAAGGATCTACTATTTATGAATCAGTGTGCTGCTGGCACTCATTATAGATAGGTCTTGTTTTGCAATTTATGGCGATTATTTTGATATCAATACTCAGATGTATGGATGTTCTTCGAAAGCTGCAATTAGTTTCTAAATAGTAATGACTTTCCGACCCAAAATTTTGTTCAACTTAACTCAGTAGCAGTATCCAGTAATGGCTCATTTTTACTGCTCCAATGTTTTTCCTTGTTTCAAAATTATTTATTATTTATGGAGATGATCCTAATAGTGTGTTTAAATACTTACAAACACAAAAATCTTTGCACATATTTGTCATCTGAAGTATTAAAAATTTTCTCTTTAGCTTTTATGGCACAAAAATATCAAGATGCACACCGTTCATGCACACGACATGAGTCGAGCCATTTGGCACGCTTGTCTACATGGGAAATTGGGAGAAACTTACCATGTGGTGGATAAAGGAGACACTAGTAAGTTGCTCTTCTTTTATAACATTTAAAGAGGTGTGTGTATATGTATATATATGTATCTCTTATTTGCAGCTCAAGGGAAAATCAGTGATATTGTGTCTGATATTTTCAATATTAACCATGATTACTTCGGGACCGCCATGTCCACCCTTGCAAAGGTAAAGTCCTCCCATTCTTCCTTTAAGTCCATACCTTAAAGTCACATTCTTCCTTTGTGTTTGTTATTCTACTGATATGATGGCTTCATTTCTTCAGGTGGACATGTCAACACTTGTGGATGATATCAATGACAAGCATTTGGGACCCTGGGCTGAAGCTTGTGCAAAAGATGGTATTGAGAATACACCTTTAAATCCTTATCTGCATCAAGTGAGGGTTTATTATTGTTATTATTTTTCTCTCTTCAACAACAGAAATAGTCAAGTGTTCTTTTAGACCCTGAATCGCATTATTTTGTATATTGTTGATACTGCAATATGCCATATGCCAAAAAATACCGATTAAGGGCTATGCACTTTTTAATAAAAATAGCCAGAATCTACATTGTGGCAAGAAAAATTTGCTTGTGAGGGACTAATAGGGAGCAGCGTGCTCAACAGCAAAGAGAGAATGCCTCTTGATTTAGTAGCAGTTTAGTGATTTATGATATATGCATATAATATTGCAAAAACTTACTATTTTTACATGCGACCCTTTGTAGTATCATCAACATACTTTATTTTATAAAGATAATTGGTGAAATTGTGATTAGGTACTATTCTTTTGTTTATTGATGAGATTCATCATCGTCATCACTCATCGTATCTAGTAGCATATAAAGCCTTCAGCTTGCGTCACCACCCTGATCGATCCTGTGTCATAGTTCTTGCTTCTGACCAGTTTGCCCATCCCGCTTGATTTCTCTCTTGTTCCATTAGTCTCCTCCAAGCTAACTTGGAGAAGACTAATTGAACATGGTCTCAAGATTTTTTTCCCTTCGCGTGCCCAAGCAAATGCCACAACAAGGTCTGATTAAATTAATCTCACCTTATTTCATCCCAATCACACAATTATTTTAGGATGTATCACACCTACTGTAAAAAAATAAAAACTAATATTTTTCAAAAAGTTTGTAATAACTGTAAACTATGGCATCCATCCATTTTTACTGTTAAATTATGCACAAAAATTCTTACTTTTTTATTACATTATCAGTGTTACATAGTGATTAGACAATTTACTTTGTATACATTATGTCAGGCATTAAGTTAATCAAAAAGTTAAATGTTTGACTACCGTGCAGCTAGCTCAGTGGCATGCAACTAATTTTAAATCTGAATTTTTAACTCGATCCCATTACTTTTCTTTTAGATATATCCGCTAGAACTAACTTATAACGCAACCATTTTTGAATTTGCATTTTGAATCCCTTTGCAAGTAATGTATTAATTTTTATTTTAATTTCCCCAATACCCGAACTTTGCATGCGAGATCCAAATGCGGACTGCAAGCACGAAATAGTTGCTGTCCAAGGCTGTAAGATTTACTTATTAAACATTTTAAGAAAAGATCAATAAATCAAATTACACACAGTGAATGTGAAGCATATATTTTACTTTTATTTATGAAATGTCTTCAATTTAGTTGTCAGACTGTCCAATTCTAACTTTTACCTCATTAGAAAAAATTATTCGACCTTTTTTCAATCAGTAGACTCATTTTTTCCTGTTTTATGCCTTATAAAATATATTTCAGTAATTATGGCTGTGATTTAAATATATAAATAGAATCCAATTGCAGTTGAAAAATTTCTCGATCTTAATGGATCTTGGTGTAAATGCACAATAACTTGCTCCAATTTAACTGTTGAAATTCCCTTTGCCATTATTTAATAGTGTCTAAAACTTGAATTCTTCCAGGTGAATTTTTCCACTTCTCAACTATGTTTTGAATAAAACAAATTCTGTTGTGTTTTGTTCTGTTGTGTCTTCTGTTTTTCTGTTCTGTTGTGTCTACTGTGTTCATATATTTTGTTCTTAATTGCAAGTATGCTATTTCAAAATCTATCCAAACTACAAGCCCTGTTTTCAAGATGAATGGGAAGACACTTACAAACATAGAGAATTAGAATGTCCGCCTTTGAAAATAAAATATTATATTCTTCCTTTTGTAAAAAAAACAACTACAAATTAAGATTTAAATTCGTTTTGTATGTAGCTGCTATTTCTGAGGATTAGTTAATTCATATTTAATCTCATTTAATTGTATCTTTGTTTTAGGAGCTATTATACGACAAGCACTTAAATTTAGATGGCAGCCATTTTGAATCAACTGGCTTCACCTATTTAATTCCTGAATTAAAAAAAGAAAAAGTTCAAGAAGTAATATTTTTATTTATTTATTTATTTATTGTATGTAAATAAGATATTACAATGGGATGAATATTTTCCTGTATGCGGGTGTGGATTTCAGTCTTCAAATGTTGCATAAACATAATTTGATGTACATTTCCGAAAGCCAGATGCTACAGCTTTGAATATAAACTAGCCGAATACCCGTTGAAAATCAACGGTCTCGCAATAAGCACCCCTGAATAATGTAAATGTTTTAATAATTCGCGTTTCATTTATTCGACATTTATTCGACAAATCAAATATTTTGGTGTGCAGAACCCCCTAAAGAAGAAAATATTGGGAAACTAAATTTGCGCATTTCTTCCTTTTGAGTTATCTACCCTTACACCACATTAAAATCTATCTCATCCCGAGATGCCCCTATATTATTATTTCTCCTTTGGAACTTTTTTCTGTGAAGCACATCCATAAATGAACATTTTTGAAAAACTCTGTTTGTCTTGTGTTTTTTATCAGATGATTGACCCATATACCAAATATCAAGCCTCTATCACATTTAAAAGGAAGCATGCCTCATTTATTCGGAAAATTGAATATATTAGTGCAGTCACCCCTTAAAGTAGCAAATATTGGAAATCTGAAATTTCACACTTTCTTCCTTTCAAACTATCTACCCGTACACCAAATTTGAAGTCACTATCCTATTGAGAAGCATGTTTTTCTATCACTTCACCTTTCGAACGTTTTTCTGTGTAGCACCCCGTTAAAGAACATTTTTGTCAAACTGTATTCATCTTTGGTGTTTTTGTCAAATGGTTAGCCCATATACTAAATTTCAAGTCTCTATCACATTGTAAAGGAGGAATTTTTTATTTGTTCGGCAAATCGAACATTTTAGTGAGTGGCACCCCCTAGAATAACAAATGTTGGAAAACTGAAATTGCACACTTTCTTCCTTTCCAACTTTTTACCCGTATCCCAAATTTGAGGTCCCTATCTCATCGCGAAGCATGCTTTTCTAGCATTTCATCTTACGAATACTTTTGTGTGGAGTACCCACCCCCTTAACTGTACATTTTTGAAAAAAACTTATCTTTTTGTGATTTTTATCAGATGATTTGCCCATATACCAAATATCAAGCTTCTATCACGTTTTAAAAGGGGCGTTTCTCCTTTATTCCAAAAATCGAACATTGTGGTGTGCGGCACCCCCCTAACATAGAAAATATTGGTAAACTAAAATTGTACACTTTCTTCCTTTCAAACTACCTATCCATACGCCAAATTTGATATCTCTATCTCATTCGGAAGCATGGTTTTTTATCAATTCACTTTTCGAACATTTTACTCTGGAGCACCCCCTTAATCGAACATTTTTGAAAAATTATATTCGTCTTGGGTGTTTCCGTCAAATGATTAGCCCATATACCAAATTTCAAGCCTCTATCAAATTTTAAAGGAGCATTTTCTCATTTATTCTGTAAATCGAACATTTTGGTATGCGGCACCCTCTTAAGTAGAAAATATTGGAAATCTGAAATTGCACACTTTCTTCCTTTCGAACGATTTACCCATACACCAAATTTGAAATCTCTACCTCATCGCAAAACATGCTTTTCTACTATTTCACTTTTCGAACGTTTTAGTGTGAGGCACCCCCTTAGGTAGAAAGTATCGTAAATCTGAAATTGCACACTTTCTTCCTTTCAAAGTATTTGCCCATACACCAAATTTGAAGTCTCTATCTCATCGCAAAGCATGCTTTCCTATCATTTCACTTTTTGAACGATTTGGTGTACGGCACCCCCTTAAGTAGAAAGTATTCGAAATCTGAAGTTGCACACTTTCTTTCTTTTGAATGATTTACCCATACACCAAATTTGAAGTTTCTATCTAATCGCAAAGCATGCTTTCCCATCATTTCACTTTTCGGACGTTTTGGTGTGGGACACCCCCTCTATAGAACGGTTTTAAAAAATTCGATTTTTCCAGGGGGTTTTATCGTACGACCAAGCCATGTACCAAATTGCAAGTCTCTATCTATTCGGGAAGTGCCTAAAAAAAACATGACAGACAGACGGACACTTGGCAATTAGTATATACTAGCCGCATACCCGTTGAAAATCAACGACCCCACATTAAGCAACCCCTGAATAATGTAAATTTTTTAATAATTCGCGTTTCTTATTTATTCGACAAATCGAACATTTAGTTTTGAGGCACCCCCAAAAGTTCAAAATATCGGAAAACTGAAATTGCACATGTTCTTCCTTTCGAACTATCTACCTGTACACCAAATTTGAAGTCTGTATCTTATTTTGAAGCATGTTTTTTTTTATCAATTCACATTTCGAACGTTTTCCTCTGGAAAACCCCCTTAAATGAACATTTTTGAAAAATTATATTCGTTTTGGGTGTTTTCATCAAATGATTAGTCTATATTTAAAATTTTTAGTCTCTATCAAATTTTAAAGGGGCCGTTTCTCATTTATTCGGAAAATCGAACATTTTTGTGTGCGACACCCCCTTAAGTAGGAAATATTGGAAATCTGAAATTACACACTTTCTTCCTTTCTAACGGTTTACCTATATACCAAATTTGAAGTCCCTATCTTATCGCAAAGCAGGCTTTCCTATCATTTCACTTTTCGAACGTTTTGGTGTGCGGCACCCCCTTGAGTAGAAAATATTGGAAATCTGAAAATGCACACTTTCTGCCTTTCGAACGATTTACCCATACACCAAATTTGTGGTCTCTACCTCATCGCAAAGCATGCTCTCCTATCATTTCACTTTTCGAACGTTTTGGTGTGCTGCACCCCCCCTTAAGTAGAAAATATTTGAAATCTGAAATTGCACACTTTCTTCCTTTTGAACGATTTACCCATACACCAAATTTGAAGTCTCTATCTCATCCCAAAGCATGTTTTCCTGTCATTTCACTTTTCGAACGTTTTGGTGTGGGGCACCCCCTCTATAGAACGTTTTCAAAAAATTCGATTTTTCCAGGGGGTTTTATCGAACGACCGAGCCGTGTACCAAATTGCAAGTCTCTATCTATTCGGGAAGTGCCTAAAAAAAGCGTGACAGACAGACGGACAGACGGACACTTGGCAATTAGTATATATAATAGATAGATTAATAGAGGCAGTTCATTACTAAAAACTACTGTACTGTATAAGATATATCAGCTAAAAAGCCAAAATATTTTCTTATTCGTTCAATTATGTGTGTATTAAAGTTATAAGGCTTACTTAATTTTGTATAAAATAATAAGACCATAATTATGTGGAATTCATAAGAATTTGGTAATTATATACTATTTAAATTGGTTAATAATATTAACTAGATTGACTGGATATGCATTATTTTCAGTGAGACATTTAAAATGTATAATGTGCTTTTTAGTATTTTTTTTTCTTTTTTGTTACAAATTCTTATTTAATTTTATATAAAATAATATTTCTGTACACATTAGCATGGAATATAAATTTAAAGTACTGAATGTGTGTAATATTAAGGTTATATTGACTACGTTTATCGAATACATTAATCAATATTTAGCGGACTGTCATGTTCAATTTTAATATCTAGAAAATTAGCTATGCTTTAAATACCTAAGCTTTACTATAAATAAGAACCCCCCCCCCCCTCCTCACCCTTACATGCACATCACCCAAAAAATAACTGTCATAAAACTGAAATTTCATAATTAAGGCTGTACAATTAAATAGAATGTGTATTAAGAATTAAATAGAATAAGTAGAATTAAATAGAATGTGTATTAAGTTGTAAAATATACTTTAATATAGAATTTAAATAAATTATAATGGCTTTATATATAAGGAAATAAGTCTTATGTCAAGTTAAAAAATATGGAAACAAATCTAAAAATGTTAACGCAAAATACTCCATTTTTATGACGTCTAAAAGTGCTCTTGCTTAATTGTAATGTATTTAAATGGTGAATTATTAAATATATTTTTTACTGAAAATGTAGTCTTTGCTATCTTTAATTAAAGTCTGGTGTAGTCCTACATACTATGTTATGCATAGATCACAAATATTTGTAATGTAAACAATCCAAATTATATCACAATCGTCTACTAGAGAGAGAAACTTTTGAAAGAATGTATGTATACCTGTAATACTAGCATTGTGGGTAAGTTGTCAGAAAAGCACATGTGGAGCCATAAGATCAAACACCTCAAATGTATAAATTTAACTAGCCTGTTTTAGGGCTCTAAGTAGCATTGCATCCGAATTTGCATATCAATATTACCTTTTTTGCAAATAAATTAGAAAAATGCATAGCAGTACTATTCAAGAAAAATCCCCCCCCCCCCCCTTCCTTTTTATTTTTATATATCCATTGAAAATCTCACTTGCATTTGTTTTGTTGATCTTTCAAAAAAAGTGTGACTGTGATGAGTTTAAGATCTTAGTTACCTCACTGTGATCTGCGTGTTAATCACTGCACCACTTAACAGCTGCATCGACTGCTTGTGTGGAGCAATGCTGTTCATCTATGAACCGAATAAAACGTTCTGGATCATTGGGTCATAATTATGGCAACTATTCCTTCAGAGAAGTACAATTCCTCTTATGCCATGAAAATATTTTTTGAAGATTTAGCATAACATGGGATTATAAATAGGACAATCACAAAATGTGTTACTTTTCGTGTCTTTTTGCTAGAATTCTTTTAAGAATGTTAAAATTTGACTGTACTAGTTTGCTATCTAGAGCAAGTGTCTGCAACCTTTTGCCATTAATGACCACTCTCCTACTGAAAAAAGGAAATCCTCCAGATGCATCGGACAAAGGAATTAAAGTATACAGGATAATTCATAAACTCCTAATTTAGCTAAATAACTTTGGAACAAACAAAGCTACTAGATATTAGTACTGTAAAATGTGCTATCAGTTGAGAGTGACCACAATACCTCTAGTGGCAAAATTTGGAACTTTAATCTGAAGATTATGATTAACAGCCTTGCTAATCATTTTCAAATCCTTATGGAGAGCTCTGCCCAAACAGCAGATATGCCAGGGCTTAATGTATGCTTACTCGGAGAGCTGTTAGACAGATAACAGCATTCTATAAATGCATCATGTATAATTTAGTACTTTATAAATGTAGCACGAAAAGATGTCCATTATTAAACAAGTTTATTATTATTATTATCCCCCTCCCTTCAAGAAGATGTGTCAAGACCCTTGCTAGTAAGACCCCTTAACTGTAGCATTTTCTGCTTATACATAAACAACCCCAGTTTTGGATGTCAAACTAATAGTTGTTCAGGGGTGTATGGGGAGTTCTTTTCACATGTTTTCTATTAAATATTACCTGTAAGCACCCTCCTATACAGGGCTCAAAATTAAAATTTTAAACTGACAGCAAATGCAACTGTGAGCTTTTGTAAACTATTCAGCTCATAGTAGTCTTGGCCATCAAAAATTATTTTTAAATTTCAGATGCAAAATTTCTGCTTTTTTTTTTTTTTAATTTCAATGGATTTTATATGTCCTTTATTTTGGGAATTTTTTTCAGCATTGCATTTTTTAATGACTGGGGGTTCTTTCAAAGTAAATATCACTGTCATTACACCAGGATTTTTCATATGCTTTTACCAGTTCTGGATAATTACAACAAAACTTGCATCTTAGCTTTTCCACAAATACGTCGGGTTGTAAATTCTCACAAAGTCCTACTGTAATAACCATTTATTGTGCTCGCTGCATTTGCTGTGAGCTATTTCGAGTCCTGCTCCAGTATAACATATAGAGTTAAAATTAAATTCATAAGTTGCCATTCTTGTAAATCTCTCTACTTACATTTGAGGATACTTCAGTCCAAAATGTTTGAATAGTAGTGAATTGGTGAAAGTGTTTGTATTTTCAAAGGACCTGTGATGTTTCCAAGTACTATAGAGACTTGAAATGTGACAGGCAGATGGATTGTATGACGAAACAAGCAAGAAAATAATTTTTTTTTTTTTAGGGGGGGGGGGGGGCTGATGCTATGAATTAGATGTTTAAATTCTAAACTAAATTTCAATCAAATTTTCCAGATAAAATAGAAACTTGAACTTGTCTATAATAATAAATCATTATGTAACAACAGTGGGAAAAAACCACATTTTCTAAAACAGTGGAAATATTTGAGAAAATGCTAATTATGTACTACCAAACAAGATAAGTTTCAAACTTTGGGTAAAATGGTAAGAAAAGTTAGCAACAGTAGAAAAATATAGCTTTCAGATATTTACAATTTTGGGAGTGCCTAAATTAAGTATCATGTTGAATTATGAAATGAATATACAAACTTTCTAACAAAGTAAAATGTCTCCTTATAGGTTGAATTATTCAAAAAAATAACCAGGAAAATAAAAAATTTTCAAACTTATTATTCTTTAAAAACTCTGTGGAACGAGCATTCTAATTCTGAAGTAAATACAAAATGCACATCAGAGCAAAATAGAGGCATTAAATTTTGCTTGAGTTCAAAATAATAGTTAAAACATAGTTTATGAAAATTTATTATTTTAGGGGTACCCATGACAGAAAATAAATACATATAAAGCACCTTCAAATGGCATACAAAATTTAAATCAACATGTCTCTTGTTTAAAAACTTGTCCTAATGGGCCAATAAATTTTTGAATATTTTCATTTTAAAATATGCTGTAGAAAAACATATTCGAATTCATTAAATATCGACTCCCAAACGCAATGTTAGTTATATATCTGCATTTAAGTTGTCTGTATTTAGAATATAAAAGCATTGCATAAAATATATATACTGCTACCGAACAGTGCCAGGTCCATTTTCTAGTCATTTAATAAAATGAATATATATATGTTTTATTTTCTTTCAGATTGTCAATGATTATGCAGATATGGGGATATTCCCCAAGAGCCTCGTAATGTGAATTTTGCTGCTTCTCTCTAATGTGCACATTTATGTGGGATGCTTATTTTCTGGAAATCCTGCTTTTAGCACATGTGATAGAACTGTAAACTTGCTGCAAAAAAGAAAAGGCCCAATTTGGGAGTAATATGTGAGGAGACGGATTTTTATAGCTGAACAGGGATATATATGATCCTTGTGCAGTATATGCAAGATGCAAGGTAAATTATGTGTATGTATTGGAGGTCTGCTCAACCACTTTGAACCCAAAGCCAAATGTGACTTGACTTATTCTAGTAGTTTTTCAAGCATTCCTTCACGAACTAAAATGATTTTTTTAATTAACTTCATTTTTCTTTTATTAAAACAAATTGTTGAATTGTATATTTGCAAACTCTTTCAAAATATTTATTTCCATATAAGTTATATTTGAATATGTATATTAGTTTTTACTTTCTATTTATTGAAATTGTCAAAATGTTATGCCCGAGAAAATTTTACTTATTAGATATAATTACACAATCAAGAATACAGATTTCTATTTCTTATAGAATTTTTATCTGCATTTTCTTTTATGTGTGCCAAATTAATTTACACCTTTTTTTATTTTAAAACTTGATGAATAAGACCTATTAGTTAGATTTTCAAAACTGCATTCACAGGCTCTGGCATCCCCCCCCCCCCCCTTTAAATCCTCAATTGAAATTAAATTTCACAAAAATGAAAATGATACAAGACCAAAGTTTGAACTTTTGACCTCTGCTCTCCCACTTCAGCCTGCTATAACTGGCAACACATTTTCACGATAAGATTTAGTAACAAAGTCTTGCTACATGGTACGTATGCTTTCTTGAAACTTAATGTTGAAATAGCACAGTTGATACAGCAGCAGGGGCCAAAGGTCCTAGCTTCAAATCAAGTACAATTTCCAGTTCGAAAAAGTTAAAATCTGTATTATTATTTAAGCTCAAAATATCATTAATATAGTCTGTCTGCATTTTCTCCCTGATTGAAGATATTCTGAAAGAGATTGGAAACTGGTCCAGTCTTTCTTTTAAAAATCATCTTTTATTATATACATTAATTCAATAGACTAATTAAATTCATTGATTAATGGACTTGGTGCCTTAATTCAATCAAAAATGTAAAATAATTTGAGAATAATGACAGAATGATTTGAGAAAATAATTCTGTTTTGAAACAATACTTGTCTTTGAATGCTAACAGATATGTTATTTTTATGATTTTTTTTTCTTCTCAAAAATGGAAGGAAAATTCATGTAAATGTATTCATTAGACTGTTGAAGGATGAATCCTATGACAACTCAACTTTTTCCACTATCTGTATTTCCCACAAAGAATATTTTGTACTTGGCTCAAAAGCAACCCATTGAGCATAAAGTAAAAACAAGAAAAGGGTGGAATTTTGTAATTTACATGATTAGGACTCATTTTGAAATCTTGATATCATTCATCATTAGTGAATTGAATGCCCTAACCCAATCCTATGACAAAGATGAAACCTTGTAGTTGCACGATTAATTTCTTTTTACATTCTATCTAATTTATAAGATGATATGTACTTTTTATTTCATTTATACTTCCACACATTCAATTCACCAATCACAACTGCACTGTAACCTTTAAAAGATTTTCATTTTTTGGCAGTATTAAAATATCACTAAAAAAAAAGAAGTTGAGCATAACAATAGTGAGAGGGTGAAATAAAATGAAGAATTTTAAGGACTTGATAAAACTAATATACAAATATATATACATGTGCATATATATATATATATATATATGCATTCTCTAAATAATAACGTAGCTCACTTTAACAACTAAAATTTAAAAGCCCTAATATGCCTGGCTAGTGAGCGTATCTTTCCAAGGGTTATTTTTGTAGGTTTGCAGCACTTAAAAATGCAACTTTTTAATATAAAAATTAGCATTTTATATCAATACACTTCTAAACATGCTGTCACGGTAAAGAACTGTGTGGAAGGAAATGGGTATTAAATCTATAATATCCAAATTCCACCCTGAAGGGAGAGGAAATCATTTAATTTAAATTTTAATGTATGGTGGGAAAGTAAATTTAGAATAGTTGTAACAATATATTGTGATGAAGAAACAATAGTATTCTACACATTGCATATGAGTGCCTAGTACATGTAAAAAATAAAAAGAAAAAAAAAATGCAAAACCATCTTTAGTTATACTGATATTTCTCTCTCTTTGGATAATGATGCAGATGCCAATGAAGATTATTATTGTGTGTGTAAGGATGCAAAATATGATAAATATATAGGACATATTATGGCTAGTGATTTAAACCTTGTTAATAGTGAATCCTTAAGATTCATGATTAATACCTTATATAATCTGATGTTTTTCGCACATAAAAATGAGAAAAACTCTCTGGAAAATGCAGAACATTTTGATTTAAATTTTTATTAGACCTCTGACTTGATATGCAGTTCCATTAACAGAAATAAAAAAAATGTTAGTACGACCCTGAAAATATATGCAAGGATATCTTCTGTCTGATATGCTTCAATGGATTATCCTTCATCACTTCATGCATTGTATGGTTTCACGATCATTGTCTGTCATTTTTAAAGGACCTATGTTGAGCAAAAATCTCCTTTCACTCTTAATTAGTTTTCTTTTAAATCTGTATTTCTTTCTAGGGTTATGCAAAATAGTTATGCATTTCCATTGCGATAGGAGTTCACATCTAAATGCTTATGGATCCAATACTGCTGGATTTGGCATCCTCAAATTTTGCAGGTACTTTGAAAAACTAAATTAATTCATCACAATTATATGAATTCATTTGCACAATTTAATACAAAAATGCAATTTAGAATGCCGTTTAAAGTAGTAGGTAAAACAACAGGGTTCTCACAGTCCTTAAGAACTCCTTATTTTTAGCATTCCTTTTTAAGGGCCCTTTAAACTACTTAGTTTTCATCAATACTCCTATTTTTCCCTGAAATTGGAGCATCATCAGGGTTCTCCTTAGAACGCGATTCTCGCAATTTGTTGCTAAATGCCACTCAGAAAAATTAATTACTTGTGTTAATTTTTAAAATCCCACTTAATTTTGAAGTTATGGTAGGATAACCCCACCTATTTTTTTTTCCTGGGGAGAACCCTGATGATCGAATTTCCCCAGTGATAGGATCACTTTTCCATTTTCTATCTATTTTTGAGCTTCACTGCCCGATATCCCAGTGTTACCAGGTCTTTTCCAAAAATCACACCCAAAAATTCATGAAAACTAGCCCAATGTTTAGTGTTGTGAGATTTTGCGCAATGTTGCCAAAAACTACTAAAATTCATAAATTTACCGAAATTCCAAGATAAAATTTACTGGCCTTCTAAAAGTTCATCAAAATTTGCCCCCAAAATAAATTATTGAACTTTTTTTAAAGTAGCCCAAAAATCTGCAACCAGAAAATTTTCTGTCATGCTTTACCGCAACTCTTTGAAAAAACTAGTCCAATTGAACAGGAAAACTGTGGAACTAGCGGAATTTTTAAAAAGGGTTTAGTTTCATCCCAAATACAGGACTAGAAGTTGTCATATATTTCCTATATATTTTTTAAATTGGAAAAACCCTGGAAGTAGAATTTTTTCTATGTTTTGCGACAAGACTTCTTTGTTCTGCATGCAACACATGGAAAAATTTCTGCTTCTGGGGTTTTACCTATTTTAAAAAATATATAGGAAATATAGGACAACTTCTAGCTCTTCAAATATGTATATACATCACACCCCAGTGCATTTCTGTAGTGCAATGAAGGCCGCAATATGGTTTATGGCCTATCTCAATTAGTCCTTATAAAATATTAATTGGGTCCTTAGAAACTCCTTATTTTTTATTTTGAAAAAAGAGTGGGAACCCTGAACAATATCACTATATGGCATAACTTGTTTGGCAATAAATCCTTCTAAAATGACCCAACAGCAATAATTCGCCATTTCTATCTCCCTATCCCTTTAGTCGCATTCAACTCGGTGCCAAAAGATGACTTCCATTATGGGAGGTCAAGTGTATTTGCGAATGCATAAATGTGAAATATATATCTTTATTATTGTGTTGCTTCTGTTCACGTGTGTAAAACTAACATTAATATGCAATATCTGAGGTCCTATGATAAGAGATCTAATTTCACTATTCCAATTGGGTTATTTTTGTATTGTATGTTCAAGTGATATAAACTATTTATCTATATACCATCAAAACAATAAAAGAATATTGTTATTTAAATGAAGTACCTGTTATAAAGTGGATACAAGGATCCATTTTGTAAAAATGGTTTTGACCTTGATTTCTTTAAATTCTATACACTATGCATAAAATGAAATTTATTTAAGTATTGTCAATTTTTAATCATTTAAGTTATGCAATTTCAATGGAATTCTTATGATTTATGTAAAGCGTATGATTTTAGTTCCATGTATTTTTATGTGAAATGAATTCATTTTCTAAAAGTATTTTTATACAGTTATTGTGGCTGTTATTTACTGTTCATATATTCCATGTATAGCTGATATTAAATTTTTTAAATTTTTTCATCTGAATTAGTTTTTTTTATTTTCAAGTTTTCTTATTGCTTCAATACTCAAACTTAAAAGAATCATGCTGGTGTATAACAGTATGTACCTTCCAATATCTTATATTTATTCTAATAAACTAAATAACCGTGTTTTATAATCACAAAACACGCCAGTAATGGGTGTTCCAAAGTTTTGGTCGTTTTTGAGATTATGATGCTGGTCTTGCAGTCTGAGCTAAATTGGGCGTGAACTGCATGATACAACTGACTTTGTTTAGCGAAATTGCAGCACAAAACATGTTTTCTTGTTCATTTGGTGTTAGTGACTGTATGGTGAAGGTGCTACGCCATATCTTAATTATTAAAGAAACAGTCATAAAAGAGAAGTTTTTTTACAGGAACATAACATAAGATATTTACAAGTATTTACATAGTGTAGTGCTACATCAAAACGTGTGTGAACGTAGTCATCCAAGATTCGAATGTGTGTGTGCTTCTGCCTTGAGAATGTTTTGAGGCTGGCTTTTATGAGCCATTGCAGAAGCTTTGCGCATGCAAAGCAGAGAGTTTCTGGAGATAAAGAAGCTGTGGAGAGTTTCATGCTAATCACTTGATCTGGAGGCTTTATGCAAATCGCTGGAGGAGTGTCTCCCCCTCATCGTGAAAGAACTAGGAATCTGAAATAAACATGTTTCCTTTCTTGTAATACCATTTTTTTTTTTTTTTAGAAAAAGTAATGCTATTCTCAAAACCTTTTGAATTCGAAGTTTTAACAGGAAAAGTTTGGTTTAAATCCTCACAAAAACTTCAAAGCTTACCGGGAAATATACGTGCATATATATGCTTGTACGTCAGTTAAGTGCGACAACGATAACCTGGCATAAAAGCAAGTACCGATATGAAATTTTATGCTGTAAAATAGGATGGAAATAGCAGGAACCTAAAATTTGATAGAATATTTGCAGTTTGCATTAATTGAACATGATACATTCTAAATTCAATTTTCAAGAGCATTTATGAAAAGCAGTTCAGTGTATATGGTTCTTGATTCCATTGTTCTTGATAATTTTTTTCAATACTGTGTTCTTTTATATAAGGGTACCTTGAGGATTCAATAATTTTCTATGACGAAAGCATTTTTCTTTGAATTATTGTGTCTACACACTTGGAGAAAATATAAAAAATTTAGCATAAAACAATAAACACAATGTTTAAACTTGTACATTTCACAAGTTCTTGTACATTTCAAAAAATGTTAATTACCATTTAAATTGAAGTACATTTTGAATTTTATATATTCAAATGTAATAAGCGCAAATCATATCATAGTAACATTATACAATAACAGTATGCTTTGTAGACCGACATAATTTACATAACCAGAATAATTAACACAAAAACTGCGAATATTCTCAATTTGAAATGACTCCCCAAATGCATTCCAATTTGTATAACTTGCTCTATTTGTATAACTTGCCCAATTTGTATACATTGCAATGTATCTAAATTTAACTAGAAACGCCCCAAAACTATCGATACTTTGAAATACCCATACTTTTCTTTCAAATATCGATACTTTTTAGGTGATCATTTATATCATGATCCTAAAAATCCAATAGAATATGTATTAAGTTGCATAATGGTCTTGCGAACAATACAATGTTCTACGATGGGAAATTCCCAAAGCCGTAAGCTAAAATACACAGCATTACTGCCAAATGACTTCAAGTCGAGCAATAGTACTGCCTTTACCTCCACTTGATAAGACTATATTCATTTAAAGACTAAAATGATTTTCAGATAAGTGTAGTGATTTTTTTAACCTTGTTTAGCCGGTTTCCACACCACCCTTAGAGGTACGGCTGTCAGCGCGTTTTTTAGAGTGGTATCCCCTGGAGGCCTAATCCACTTTTTCTAAATTAATAATATGCAAAACCTAAGATAAATAATTATAAAACAACACAAGAAATTTCTGGTTACACAAAGGCCGAAATAAATGATCTAATCAAGAGAGATGCCATTATGGAGGACTTTGTAAAGGAAACTACACCACATTTACTTTACATGCCAAGGAAACCATGAAAAACTTGGCACATGCAGTCAGTCAATCCCATCAGGACTAAACTTGAAATGAGGGTGGTAACACTTGTGGTAGAGATTATCATGTGTCACATAATCAACTAGTAGGTGAGATCGTTGCATGACATATTATTCTCACCATGACCCACTGTGTATCCTAAATGTGTCTTTGATAGTTAAATGTCTTCCTGAACCACCCTCTGAGTAGGGTGATGAAGCTTTTCTTTTTCTTACATGAATCAAAGCCTGCAATAAAACAAAAAATCTTATGTTAAAATATTTGGCATGATAATGACTTGCATTTTATAAAATTGGATCGGAAATATTTTGCGTGATAGTGGATACATGCATTGCACAGACAGGCACAGAAGTCATGCTGAGAAGATGATACTTGTGTCAGAAACGTGTCATATCAAAATAAAGGCGTATGTTATTCTTCCATAAAATATGTCATGTTTTTTTAAAATAAAGTATTACATATTGAGTCAAGTTTTTATAACAATTTTTAACAAATATTTATTGTCTTTTTATTTACAAGAAAAATGTTCCATTTGAAGCGTTCCCCTCATCCAATCATCTTAAAACGCCATTTTTTATTTAGAAAGTCTAGTTTAAAAATAGAAATAATGTTTTTTTTAATCACTTAGAAGAAATCAGGCAACATTTTTATATCCTTCACCAGTTTTTTTGAGTGAAATTTGCTGGCTAAAACGTAGTATACGGTCCTAGATTTACAGTCTACGATGCCTGTGTGTGCAAACAAGCTGTTCAATATAGTAGGTTTCGGATTTTTTTCTTTATATACACTTTTGCCTTGTTAGCTCAAAAGGCCCTCTAAGTTGTATATAAATATATATTGTAATTACAATAAGACAATTTATGACGTAAACCTGCTGTCTGGATTGGATGCGCTACGCTATTGAAGATATCTGAAAAAATTAATAAAAGTACATTATTTTGAAAAAATTGTCTAAAAGTATTAAAGATATCTTCCCTACAGTTTTGTGACTTGTGCTCCCAATCTAGAAGAATAATAGTTTTGAAATAAATCACCCATTTAGCTTAGTACTAACTGCAAAAGGTTAATCTCATTTATAAATGGCATCTTGCTTAGGATTGGTTTCTACTCCAGGACATTCAGACTTTCGGGTGTCCCTTGGTTTGCTACCAGAATCTGTCTCAAATACAGAGAAGTGTGCAACGTTCTCAAAAAGAGGTGTGCTTGGGTTAAATCATTTCACTACAGTATAACAAGAATTGAGTACAACATTGGGATTCATTAGATGCTATAGCTTATTTCATTTGGAGGTAGAAGTAGAAGAGATGGCAGTGGTAAAGTCAAATTCGCAGCTAGCTTTATATGTTTTGAGGTATTAAAGCCAATGTATGATGCCCAGCCTTTAAATTGTTACGTAGAATATATTATGTATACAGGAAAATCCCGATTACATAATATGTTCTACATAAGACGTTAAGTACCTTCTAGTAGAGGAGATGTGCATCTTCATTGTACATGATCTAAGAATTCTGATAATAAGTGTGGCCTAAAGTTTTCTACAATACACATGAGAGACTTTGTGTGTTGCCCTATATTACACAGTTTGGGTTAAAAGTGTTCTGTCTCCAAGAAACAGCGAGAAAACAATTATTTGAAACTGGACAGCCGTTCTGGTGGGTCTCGAGTAGTTTATTTAGAGATGACGATTCTTTCAAGTAGAAATGGACCATTTTATATAAAATGTGTTAGAAGTGTCATTTTTATTAATTGAAAGCTTATAACTTTATCATATTTATAAGGGTTTAAACACCCTCCATGACTCCCTCTTAAACACCTCGATACTGTCTGCTTTATGTGATTTGTTTAAAAAAAACTGCTTCTGGGGGGCTCATTTCAGTAAAAGAAGGAGAGTCTATCTATTTGTTTATTTTACTGATTGATGCAGAAATAAGCATAAGATATCAGTTTAAATTAAATCCTGGTACAACTTTATTGGAAAAATAGCTTGTCCAAAAAGAGTCATTTGATTTTACATGCAGTATCAAGCTCTTCCACTCGGCTTCCTTCAGTGGCATGTTTTGTCGACGGATCTGAGTCTAGGGAGGCAAGAACATCATCCAGTAACTCTTTGACCACTTGTAGCATGCACTCGCTGTCACTTTCGCCTTCTACGAATGGGAGGATTGGGTCACTTGTGAGTTCCGGACTAAGACTCCGCTCTGGTGATCCTTCCCTGGCAGAATATTTGTCATTCTCATATGCGGAAAAATCAGCAAAGTCTTCAACTGTAAAAAGAGTGTCTACTTGACTGACATCTGTAAATAGAAATATAACAAAAAAAGTGTTATTTGTTTACAGATCTCGAATGAACGTTTAACAACTTGCATCTGTTAACAACTCTATTCTTATCTTGGATATTTTCTACTTCCTCTTGAGAGTGAGAAGATAAATTTTCAATCAAAAACCCTTTATTGGTTTCATGAGACGCATCACCAACTTGGAGGTTGAGCAACTTAAAGGCAGAACGCTTGGCAGAATTGTCTGTGGGGTGATCCTTCTCCGTGAAATCTATAAAGTAAAATAAACCGCAAAATATCAAGAGTTCATTAAAAATGAATGGATGCAAATGTTACTTCAGCTATATGCATGCATTTTCATTACAGCAAACAAGCTGAACAATGAATTTAAATTAAACAGACACTTTACATGAGCATCAAGTACTTCCACATCCTGTCAGGGTGGAGCATTCTTTTTCCAGAAACCCACGAGTGCTCCAGGATGGCAGATACCTGAGATCTGTCTTCCGAACTGAATCGCAGACAGGACTGGATCAGGTTCAGAGTGGCACAGTTTCGGCGAAACTAATTCTACAGCGCTATCTTGCTAAGATTAACTTTACGGCTGTAACTTGCCAAGACTAATTCTACGATCATGACTTGCCAAGACTACGGTGATACGTTGCCAAGACTAATTCTACAGCAGTACGTTGCCGAGACTAATTCTATGGCAGTAACTTGAAGAGACTTAAGAATGTATGATTGGCATGGGTAATCTCGTCCAGCGTTTCTCAACCGGGCCACGGAGTGGCTCATTTTAGTTTTAGAAGCATTTTTCACAAATCAATATTTTATAGTGGAAATTATCTAATTTGTGAATGGGTCAGAACCAGAACGCCTCAATAACATCTGGGAAGCAAATGTCAGTGACCGACTTGCTCGTCAATTAAATTTTAAAAGCCTACTCAGCTGACTTCTAGGATGAAGTACAATGGATCAATATTTTTCTCTCTGAATATGGTTTTTTTTTCAAACCAATATCAGTAAAATCGATTTAATAATACGATAATCCATTTTATACTGAATAATATTATACATTTTGGGGTGATAGGAATGGACTATGTCAATGAAAATAAGCACATATTCATTGAATGATGTTTGCCTGAGGAAATTACAATAGGTTATATGATTTCAGTGATTGATAACTTATTTAAATCTAATTTTAATAACTGTAGGCATGCCACGTCGCATATATGAATGTACGAATAAGTTTTTATGATTATGGCTTGATAAATTATTAATATTTATTTAATGTATGAACTTAAAGCATTATTTATCTCTTTGGCCTCTTTAGATGTGGAGGATTTCTACTTAATCTGTCCAAAGTGACTTAACTCAAACTCGGAGTTCTCGATATCTCGACCTTTCGGTCCAAGGGCAATGGCACTGTTTAAATAAAGCTCAGCTTATTGGGGACTTCGTAGAAATTACAACAGACAACATATATATATTAATTGTTATTGCACACGACCAAAATAGATGACACTTATACAAGCTACTACAACATACTACGCTGGTGATAATGCATACGTATTTACAAAGCTGCTATGCTTACGTCCGCATTCTGTTGCTTCGCCCCGTAATACGGCCACACGCCTAATAGTAGACTCTTCCTAGTCATGGTTGTATCGAATGGGGTTTCCTTCCACTAACTACTCGAATCTTGCATCGTCTGCTCAAGAACCCTTCTTTCATTCCAAGAACCCCGAAAACCTCACGATCCGAAACATATTCCTATTCTACCGAAGGAACGCATAAAAATATTGATTAGATCGGTGATTCGTCTAACAACCGAACCAGTTAGGATGATTAGTTTAGAGAAACATAAATTCTAATGCAAACTGAGAGAAATAATAATCAAAAGGTTATTTAGACCTCACAAAATCAGAAAGGTGTTTACAAGTAAATTTATTGGGACCGGTCCCTTGTCATAAAATAACCCATTCCGGAACAGCCGTCGCCCAAAAGAACTGCTAATTTTTGGCTCTCTAAACAAATTCACTAAAAATCACCTGTTCACAACAATCTACTTTTTTCAGGAATTTACTATCTGATGCATATTTTTCCTACAAATCTCGGTTACTTTTACTATGAATTCTACTAGTTCATCATCGAAAAATATGTTAAAAAAGAATCAATTTCCTCATCTAAATTAGACGGCATAATATTGTGATTGATTCCAGGTATACTCAAAAGAATTCAAATCTTTCAAATTTCTTGCCCAAACATCATTCGCAGAAACAGATACTAAAACGGGCGGCGTTGTAATGATAGTACGTTCAAAATCTGAAGAATCACTTGCATTTTCAGATTCATAATCAGAAATGCCACCGTTCCACGAATCTTTACTATCTGCATCACTTTCATTACTGTCCGGTTCGTTTATCATACGAGTATATTCTTCCGCAGAAAGAAAACGTCTTGGCTCAGCTATCCTTGTATCCGAAATAACCTAATAATTTCACTGCCGCATATTTCTCTAAAACCCAAACTTAAACTCAATTATAAAATAGCAGAGGCTACGAGAAGTGCTCTGTTTGTTTATATTACAAAACCATGTTTCACCGCTCTAGATGGAGAAATGATTCATTGGATCCCCCCCCCCCCTATGCCAAGGTCAAGTATCTGCAAAATGCATTGGAGTTGTTCGCATGGACATTTAACGTCATCTAGTACACAAATAAATTCAAATAAAAACGTTCCATATGAAAACGCATATTAGTGACTGTCGTCCTTTAGGATAAATTTTTCTTCGGCACGAATGCCCGAGTACCGTCTTTGAATGCAAATTCGCAATCGATGCGCGGGCGCGCCTAAAATCCGCAAAGGGCTAGAATTGATAGGGTCGCGGTCTCGCAAAGGTTGAGAAACAGTCCACCTTTGTGTGACATTTACTAATTATTTTGAAATTTCATTCTGTGGAGTCACATTTTGGTCACGGTACCGCTTGAAAAACCCCAAAATTGTGTCAAAAATCAAGAAATTAATGAATCTTCAATGGATAATCACTGCTGGATGACTTGTCGCCTGTATGATTTATCTTCTGCTTCCGATATTCAAGAGTACTCTTCAGTTTTCAGCCTTTCGTGCGACTAAGTACTGTTTACTTAAAAATCCATTAATGCTTTGTTTTCATCAAACGTTACGAACGCTGAAGTGCAAGATTGGGAGCGAGCTTTATGATCCGTAAAAGGAATGCGGACCTCAGAAAAGAAATTCAGCTTCATATATCCGTATTGAAAAATGTGTTAATTGTTGCACGATTGTAAGTAGTACGAAATGCGCTCTTGTAGTAAAATATAAGCTATCGTTGACCATCATTGTCGCCGCAGAGAACCAGGATTAGAAATTAATTAACCTGCAATTCTCATCATTCATCTTCCTCGGAGTTTGCGTGAGTGTCCGAAACATGATTTTGCGCTAAAAGTGATGGAATCAATGATCCATTGTAAAGTAGAGCCAAGTTTGCAATCTGCACGTAAGATATTTACAACAATACTCGACTGGTATCAGGCATGTGAGCTTATCATAGCATTAGTTCGCTGCTATCCGGCAACCATTCTCTCTGGGGACCGTGATATGTCCCCTTAGAGCGCGTCCTTTTCGCATATAGGCCCCATGGCACCAAACTATGATCTCGCTTTGTCAAGCAGTACAGCGTTCAGCAGTCGCAGTAGGATTTGATCTGTTTCCACGTCATCGCCAGACTCTCACACGGCGACTGTCATTCGACAAACAGAACCGAGACTCGTCTCTGAACACTACCCTGTCCCTTTCGGTTGACCAAAGCGCACGGGTCCATCACCATTGCAATCTGTCACGTCGGTGTCTTGTCGTCAATGGCAGTCTTCGTAAACGACGATTTCAGTGCAAGTCGCTTTCGGCCAATGGTCGAGAAATTGTTCTCTCCGATATTGGAACATCCAATGTACCTTGAAAATTCTGTAGAATGTCTCGGCGTTTGTGGGGCCGCCACCGCATGCCTTCGAATACGTCAATCAATGCGTGCTGATATACGTCTGGATGGACCTGTACCACTGTGACGATTCACAGGCCCTTCTCCAATTCCTTTGTCCAGTGGACGCATCTACGCGTGTTACAGCGGCGATACGCCCGTACGATCTCCCAGTCGTATATTGCATCGCAGCACGTCGCACTTCCTCGTGCTGCGATGCAAGTAGTAATACGGTCCGGCATGGTGTCGAACAGATGCCTTATGTTGTCCTGCGGTAGCCGAGTACACACCTGATGGGTGTTACGCTTTAAATCCCGAAAATTGCGGCAACGAGGCAGCTGGCGTTTCAACTGGTCCTACACATGCTCGATAGGGGACAGGTTTTAGTAGCGAGCAAGCCATGGAAGTGTCTGGACATGACTCAGGCATGCCTGGGCGACCCGAGTTGTGCAAGGCTGGACATTATCCTACTGGAATTGTGCACCTGGAATCTCAGCAACGAATGCGAGCACATGGAGCCGTAGAATCTCATCCACAGACCGCTGGCCCATCAGTGTCCCAGGCACTACTACTAGAGCGGATCGGCTGTCGTAGGCTGTGACTCCCCAGCCTATGATTCCTGCATTGGGGCTGGTGTGGCGCTCGATAACGAGGTTGGGATTGTGGCGTTGTGCAGGGGACCTCCACGCCCGGACACGCTGATCATCGGTCCCTAAAGCGAAGAGGCACTCATCGCCAATCTGTGACATTCTACGTTGCTCTGGCCCGGCACCACTGCAACCGAAGCTGCCGATGTTCCCGTCCCAACACCGTCAGACGGTATAGTCCGAACGATCCACGTGATGGACTATCCGGCGCGTTGACCACCCTGCGGTTTTCAGCCCGATGATCAGGCCGCCCTCGAAGTTCGTCAGTTCCGTATATTGCGTCTACCCACCATTCTTTTCCCTCCGTACTCACGCTTGCGTCGGCCGAAGCTACTGGTATTGATGGGGCATCGATTACTCGCCAGTTTATAAGACCGTGGGCTCATGCTTGCAGCGCCATTCACGGGTGTACGGTCATGCGCAATCACACCAGACTGGGATCATTTGCATACCAACCCGCCCTCTAGCTATTTATATCATTTCGTAGTATATATATTGCTATAGAAGTGAAGATCGGCTTTTCGCGAACTATTTCGCACAAAAAATTTAGTGTTTTACTGAACTCTGCTGTGTACCAAGCTCCAAAATCCAAATCTTTAGAACATACGAAAGTACACCATCAAAGAAGGTGAAACAGACAACCATCGATCATGACGATTTCAATAAAAGATTTTAAAAATATCGTTATTTTATCTTATAATACTACACATAAGGTAATCATAAAATGATTCAAGATTAATATTTTATATGTTGTACATATATTTTGTCTTCATTTAAAAATGAGGACAACTTGCATTTTGATTTCATTTACACTTTCAAACATCTGGTCAACTTATTAATTGGTCTTGTCCTGCCTCATATGTGAAAACTCAACTGAAATCTTACTTGCACATTATTTTATGTTGTGATGTAGTTTCTTCTAATGCATACATTGTTTGATTAGCTGAGTGTCAATTATAGACATGAAATAGTAGAGGGCGTATTTTACCAGCGATTAAACTTGATTGGTATAATATCAAATAGACCTGAAATGCTAGTAGGCGTATTTGATTGCCGAAATCGTCAATAATAAATAATTTCTGTAAAAAAGGAATATTATTAAAAAAAAAATTGATTAATCAAAATGTAAAGGGAGGTTGAGTATTATTTAATTTTTAACAATTGAAAAGTTGTAGAATATTTAATATATTTTTGGGGGCGCTGTGTTTGGGAGGTGGCATTAACAATTTCTTTAGAAGTAGCCATATTGATATGTGACGGGAAAGTTAATGAGATTTGTGATTATATTTACGTCATGATAAGTTAACTTACCTTCTAATATTTAGAGTTAGAAATTATTCTTGATGTGGATTATATCACTAAAAGCTCTCTGAAGTTACGCCATGAATGTTCCGCTATTGTGATTGCCGAAAGCCTATAAAACTACCTCCGTGTTCAGTTATCGCTTGGAGCATTCATAAAACGCCCAAATACTGATATTTTCATTAGTATTTTTGAACTTTGTGAAATCACTGACTTTACTTGTGCATACAATATAATTGGTTAATATTTCTACTTAATATAGAATTAATTTTGTTTATTTGTACTTCAAGATTGTAATTTCAACGTTTTCATATTTTAGAGGTTTGAATATACTGACGTACTGCAATAACAATGAGCAACAAGGATGACGAATACGACTATCTGTTTAAAGGTAAATATTCTTGAAGATTCTATTCCAAATTTTATATTGTAGAAAAGTAACTTAATTTCTAATTGAGATTTTTGTTTTATATATGTTCTTTTAAACTGAAATTTGCTATTGTTTGTTTTTTAAAGGCATTAGAGCGATATTTGTTTGAGAAGAGACGCAGTTTTCTGCGGCAGCAGTTTCGTTCATTTGTCAGTTTGAAATTCGAGTTTTCCTTAAAATTCTTTTATTTTCCAAGTATTAATTTATGGTTACGTTGTAATGTATTACTTATTAATTATGATCATTAATTTATGGTTGTTACCACTGAATGGTTTATTTTGGAATTTTTATTAATTTCTAATACTTGCGATATTAAATTGTATTATATTTTTCCTCCCGTTCAGATTTTCTCGAGAATTAAACTTATATGTTTGTTTCACACTATGTGATTACCTTTATTCAGATTTCATTGTGTCTTGAATGGGTAAGTGTATCCTGCTACTGTTTGTACAGTAAGAAGAATGACAATTTTTTTTTTTTTTGTATGATAGGGTGCTGTGTCATTAGTGGTCTGAAGATTTTCTCAAATAAATATAGCTTCACATTAAATGTTTTGTAATTTTTCAGTCATTGATGTGCAGCTATCACTTACATGGGGTAGTGATGGGGGAAGTTTTCGCTGATAAGAGGGGAGGTATTCAGCTTGATTATGAATATCAAATCCTGGAATTATCTGAACAGTAATTACATGTTTTTATAATTTTGTTCCAGGGAGTCCAAAAACAGGACCTTAAGGATCAAATATGAAAATTTTAGCAGCAACCAATTCTGTTACCTACTCAGAGCCCGCACTAGAAATTTCAAACTGTTAGCCAACAAATTAACCAAATAGAAAAATCATTAGCCAAATTTCATGATTATTAGTCAAAGTTATCGTCTTCATCTGCGAAAAAGTTTCTACTTTTAAGCCAATTTTTAAATGCAGCTAACAATATTAATTTCATTCTAAACAAGATATATAAGGATAGGTAGATTTAATTTCTTTAATCATTAAATAGATTATTAGTAAATTAAACTTGTATTTACCAATGAAAGACCACAATGAGTTACAAAAATGACAAATTTATTTTATAATTCACATAGTTTCATTATCATATAAACCAGGCAAGCGTCGGATTTTTGTACCATTACACCAATTTTCAAAAGCTGCCTCAAAATTAAAATCTGTCATATCTAGCCCTTCACTATTTATAAGAATCAAGTCACTTAGATTTTTTACTCTGTTGTTACTACGTAATGCAGTTTTTATAATGTTTTGTTTACTAAAGCCTCTCAGCGTTGGTTGTTGTCAATTTTCTAAATTAGTCATCGACAGAATCACGATTTTAAAGCCACCTAAGAAGAAAAGGTACTTTTCCATTTTGCCGGCGCAAGCGATAAAGTCGCCAATTATACTACATCCAACGCCAAACAAAATATCTCTGCTGGTAACCTTTTACCACCACATTTTCAAAACAAGTCGCCGCAATTTCTAATCAGTCACGTCTTTTTCCTAATACGTGGAAATCATATTGCACTGAAAAACTGGAAGAGGAACGTTTCCAACATTTCAAAGTGAACCATAAATACAATTTTGTCGATCCGGAAACTGGAACGCACACACAAAAAGTAGAAAGACTGTGGGGTAGCGCCAAATGGCGAAATAAGAAACACAGAGGAACGGCACGTCATCATCTAGAAAGTTATCTTGCGGAATTTATGTGGAGAAAAGAAACGGAAGACCCATTTGAAAAAATTTTAAACGATATTAAAATGTTTATGCCTCTAAAGTAAAAAATTCTTAGAACTAACATTTATTAATGTTTTTTTATGTGTATACTTAGAACTAACATTTAATTCTTAGAAGTAACATTTATTAATGTTTTTTTATGTGTATACTGTGTGTTGTCGCCAATAAAGTCTGCTTGGCAAAATTTGCGCCGGCGAAATGAAAAAGTACTGAAAAAAAAAATTAAATAGACTAAAAAATTCGGGTGGGCGTAACAATCGTATAAAAACCACAAAGATGATGATGAAAAAGAAGAAACGAAAACAAGCCAGGCGGGCTTAAAAAATCGTAACAAAAAGATAAAGACTGCTATTCAACTTACGACAAAAACAGCATACCGCAAGTTGACATCCGTGATAATAATCAGCAACAGGCTACGGAAAAATCTAGCCCGTCCTCGAGGATGGCTACTGAAATTTTTTACCCGTCCAACTAAAAATTTTTTTTTTCACATTATATTCATTAATATATTAATATATGTGCTTAAATACATCGCCCAACAATAATAAATTAGAACCAACTGCCTGACGATGAAGTACAATAACTACATATTCATACCCCCCCCCCCCCCCAGCGCTGCCCCCATTATCAAAGTTTCCGACGTGGAGTCTGAAGAAGGACGAAACTCAGCGGAATTCCGATCTATGGGGGGGGGGGGGGGAGGGCAGAGGGGTATGAGATGTAATGAATCTCTCCTTTTTCGAATGTTTGATAATGTGAAGGAGTGGTAAATAAATAATCATATAAATCCTCTTGTCTCAAAGCAGTTTAAACCTCATTGGCACTCCTAATTTCTAGGGAATGTGACTGAATCAAGATTAAAATCTTTTTGGACTGAATAGATGTTTCATAGCTTAATTTCTGTTGTCAGATAACTGGAACAAATGGCATGAATGAATTGTAAACATATTAGTTTTAAAGTTGAAACCAAAATGGGGAAGAAAAGAAAATAATTCTTGCTGAAACTAGAAGAATCCATTCCAAAAATTAAAACTTGTTAAATACTTCCGTCTATTACAGCAAATGGATATTTTATAGCTTGGGTTTTAAAAAGTTAAAAGGGGACACGGGTTTGGGCTTAGGTCCGGGCTGAACTTGAGTTTTCTACTGTTTCGGGCCTGGTTGAGCCTTTTTTTTTTTTTTTTAAACGACCTTTAAGACCGTGCCAAACATATTTATTTTGAAAAAAATTTCAATGGATTTAAATTGAATACATAAACTTATTCTGTTTATTTCAACTATGTAAAGATAAATGTTTTAGAAAACAAACTCAATTCTCCGTACAAAATTTTCACAAATTTGTTTTTAACATATTTGAATGAATACAAATAATTTCGGATCTGTTGAGACGCAGTGGCAGTTATCTTCAGGCCGAGTTCATTCTACATTTATAAATTTCTTCGGGTTTGACCTGGGTTTAAGCATGGTATTATTGGTCGGTGAAAATCTGAAATTTCGACACATGTAGACTTTGAAAAGAGGAGAACAGAACATGTTACTTCGATCGTGAGCGCTCTATCGAATTTTCGATCGGTCATCAGATTCATTGGGTGGAGGATGAGGGGAAGGAAAATAACTAGTGCCTGTGGTTACAATGCAGATCTGACGGCTCTCCTAGAAAGAAGGCGTTAATAATGCATGCTAAGGCTTTAGATTAAAAAAAATCAACAGTAGCCAGTGGCCAGTGACCTCATAAAGCTCAGTGGCCACTTTGATGATGTTAGTGGCCATATTTTTGTACTCGGTTTTGATCTCCCCCCCCCCCCCCCCCTAATTTTCTAACAATTTTTTTTTCCACAAACACATTCAATTTGCTCTAAGCAAATATATATATATATAATAATTATTTATTAATTATATAAATAAATAAAAATGAAAGTAATAAAATAAGCTAAAAAAATTAGAAAAATCAAAAACATCTGAAAATAAGATATATTAATATTAATGTTTTCAATTATACTTTTGCTAACATTTTGTAACTTTAACCAGTTTGAAACTATGATTCAAGGGCCCTTATAATGGTGTATAGTGGCATTTTCGTTTATCCATTTCTTCTATGAATCTCTTGTTTAGTAAGAATTTTCATCTTTGCTGCATGTACATATTATATTTTGCTTATACGGGTAATAGTCCTGTCTCCTGCTCTGACTCATTGGATGGGTCTGGGAGTGTCGCTGTGAACGTTTGTACTGCCTCCTAGGTTGTATTTCGTCATGTTCATTCTGGTGCTTCTAGATATTTATTATACTGTTGAGGTTGGTCACATATACATGTGGTGAAAGAAGAAGGATTCCTGCCACATGTTAATACAAATTTTCCTAATGTTTCTTATCTTCATTTTTTTATCTTATGGTGCCTGTAGTCCGAGTTTGGACATTTATAGTAATGTACTATTTTCCAATCTGAAACAGGCATTTGTTTGGGTTAAATAGAATCAAATACTCAGACATGAAGATGAATTTAATTCTTTTTAATCTCCGAATTTGAGCCGGTGCTGATATTTTCTATTATCGGCATTATGGTAGTGGTTTTGCTTCTATGGTGATGTTAATATTTCAAGATTACTTGAATTAATTATTGTTATTATTACTTCTTTCTAATATATATATATATATATTTACAGGGTCCATTCTAGGATTTCAAAAGGGCAGGTTGCTGACTTTAAAAAAGGAGCACATTGCATACGAAAGGGCACAATTATAAATTTTAGCTAAAGAATGCATTGCATAATATGGCCCACATGTAGTAAAAAAGATACAGATAATTTATCTATTTCAAAACTTAAATTCAAAGCATAAAAAAAAATTAAAACGAAATTGCAAATATACAGAAAATTTTATAATTACATATCTCTTACTTTAAAATATATTCTTGATAAATTTATTTTTTTAACTGCACAAATTGAAGATAATAGTTAGAATCCTCATAATTTAGGCTGCTTACTTATGATCAGAAAAGTAGATAGAAATATTTAATTACTTATGCATCATTTTATATACACAAACATAAATTTTTATAATATAAGGGGGGTGGGGGGCGGGGGGGCGGAGGATATTTATAAGGGGTTCATAAAAGAACAATGATGGTTATAAATATTCATGTGTAATGCAAGTGCTAATACATTTCTTATTGATAGGAAATAATAAGGAACATTAATTAAAGGGAAGGAATAAAACCCATTGTAAACAATGCCTGGGTTCAAAGCAGTCAGTCACTGGCTGGTAGGTTCATGATGAGGCCAATTGTTGACAACTGAAAAATGTGCGATTTTTTTTTTCAACTTGTTTGATGTTATGCAAAATTGTATTTAAATATTTTATAATTAAAAAATTTACAGATATATTATCCATACTTATTTACAGGTTTATTATATGGTAGACATAAGTAAAACAACAGATCCTTCTCTCCATACCTTAAGATGGCGAGTACTTCAGTTAGGTGAAAGACACTACTATGTTAACAAGGAAAACTAAGTAATAGATCTACTTTGGTAAGATCTATTATTTGATGAGGAGGTGGGGTAAAAATTAGGGGAAATTTAAGAGATTGGCAAAATACAAAACTTAATTTTTCTGATAACACAAATTTATAAATATATATTTATTTTTTAATGAGTAATATTGTTAACATGCATTTATTGCTAACTTCTCATTTTGAATATTGAATACATTTTCAAAACTCATTTCAGGTGTTTTTTCTAAATCTAAGTTTTCTGCAAGTCACTGTCAGTTTTCCCATCTTTTCCATTTCTTAAAAGTTTTCAAAATTTTGATCTTTCATTTATCATTTTCTGAATATTTTAAACATTTATTGTTACTCATTTTTTAGCCCTGTTTTAGATCTTACCGAAGTTTTTCTTATTATAGGAATTTTTCAGTGTTTTATAATTGTTTCCCAAGTCATCTAAAAAAATTCATTTACCATGAAGCTGATTCAAATACTTTTGGGGTCAATGTTAAATTCCTTTTTACCCATAACACTTTACTTATTCAACATTTTGTCAGCTTTAATTTTTTGCCAAAATTACAGATTATTTCTGAATATGCCTGTTTCTTAAGTTTTTAAATTCTCTTATTTTGATCTTTTTTTTTCACAGCTGATGAAGCATTTACTGTTAATATTTATGCCTTTTTTATTAAGAAATCCGGCCACTCATTTTTTTTTTAATTTATGGGATTTTACCAATGAGCTTCCGCGATTTTTAAATAATCTATATTCTTGTTTCTACCTTTTGATCACTCAGTCTGTAACTTTAAAATTATCGCGATCCCAATATTTCGGTCATTTGTCCCATTATATTATCGGACATTATAAACTTAGCAACCATTTTTATTGTAAAATTTCCCTAATATGTTTATTTTATAACAACTAAATTCTTTATCCTTTTGAAGAAATTGGATTTTATTTAATATTTTGATGTTTTTGAATTTAAAAATATCTGTTTGTATCGCTAAAAACATAGGCCGTTTTATTGCTTTACTCGAATTTTCTAATCAATGGGGTGGGGCATGAACCAACTTTGGCCGCGGATAAGTTGAAAATCGAGCCGATTTAACTTTGAATTGATAATAATTGTTTTACATCATCGATGTAATAATTGTTTTACATCATCATTTTTACATCATCGATGACAGATTAATAACATAAAAGAAGGTATCATCTAAAACAGGAAATCTGAAATTTCTCGGATCGAGAAACTATTGCGCGCCGAAACTTTAACAATTGCGAATTTTTTGCGATTCTATCTATGCAGCATAGAAGCAACTACGCGCAATTTTTGCCATCGTCGTTCATATTTACTAAATGATTGTTAATGAACAGTACATATATATGTAAGTTGAAATAGAACAATACATAACGTCGCAATATCGGCAATTTAGCTTCGAAAAGCATCCCAAAGGTTGACGCCTTTTATTAGCGCCTGGCATTCCCAGCTACAGCGTATACCCAAAACTATTGTACATGGATTATTTTTTTTTAATTTATCATGATGCAAAATACGTTATGAATATTTAACCAATAAATAAATTTACAAGCCGAAAATAGCGGGGGCATTTTTATTTTAATGTGAGATTTTAATTCCGCTTGCACATCCGCTTTCGGAAACAGTTTAAAAATTTAAGGCAGATGTAAAAATGATGAAAGCTCTATTAGTACAGTATGTAAAAGTGGGGCTGCTCCGAATTTCGGTAAGGTGCTGTTGGGGTCAATTGATAGAATGCGCTGCGCCCGGACATGCCTCAAATGTAAACATATCCGAGATCACGGGGAGGAAGGAGATAGGAATGTGGATAGCAGTAGCACTCATTCTCGGCTGCAGGTGCAATAAATTAACAGCCGTAGCAGTATTGTGGTGATTTTTGACAGATTTTTCTCACTCCCCAGAGGGATAGTTTAGGAAAAGAGTCATTTTAGACTATCGCAGTTACGCCGATCATGATTTCGTTAATAGCTCGTTTAAGTTGAATCGCCATGGGCAAGTAAGACTTTTAACGGCTGGGTTGGGGAGAAATAAATAGGATATCTACGGAATATTCTCCCGAGGTGGGGGGGGGGGACGACAATGAAAAACCCTTTATGATACCGGTCCTGTTTACCGACTGTCTAATTTGGGTTTGGTTCAGAGCATTTAGGCTAATCTGTGCGGGTGTTCCTGAAACTCCACAGAGATTAGACTTTTGATGTTCTGGTATAGAAACATGTAAATTTTGCAGGTCGCCATTTTTGGCGATAGACATTACATTTTATGGTCGCCAAGAGTAATTCCTTAGTCGCCACTGGCGATGTGGCGACCGCTAATCTCGACCTTTAATGCATGCTAGTTAAGTTTATTGGAGGGGGGAGGTCATTTGCAGGAACGACATTTCAATTTTCATTCATGGGACGGGAAAGGACAGTTTTCGCCATAATTTTGTGTTACGGAATATCTAATCTCAAGGCCGTCTGAGAGGATGGCAACTTCCAAAAATTGGCCGTTTTTGCCGAATTTTAACCTGGTGAAGACGGAAGGACGGGCGATTTCCGCAAACCTGATCAGAGTGACCTTTTTTCAGTTGGTTTTAACTAAAAATAAATGCTTTTTTATTTATTTAAGAAATTTTTACACTTCCCAAAAAAATATTTTCGAAATTTTCAGTTTCTAAAAAATCATTTGCCATTTTTGTCGCATTTAAGTATTTTTTTTTTTGTCGATTTTTTTTCGTACTTGGCTAATGGCTAGCACAGACCTTGTTACTAATATGATATTTAACATATGTTTTCACCTTCTGTAAATTTTCTTTTTCCGCATTATCAATATATCAAATACAATCTTAAGCACAGCAAAGTTTTATGAAAAGAGGATCCCCTTTCTGCCGAATCTGCAAATTTCATTATTTTTTTATAATTCCAATCAGACATGTTGATATTGTTCACGTTATTAATTCCCATTCATTTTTCTTATAGAAGCCTTGGCATATCCTCTACTCAAATCGAAGATTATTTCGTTCTAGTACTGGTCATTCCATTTCTGTTTAATTTACAAAATGATTTTATATAGATGTATAAAAATGACTTTATCACCTATCTATATCACCTAGATATAAGACAGGCCTATTATACAGATAGGGCCCTTTGAATAAAAGAAAAAATATGTTAATTTTTAGAAATTATTTAAATTTTTAAATGTTTAATTTTTAAATGTCATAAGAAAAAATGGCTCCATTTAGGAGAACAAGATGGATGCCATATATAATTTTGAAGTGGGTCATGTGATCGTTTCATATCATGGTCACGTGATCGTTTCATATCATGGTCACGTGATCGTTTCATATCATGGTCACGTGATCGTTTCATATAAGAGGTGTAATTATTATTTTAATTTTTATTTAAAAACTACTGAATATATTTCGCTGAATTTTTTTTCATATATTTTATGGAACAATTTGAATATTACCTAAAATTTTCGAAGCAATTTGTGAATTTTAAATCCGTTTGAAAAATTAGGTCCCATAGGGCTCAATGTATTTCATTTTTTCGACCCGGGTTCAATCCAAAACTAATTGGGTAATATTATTCATTTATATTCCCATAGGTTCTACAGACCGTCTGAACAACATACTAAAATTTCATTTTGATTAAGTCATTTTTATGGCAGTTATCGTGCTAACGGACAGACAGACAGACAGAATGAACAAAGTCATAAACACTTTTCAACTTTGTTGTAAAGTGTTAAAAACGAAAAATACACTATAGTAATAAAAGGGCCGTCATCAATTAAAAATTAATACTTATCCAGAAAAGTTCATACTTCACAATTCAAACGTAAAAAAAAACAAGAAAGATCAATCATGCTTAAAGCATTGATTATGAAACACTTTCCAACTTCAATGCAATTTTATTTAAACATGTCTAAAATGCCTCGGTAATATTTTAAAACTTATCACAATACTACATTAATTTATTATATTTGAAACCTTAAACCTTCATCGAAAAAAATTAACTTCATTCAAATGACGGCATTAAAGTATAAATTGCCTGGTTTAAACATCTCTTAAATGTTATACATTCCTCGGTAATAATTTTAGAATTATCATAATACTACGATAATTTATTATATTTGAAAACTTCATCGAAAACAACTGAAATCCTTTCAAATGACGTCATAAAAAAATAACACGCCTGGCTCTCTCTATAAAAGCAACATTTCATTCATAAATAATTTCCCCATTCATGTCATTCATCACAATACTATAACAATTTATTTTATTTAAAAATTAAGACCATTGAGCTGCAAGTAAGTAAACTCTATGCGTAAAACTTCATCGAAAAATATCGTCCTTCTCTTTCTAAAATCAATGAATTCATATCAGCTAAGTAGACTCCATGGACTAAATGATTTTGCGTTAAAGAATTACAGCATTTCTAATACAACTCATTCTACATATTTTGCTGTTTACATTTTACATAGGTGAAAAATAGGCTTAATAGTAGAAATAATCAAATTTGGAAGAGCATTTAAACTGAAATATATTGTCATTGCGTTGTTTCAGTATGTAGATGCACAGAATTTAGGCAAAAATAAAGTCATTTTAGGACGGATACAACACTCAATATGAATTTAAAAGAACTTTAAAAATCACGATTTTGACACAAGATGGATGCCATATATCATTTTGAAGTGGGTCATGTGATCGTTTCATATCATGGACACGTGATCGCTTAATATAAGAGGTGTTATTATTATTTTAATTTTTATTTAAAAAACAACTGAATATATTTCGCTGAATTTTTTTTTATATATTTTATGGAACAATTTGAATATTGCCTAAAATTTTCGAAGCAATTTGTGCATTTTAAATCCGCTTAAAAAATGCTTGAAAAATTAGGTCCCATAGGGCTCAATGTATTCCATTTTTTCAACCCGGGTTAAATCCAAAACTAATTGGGTGATATTATTCATTTATATGCCCATAGGTCCTATAGACCGTCTGAACAACACGCCGGTTAAGAAGCGGCACGCCGAGCGGAACGCCGAGAAATTGAAATTCGGAAACTTTTAAAATCCCGATCCTGTGGGCAATACGGAATATTTCCTGACCAGATTGGACTTGTAAGAATGCCAGATGTTTGACCTTTCTAAAAATGTAAATTATTAGTCGAAATTATGAGTACTTTTTACTATGCGAGAATTTAAAAACCAAAAATACTTTTCTTGAGCAAAAAGTGACTTTTGTTTTAAAATCTTTAAAAAATATTAGAAATCGAAATTCAGATTTGAAATTGATATATTTTTACTCGCAATTGTCAGCTCTTTCCGATGGTGTGATTTGTTTTTTCCTACGATGTCCGGATCGTGGGAAAAAAAGGGCAAAAATGGCAAAAAACGGTCGAAATCGCATAAAACATTAAATAACAAAAAAATAATTAAAATTTTAAAAATCTGTTTTCACGTGTCCCCCCCCCCCCCCCCCTATTAGTACAGTATGTAAAAGTGTCTATTTAGTACAGTATGTAAAAGTGGGGCTGCTCCGAATTTCGGTAAGGTGCTGTTGGGGTCAATTGATAGAATGCGCTGCGCCCGGACATGCCTCAAATGTAAACATATCCGAGATCACGGGGAGGAAGGAGATAGGAATGTGGATAGCAGTAGCACTCATTCTCGGCTGCAGGTGCAATAAATTAACAGCCGTAGCAGTATTGTGGTGATTTTTGACAGATTTTTCTCACTCCCCAGAGGGATAGTTTAGGAAAAGAGTCATTTTAGACTATCGCAGTTACGCCGATCATGATTTCGTTAATAGCTCGTTTAAGTTGAATCGCCATGGGCAAGTAAGACTTTTAACGGCTGGGTTGGGGAGAAATAAATAGGATATCTACGGAATATTCTCCCGAGGTGGGGGGGGGGACGACAATGAAAAACCCTTTATGATACCGGTCCTGTTTACCGACTGTCTAATTTGGGTTTGGTTCAGAGCATTTAGGCTAATCTGTGCGGGTGTTCCTGAAACTCCACAGAGATTAGACTTTTGATGTTCTGGTATAGAAACATGTAAATTTTGCAGGTCGCCATTTTTGGCGATAGACATTACATTTTATGGTCGCCAAGAGTAATTCCTTAGTCGCCACTGGCGATGTGGCGACCGCTAATCTCGACCTTTAATGCATGCTAGTTAAGTTTATTGGAGGGGGGAGGTCATTTGCAGGAACGACATTTCAATTTTCATTCATGGGACGGGAAAGGACAGTTTTCGCCATAATTTTGTGTTACGGAATATCTAATCTCAAGGCCGTCTGAGAGGATGGCAACTTCCAAAAATTGGCCGTTTTTGCCGAATTTTAACCTGGTGAGGACGGAAGGACGGGCGATTTCCGCAAACCTGATCAGAGTGACCTTTTTTCAGTTGGTTTTAATTAAAAATAAATGCTTTTTTATTTATTTAAGAAATTTTTACACTTCCCAAAAAAATATTTTCGAAATTTTCAGTTTCTAAAAAATCATTTGCCATTTTTGTCGCATTTAAGTATTTTTTTTTTTTGTCGATTTTTTTTCGTACTTGGCTAATGGCTAGCACAGACCTTGTTACTAATATGATATTTAACATATGTTTTCACCTTCTGTAAATTTTCTTTTTCCGCATTATCAATATATCAAATACAATCTTAAGCACAGCAAAGTTTTATGAAAAGAGGATCCCCTTTCTGCCGAATCTGCAAATTTCATTATTTTTTTATAATTCCAATCAGACATGTTGATATTGTTCACGTTATTAATTCCCATTCATTTTTCTTATAGAAGCCTTGGCATATCCTCTACTCAAATCGAAGATTATTTCGTTCTAGTACTGGTCATTCCATTTCTGTTTAATTTACAAAATGATTTTATATAGATGTATAAAAATGACTTTATCACCTATCTATATCACCTAGATATAAGACAGGCCTATTA
The DNA here is from genome assembly GCA_951213105.1 of Amaurobius ferox. Taxonomy (NCBI): domain Eukaryota; kingdom Metazoa; phylum Arthropoda; class Arachnida; order Araneae; family Amaurobiidae; genus Amaurobius; species Amaurobius ferox. The sequence goes on along the minus strand of OX578145.1, from coordinate 5,812,543 downwards.
TACAGATAGGGCCCTTTGAATAAAAGAAAAAATATGTTAATTTTTAGAAATTATTTAAATTTTTAAATGTTTAATTTTTAAATGTCATAAGAAAAAATGGCTCCATTTAGGAGAACAAGATGGATGCCATATATAATTTTGAAGTGGGTCATGTGATCGTTTCATATCATGGTCACGTGATCGTTTCATATCATGGTCACGTGATCGTTTCATATAAGAGGTGTAATTATTATTTTAATTTTTATTTAAAAACTACTGAATATATTTCGCTGAATTTTTTTTCATATATTTTATGGAACAATTTGAATATTACCTAAAATTTTCGAAGCAATTTGTGAATTTTAAATCCGCTTAAAAAATGTTTGAAAAATTAGGTCCCATAGGGCTCAATGTATTTCATTTTTTCGACCCGGGTTCAATCCAAAACTAATTGGGTAATATTATTCATTTATATTCCCATAGGTTCTACAGACCGTCTGAACAACATACTAAAATTTCATTTTGATTAAGTCATTTTTATGGCAGTTATCGTGCTAACGGACAGACAGACAGACAGAATGAACAAAGTCATAAACACTTTTCAACTTTGTTGTAAAGTGTTAAAAACGAAAAATACACTATAGTAATAAAAGGGCCGTCATCAATTAAAAATTAATACTTATCCAGAAAAGTTCATACTTCACAATTCAAACGTAAAAAAAAACAAGAAAGATCAATCATGCTTAAAGCATTGATTATGAAACACTTTCCAACTTCAATGCAATTTTATTTAAACATGTCTAAAATGCCTCGGTAATATTTTAAAACTTATCACAATACTACATTAATTTATTATATTTGAAACCTTAAACCTTCATCGAAAAAAATTAACTTCATTCAAATGACGGCATTAAAGTATAAATTGCCTGGTTTAAACATCTCTTAAATGTTATACATTCCTCGGTAATAATTTTAGAATTATCATAATACTACGATAATTTATTATATTTGAAAACTTCATCGAAAACAACTGAAATCCTTTCAAATGACGTCATAAAAAAATAACACGCCTGGCTCTCTCTATAAAAGCAACATTTCATTCATAAATAATTTCCCCATTCATGTCATTCATCACAATACTATAACAATTTATTTTATTTAAAAATTAAGACCATTGAGCTGCAAGTAAGTAAACTCTATGCGTAAAACTTCATCGAAAAATATCGTCCTTCTCTTTCTAAAATCAATGAATTCATATCAGCTAAGTAGACTCCATGGACTAAATGATTTTGCGTTAAAGAATTACAGCATTTCTAATACAACTCATTCTACATATTTTGCTGTTTACATTTTACATAGGTGAAAAATAGGCTTAATAGTAGAAATAATCAAATTTGGAAGAGCATTTAAACTGAAATATATTGTCATTGCGTTGTTTCAGTATGTAGATGCACAGAATTTAGGCAAAAATAAAGTCATTTTAGGACGGATACAACACTCAATATGAATTTAAAAGAACTTTAAAAATCACGATTTTGACACAAGATGGATGCCATATATCATTTTGAAGTGGGTCATGTGATCGTTTCATATCATGGACACGTGATCGCTTAATATAAGAGGTGTTATTATTATTTTAATTTTTATTTAAAAAACAACTGAATATATTTCGCTGAATTTTTTTTTATATATTTTATGGAACAATTTGAATATTGCCTAAAATTTTCGAAGCAATTTGTGCATTTTAAATCCGCTTAAAAAATGCTTGAAAAATTAGGTCCCATAGGGCTCAATGTATTCCATTTTTTCAACCCGGGTTAAATCCAAAACTAATTGGGTGATATTATTCATTTATATGCCCATAGGTCCTATAGACCGTCTGAACAACACGCCGGTTAAGAAGCGGCACGCCGAGCGGAACGCCGAGAAATTGAAATTCGGAAACTTTTAAAATCCCGATCCTGTGGGCAATACGGAATATTTCCTGACCAGATTGGACTTGTAAGAATGCCAGATGTTTGACCTTTCTAAAAATGTAAATTATTAGTCGAAATTATGAGTACTTTTTACTATGCGAGAATTTAAAAACCAAAAATACTTTTCTTGAGCAAAAAGTGACTTTTGTTTTAAAATCTTTAAAAAATATTAGAAATCGAAATTCAGATTTGAAATTGATATATTTTTACTCGCAATTGTCAGCTCTTTCCGATGGTGTGATTTGTTTTTTCCTACGATGTCCGGATCGTGGGAAAAAAAGGGCAAAAATGGCAAAAAACGGTCGAAATCGCATAAAACATTAAATAACAAAAAAAATAATTAAAATTTTAAAAATCTGTTTTCACGTGTGTCCCCCCCCCGGGTCGCCGATTGCCAAATTTCGTAGCTCTCCGACGCGCGGTCGCGAAACGTATAGTGTATAAGACACACAGACATTGCCTTTTATTATTTAAGAAGTAATCAACTTATTTGTAGTATTAATAGTCAATGTGTTCTTGTTAGTAGGGAAGACATTTGTCGCCTTCTGTCTACTAATATTTTTTCAGTTAAACCTTGGAATACAGATATACTGCTATTTCCTCATATTTCAGTTTTGATCCAAGTTTTGATTCAGCATTTTGATCCAAATATGTGTCACGTGAATGAATCTCTCATGGGATTACATTTTCTGACTTTTTTCAGTTTTAAATTTAAAAAAAAATGCAATATATCAATATCTTAAGTGTCATAAATGATGCCATTCAATTTTAAATAAGAACATGTGTATAGAAAGTAAAACTTTCATATACTTTCTATAAATTATTTTGATTTATTCATATTTAAAATATAGCTGCATGTTGAAAAGTAATGTTTTTTAATATCTGACGAATAACTCATGAAAACAATGGTATTCATTTATTTATAAAGTGTGCACTGACTCTATAACATTGAGTGTATTTACTTCTCTAAATCATTGATTTATATATCTTTTTTCATAAGATTTACTGGCAAAAATTCATTTGCCACGAATAATAAATAACTATTTACTGAGAAAATTATGAAATCTTCCCACTTTATAACACAAAAATTCTGACCCATCTATCAGCTATTATCAATTTCCTTTAGTGGTAAAATATTTTTACAGTTGAATATAAAATTTTGTCATTTACAAATAAAAAAAAACTCAATCACATTCTGCGTATTTCAATAAATGTAAAAGTAATTCAGATCATAAAATAATGTTATTTATTGGTCAAATTAATATCACCTCCACTACCGTGATATTTCATTAGTGATATAATCTGGTAATCTGAAAACAAATATGCAAAATTCAAGTGATATACTATAGAGATTTCTAATAATTTGATTTATTCACAGTCCATCTGTATAAGTTATGGACCACAATTTATGAAATACTGCCCTAGAGAGACATGCAAAATGTCCCACATTTTAAGGAATTTATTTAAATTATTTTATACTTACTTTATAAGATGGACCGATTTTTGGTATGATACATTAAGACATACATACATACATACATACATAAAAACATTTTTTTATTATAGAATAAATAAAAACCTAATATACACAATTTAATTTATATTATTATAGTTCTACAAAATTTCCAATCTTCAGCAGTACATGAATATTCCATTTATCCATTGTCTTCGTGGCAATATATCTAGAAAAACAATAATCATATATATTAGATAAAATCAGAAAAGTACTTAGCATAATTGGTTTTCCAAAAATATTTGCATTATAAATATAAATTAAAGAAATAATGTAGGTTTCAACGACGTCTTCATAATTTCCCTCAAAGCAAAATTATGTCCATACAATTTACATACAGGTAATAACGATAAGTGTATATTCAAGTAAGCGTAACGATTATGTTCCACACTTCAAAAAACAGTATAGGGATTCTACATTTGAGTTCATTCCAATAGGGATACCCAATGAAAGGCGAATTCATTTTAAATGACAATTCCAATTTAAAACACAATGAAATCACAACTCTATCTTTGATCCAAAACATATTTGACTTAAATCAGTTTATAAATTAAAGTTATATTGACATTCTATATCTTTAATTTATTTCACTATATTCTCTTTTTCACATGTTGTGATTCCGTGTGCAGAAATAAACAAGTAAATGTGTTGATGCCAGTTTCCAAACCTGACATTCGCCCAAAGCAAAATGATGCCCATGGAATTTATATTACAATTTGACAGATAAATTCCAGAAGTTGAACTATAAACAAGCTAGTAGTTTTTGTAGATGTTATTTATACGGAGTACACCATCAGTATGAAAAACAATCATGATAAACTTCAGGATGACGGTCTGAGTCCGCTCTGCTTAAACACATACACTCTTTTAGAATATGCGATGAAGTAAATTACGATAACTTCTTACTGTACAATAATATAACCCCCCCCCCCCCCCCCTCTCTCTATTTTTTTTTTCCAGAAAAAATGTGAATTAAGTAAAAACAACAAAAATACTTAACATATACCACAGGCATTTAAATGCTCATGTAAAGAAATATTTTCTTTTACAAATTAAAAGTTACTATAATATTAGAAATATTGCATAATACTATATATTAATTTATTTATATCACTCATGGTGTACCTATAAGTAATCTTATAATGTTGTTTACTTTGTAAGTTTTAGTATTACATTTTAAAAAATTTTTGCAAGGCATAAAATAGATTATACTCACCCCCACTTCTCTCAAAGTTACGACAAATAACAGTTAAGCATTTATTTTACATTTAATATAGATAGATAAGGATTCCAATTTTTACTATAGCTTTTGTTATTGGGAATAGATTTGTTTTGACAATATACAGGAATTTCCCCATCACTGCAATCAATCACTTACTGTTAATTCATTTTAATTGCATACTATGAAATCTAAAAATTTACATATGCAGTAAATTGCAGACTAAAATCATAACTCCTCACAGTTCATTTGATAATTTTGAGGTAAATAGGATTCAGTATCAGGAATTAGCGAAGACAGAGTCACTTTTTATACAATTAATGAAGGGCTGCCTAGCAATAAAGCAGCGTATTTAGTATTACTACTACAATGGGATTTCTTTTTATTTTGCAATATTCTTTGCACATAATTTTTTTTTTTTTATGCTATTATTCAATACCTACATAAGTGGGGCCAACTGTATTACCACCAGAACGTTAATGTTATAAAGCTAAGGTTTCTTAGCTAGACAAAAATTGATATGACATAATATACAAAACAATTAATTTCCTTAATTACACTCATAGATAAACATTTTTACACTGCTCCCAATACATCCTCATAGTCAAGTCAGAATAGCCCAAATGGCTGTCAATCAATTCAAAGACTGTAATAAATGATAAAAAGATTAGGTGATAAGCAATATTATAAGAATGACTTATCCGACTGCGTATTGTAAAACAAAAAAACAATATAGAATATAGTAAGGTTGACCTATCTCTTTTTAAATCAATTCATTTTTTTATTCATTAAACGTATTTTCTGCAACTGTAGCTAGCAATACTGACCTCTTATGATTCTATTTCAACACAATCATCACTTGTAGCATAATCGTCAAAAATAAGACCTAGCAAAACTCCTTTTTCTTGTAACCTATTTTACATTGAAGTATCTTCATAAGCAGAATCAGAAATGGATTGTTGGTTCTCTTTACTGTTTTCAGATGAGCATCACGTCTGTTATAATTTAAACATCCACAGGCAATCTTTACATGTTTGGGCTTAATGTCTCTCGGGATGAATCTTTGTCACCAAACTTATTGTTGCTCCTGAGATTTTGCTTTTACTTAAAGTAATCTGAAAAAAAAAACACATTTTTTACCTTTCCCAAACTAAAAACTTCACAATATCCAACATACATGCATTTAATTGTTCGCTATAAGCAATATGTTTTGTTTAACATTATAAAAGTATAGAAGATTCAAGGTGACAGAAAAAAAAATTCGCAATAACCAATAGTTTGCTACAACATCCGAGCTAGCAAGCTCCACTCTAGGTTGAAATAAGTATTTTTGATCTACAAATTTTATTTTGACAATCAAGATTTTAGACCCAATCATCATTTTCTCTGTCTAACTTTTCTGCTTTTTCCCCCATGTATCAGTAAGCATATGTACTTGCATATGTATTTGCATATGTTCAGTATGCATATATGTACAGCAGAAATTCTGACATATCTTCTTTCTAACAACCTAACCAATGCACGTCATGGATTACATGTGTCTGCGCAGTGAGTGCTGCTTAAAAAAGGTAATTTATTTTATTGGCCGCATAATAAGTAACTTCAAAATTGCATTCAAGTAGAACATTTTGGTACCTGAGTAAAAATAATTAGGTACTATTGATACCCGGCTCCTAATTTCTAACCCTAGCACCACTATATTACTTTTAACCCTTTGCGGATGGCGGCTTTTCAGAACTGATGTGGCCCAAAGGATGGAGCATTTCACTTCCGAACTGTTCCAAAGGACGGCATATTCTTTGCACTTAGCCTAACTAAAAAAAAAAAGTCATCCGTTACAGCATTCTACTTTTTTCAGGAATAAAAGAAATACTTATTTTCCATTAGATGCATATGTTACACGCAAATTATCTTTTATTTAAATATTAAAATTTCATATGATTAAAAATGATTAATTAACTTGATTAAACTTGTTACGCAGGAAAAATATTAAAATGATTGTACTTAATACTTTACACAGCTAATAGATTATGTACAATTTTTAGGAAGAAAATATCTTTGTTACTAATTAATATGCCTTTTACGCATAATGTATTTCAAACATGGATTCACACACATACAAACATTGCAAAATTTGCATTTATAAAAACTGTCTGTGTACTCATCAGAAATACCAAATATCCATGAATCTTCACTATCTGCATTACTTTTATGACTATTCTGTTCGATTACCATGCTAGTATATTCTTTTATACATAAAAATGTCTTGACATAGCCATCCGAAATAACCTAATAAATTCACTACCGAACATTTCACTAAAACCCAAACTTGAAAGAAAATACTCTCTTACATTCTAATAATTCACCAATGCAATCATTAAACTAAAATCAAAACGAGAACATATACTCAATTACAGCATAGCAAAAGTTTGGCAGAAATGATTTGTTTGTTTATATTACAAAAACCATATTTTACCGCTTTAGATGAAGTGCTGATTCATAGGGACCCCCTATACCAAGGTTAAATATTTGCAAAATATGTTGTAAATGTTAGAATGGATATTTAGCACCATCTAGAATTCAAATAATTTCAAACGAATATTTTCCATATGAAAACGCACATTGCATGACTGTCGTCCTTGAATACAGTTTCACAGTTGACGCATGGATGTACCTACCGTTCGCAAAGGGTTAAACAGCTAAATTAAAATTGTTGCTGATGATTTTTAATTTGTCAGTTTACCAAAACGCCAGTTATAGTTTTGTGACTAATACGTCTGTTAGTTAAAACAGTTTTCCTTAGGCCTATGATGCGATTTCTCTCAAAACCTAACAACTGTTTCTAGAGCCATAGAGTATGTCTCAATAGCATCTTTGTACACAATTTGCAGTATCAAAGCAGGAAATAAAGTTTCATTTTCCTGTGAGTGAGAACACGGGTCGTTTAAAATGCTGCACTTTGCGTCCTTTTAATTAGCCCTATAATATCATTGGCACTGACAGTTTGATCATTTGCAAAACTTAAACTTGGCATGCATGTTGTTTTATTAACGACTGTAGGTGAATCTTTTTTGCAACAGTGTATTTTCTTAACAGAAAAAAGCAGTATAGTGGACCTTTCAACAGAAAGGTTCCCTATAGAAAAAGAAAAAAATTGTATACATTAGCTTACCTGTATTTCATTAGAGCTTGGGAATCTAGTAATTGAGGTCAGGATTAGAAGGTGACAGAGTTCCGACCTGTTCAGTTAAGAAATTAGAAAACTATCAATATTTAACATATAATATGTTGTAAATAATCCTACCAAATATAAAAATCAGTTGTTTTTTTAAATAAAGTGTTTATAGGCACATGTCCACAAGATTTTCCATCACATATGGAAGGATATTTCATTCACGTATGTTTAAAATGTATAAATGCAGCTAGATGCGGAACAAAACTCGAAACTAAAAGGGTTCTTCAGGTTTCAGTTTTGTTCCATGTAGAGTGAATTTATACCACCCAAGCTATTTATGTTGTATAAAAAACCTTACTAGTAAACAAAATGAAATTACAAATAACTGGGAGCTAAAATTTCTGAAACATATTGGAAATGTTACATTATTATAAGTGTGCAGAATAAGTATAAAATACAATTTTAACTGTACAATTAAATTTAACTTTGTAATAAGAAATTATAAATTTAAGTAAATCCCGGAGAAACATAAACTACTTATGACTTTCCTGTATAACTGCTACTTGTTTTCAAAAAATGTCATTTTGAAAATAAATGATGAAATTGCGATACCAAGCACAAAAAATGCAAAGTATAACTTTGAGAATGGAGACATAAGAATCAAATTAAAAATTAAAATAAAAAGCTTTTTATGAAAACTATAACATACAGAGTAATATAAAATAATATCTAACTGTAAATAAAATCGTATCTGTTTACAGAACCACCAAAACAAAATGATAAATGACAAAAAATATATCACAAACTTTTGAAGTGCATAAGACTATTAGGTAACTTATAAAATAAAAATGTTTAAATATGTAATTAATTGCAAATAGGTTCCAAATATGACAAAATAAGCATGTGATTGTTGCATATGTTAAACTGAAAAGATAATTTTTATTTTGTCTGCAAAATTAGTTACAATTTTGGAAATTTTCACATACAGACTATGCATGTACATCTACGTTTCATACCTCTGACTTGTATAACAACATATTAAGATAGAGTTAACATATTAAAACTTGTTACATTGGCATTTCCAACCGCTCCATTCAATATTATAGCAGAAAACTTGAAATATTTATGTCATATTTGATGATTACACACAAAAATTTAAATATAACCATTCATTATTTTCTGATGATCAGCTAAATTTAACCAATAACCAAGTAAATAATAAATATCTATACCGCATTTTACTACACAAGTAAACCTTTTAAAATCTTTAATTACTTTAACTAATAAAAGAAAAATTATAAACAAAACTGCTGATTGCATTATAAAAAACAGATTTATATTTTCTTATAAAACCAAACAGGAAATATACAGCTATGACACTTTTGTGTTTATCTTTATATTTATAGTATTATTAAAATATAAGCTGATTAAGGTAATATTAAATTTTGAAATATAGTATGTGTCATCCTAACATGTATCTTCGAGATTCATTTTATATGAAAGAAGTGATTGAGGTAACAATGACAGCAAATATATTATATAATATTGTCAAAATTTGTGAGTTTATATCCCTAAACTTTAAACATAAGCAAAGTTTCTTAGATGTACTTTTCCCGTTTGTTTTTTAAACAAGCTCTTTTTACAATACAATCAGCATTTCTGCTTCAAATATTTTTTTTATTGGGTGAATTAATTAGAGGTTATGAATGGTATGTTTATTAGTACAATGTAGTGGAAAATTTTGAATACTGTTTGCCGAAACAAGGATAATAAAATTTAGATAAGTACACTTCTTGAGAGCTAACAATTCTTGACAGGTATCACTTATTAGAATTGGATAAAGCATTCGTGAGTTTGTTAATAGTCATCATCCAAGACGATTAATGCACGGCAACACTAACAGATTCAGGGGGGGAGGGGGGGGGGCTAGAGGGCTAAAGCCCCCAAAATTAAATATTCTGCACTAGATGAAATTACATTTTTTTCCCATATTGTACCCTTGTACAAGGTTAAAAAAAACTTATATTGTACCTTTGTACAATATAAGGTTAAAAAAAACTTACCCCCCCCCCCCCCCCCCCAATGGTAAAAACGAAATTATAAAACAGAAAGATTTGAAACATTTCGTCCATGCATGATTAGAAAACTTGAAACATGGTAATAAATCACATGCTTATAGAGATGTTTACATAATTAAAATTAAAACAAATTAAGAAATTTATAACATTCTAAACTTCATTTTTGTGTTCCGAGTATTAAAAAGATTCAAACCTATTCAATTACACTTCAGAAAAATTGAAATATTTTGCTATACAAGTGAAATTTCGTAAAAACTGAATAATCGCGATCTACTGATTTCTGACGGAAATCTTTGTTTTGCCTAGGCGGATATCAATATATTGATGTCGGACTAGGTTTTGATTAACTATAAAAATTTTATATCAGCAGTTCACATATTAAAAGACAAACAAAATTTCTTACCGTCCACGTGAAAGTAGTTCGTTTCTCGGTTTATCGAAAAATCAAGATGGACGTCGGAAGTCGTTCTGCACAGAGCGGTTGACTGACGAAAGACGCATGGTGCGCCCTCTAGGTTAACGGAAGTTCCAGAAGACGTCATAAAACACTTCAAATGGAGTACGATTGGAAAACATTGCAAGATGGTCTTGAGTAAGACGTCTGTGGACGTCGTGCTTAGGATATGACAGTTGTAGGATTTACGGGAGCTTTATTGGCTGTCCACTGGAAGTCTGTGGTTGTGTGGGGAGCTACAACATTAAAGAACTATGAGATTTATTTTGAGAGATGAATTGGTTCTATACATCGCACCTTATTGTTATAACCTTATCACTTAATCCTAGGATTGTTTTAAGGCTGTATTTTTAATAATGGTCAATTTCGGGTTCTTTGATTTTAAAAAAATTATATACACAATACAGATTACAGTATTAATTTAGAACTACAACCTACATATTTTTCAAAAAAAAATTTTTTTTTAATAATATTATGTAGTCTTCATAAAACTGTGAATGACTGCAGCTGTCATTCCTGTCACTGTTCCCCCCAGTAATGAGTTCAGTTTCCATCTGTTAATTACATCACTAAAAACCATAAATAATGGAAATAAATGAGTGAAGTTTGAGATGTTACAATTTTAACTTGTAATAAACCCCTATTTTGTAAAAATTGTAACAGTATTTTTTTTTTTTTTTTTTTCAAAATTGCTTGTGCATGCTTGTCTCCCGAGAATCAGCAATAGTACGATAATTTTCGAAAATTCATCTTTTTTATTTATTCGATTGCAACATCAGCGATATTAAATCCTAGAAGAATATCACTTAGAATTTTGTTTGTTCAAAGTTTTAAAACTACGATAATTAAGGTAAATGAAAAACACAATTTTATTATTCAGTTTTGACACATGTATTTATTGAGACCCAGACCGTCCGACCTACCAGAAAGGTGTAAGGTAACTGTATGGACGGCCGGGAAGTGCCACCCAATTTAGACCGGAACCCAGTGGGGGAGGCATCCACAGGGACCGTACCCTCCTTCCCCTACCACCAACCTCTCGGAAGGACTTACGGACCCACATGTTTAACGTGATCGTACTCCGCATGAACACGGCGGCATTTGTGGTAGCGTGCAAATCTAGCGCGCAAACCACGGGGATACCGCACCCGAGATGGCCAACAGCACGCGGTGTTCCGATGTGGTCACCCACCAAGTACTAACCGCGCCCGATGCTGCTTGACTTCGGTGATCTAACGAGAACCGGTGTTTTCAGCACGGTACGGCCGTTGGCCTGGACAATAAATACATGTGTCAAAACTGAACAATTTTATTATTCAGTTTTGACACATGTATTTATTGTCCAGGCCAACGGCCGTACCGTGCTGAAAACACCGGTTCTCGTTAGATCACCGAAGTCAAGCAGCATCGGGCGCGGTTAGTACTTGGTGGGTGACCACCTCGGAACACCGCGTGCTGTTGGCCATCTCGGGTGCAGTATCCCCGTGGTTTGCGCGCTAGATTTGCACGCTACCACAAATGCCGCCGTGTTCATGCGGAGTACGATCACGTTAAACATGTGGGTCCGTAAGTCCTTCCGAGAGGTTGGTGGTAGGGGAAGGAGGGTACGGTCCCTGTGGATGCCTCCCCCACTGGGTTCCGGTCTAAATTGGGTGGCACTTCCCGGCCGTCCATACAGTTACCTTACACCTTTCTGGTAGGTCGGACGGTCTGGGTCTCAACAACAACAACATGTATTTATTGTCCGTCATTCCTGACACTCATTTAATTATTAATATGGATGAAAATTTAAAAATAATGTCTTCTATTAGCACATAAAAGCATATTTTGCGTAGTGTAAGTTTTGTTTCTTGATGTTAGTTTCAATTTTTGTGCAGTATAAAAATAAATCCAAACATTATATCTATCATGTGAATGGAATGATTTATGGTACACTGAATGATGCTCATACAAATTGGCTTTGAAATGATAATTGGAGATTTTCCTTTTTTTTTTATGATTTTTCCGTAGTTTTTGTGAGCAAGATCATTGAGAATTGGAATTTTTGGAAAATTGAAGCAAAATTATTATTACAGAATGAAATATTTTAATTAAAATATCTTAATAAAAAATTAACATCACAAATCTGAATTGTAGGGGATCTTTCTTTGTCACTAGTTCACTGCTTAATCACATTATTTTTATTTATTTTTTGTTGAGAGATAACACACATTGCTCTCTTAACAAAGGATCAAACAGGAAACTTTTCTCATCACAAAAATGCAAGGCGGGTGCTGTTCACATAAAAGGGCAGTCAGGGCCCTACTAAAACAGCCTGGGTCAGGTTCACCCATATAAATTGCAGGCCCCCCTACCAACATTTATCATGGGCCACCTCCTTCATATTTGACTTTCACCTATTTGGGAGTTTTCATGTCTTCTTCCATAACAAATAAAAAACAAATTTGGGGAGGTCTACCCACTTTCTCCCCACCTATGGGCGGTACTATCTGGGAGAAACTCTGCAGGATTGATAGTGACAATGTTTAATTTTCCTATCTTCTAGTGTAGTATTTGTTCACTTTAGATTAAAAAAGAAGCAGGGTTGTTTTAAAAAAAGGGGCATTAGTTTTCAATTTGAAAAGGCACTTTATAATGTGGGCTTATCAGTTTTTTGCATTTTGTCACTAGTTTTCAAGATTTTAAAGACTAACCTTTTCTACTGCAAAGGAAACTAACCATTTTCTATTTTAAAAAAGAAAGGTGGTTGGAAAAAAGGGTAGTACAATTGTTTCAGTTTTAAAAAGGGTAAAGTGTATTCTTCAGCCTTTAAAAGGGCAAAGTGTATTCTTCAGCTTTAAAAAGGGCAGAGTACTTTTTTCAGTTTTCAAACAGAGCAGGGTGGCACACCCTTTAAAAACGCTTAGTGGGAACACTATTCTAGTGTTTAAGCTGTAATATTGTGTTAAAGAATTTTTACCATTTCTTGTAAAATATTTTAGTTAATTTGTGGTGTAACAAAATAGTTATTTTTCAGTCATTCAATACACCCAACTCTTTTTTTACACGAATTTGAAGTTACACGGTTCAAAAAAGTCTTCCTTTTTCGAATAATTTATTTAATCTAACATGATTTTAAAGTTATTGTCTTATACTTATGTACGTGACCATGAGCGATCTAGTATAAATTGCAGTCTTTAATACCAATGTATAAAAAAAATTCACATTTTTACCACACTACAAAAATTAGGCAGCACTGCTATAATGTTATCGAATAAGGGGATTCCCCAGTAACTACTGGGGGATCCCCTTATTCGATAACTCTTACCTACCCATTTCGTATGATATTTACATAAAATCATTAAATCGTTTAAGTTTATTAGCTCACAATATTTAATCAATTGTTCGTGTTATCAGCCATACATAGTGCTATCAATTGTGTATTTGAATATTTCTGACATTTTAAAAAGTGATAAAAGGTATTTTTATCTAGATAAAATTTTTACCCTAAATAACATTTAACAAAATGTCGAAAGTTTCAAAGATTTGTAAAAAGCAAGCCATTTCTTTAGATGTTAAATTAAAAATCTTGGACTATTTTGGGAGATGTAAAGGAGCAACATCTGTGGGCAAGGATTTTGGCTTGAACGAAGCTACTATCAGAACCATTAAGAAAAATGAGAATGCCATACGGAAATCTGTCATCCTGCGCATCAAAACTGAGTTCCAAAACATCACCATACATTAGAGATGAAGTGTTAGTAAAAATGGAAAAATGTGCAGTGCTTTGGATGGAGGATTTATTGCAAAAGAGAATACCTGTAGATGGAAATATAAAGCAGAAGACACTACGAATTTATAAGCAAGTGTAGATGTCGGAGCCATTAACAAGTCGTCAAGATATGAGAAAAGAATTTTCGGCTAGTGATGGATGGCTAACAGGATTTCTTAAAAAAAAAATGCATTTTATAATTTAAAAATTAAAAGAGAAATTGCATCAGCAGATGAAGAGGCTGCTAAAAGCTTTCCAGAAAAACAAGCCAAAATAATCGAAGATGGGGGGGGGGGGGGGCTATGTTCCCTACCAAATTTTTAATGCTGATGAAACGGGTCTATTCTGGAAAAAAATGCCTGCCAGAACTTTTATAGCAAAATCTGAAAAAAATTGCAAGCGAATTTAAAGTTGCTAAAGATCGGGTGACTTTTTAATTGTGTAGCAACGCTTCTGGTGACAAAATTTTAAAGCCTCTTTTAATCAACCGATCATTAAGGTCACATGTTTTGAGAGGAAAAAACATTCAACAGTTGCTGGTTCATTGGAGGGCGAATAAAAAGGCCTGGATGACAGCAGACCTATTTACGGAATGGTTTAAAGAATGCTTTGTTCCTGAAGTTAAAAGATATATGGAGCAACGATGTCTTGATTTTAAAGTACTTTTGGTCGTATAATGCACCCAGTCATCCGATATTAGAGCATCCAAATGTTCAAGTAATCTTTTTGCCACCTAATACCACTTCCTTGATTCAACCATTAGACCAGGGGTGGCCAACCCAAATGACCTTGCGGGCCACTTCGGAAAAACATTATAATCCCACGGGCCGCATATATATATATATATATAAATATATATATATATATATATACATATTTTATTGCCAATGGCCAGGCACTTGACTCATCGTCTTTCGCCCATAATTCGGACTTATATGTGGTCCATTTAGCCATCCTAGGGACGTTGCCCCAGGCGCACCAGAGGGGGGCGGAACACACTGCGCCCACAACACAACAACATCCATGCCTTACGTGGGGCTCGAACCCACGACATGGCGGTCGAGCGATTGCTTTGGAAACGCATGCCTTGACCACTTGACCACCACGTCGGCCCGAGGGCCGCATATAAAAATATATATCTTTATATTAGATTTGGTCCCATTACAAACATTTATAGGAGTGAAAATTTAAAACAGAATGAATTATTATTATTGTTTTCATTATTTTTCATGTATACAAACATAGATAATAAACATAGCAATGATCGAATAATGTTTAATTTATTTAATTAGTGAGATATTTGTTTCTCAACTCTTTCACTTAGTTTTTGCAAGTCGATCTCAATGCGTGTATTTGCACATCGTAATTGATGTTGCAGGTTTTCGTCCGTTAAGTTTGAGCGCGATTTATGTTTGATAAATTTCATTTTCGAAAAAAAAGATTCACAGGCGTAAGTTGATCCAAAAGCTCTCACAACTTTTTGTACCAGATCTCTCAAATTGGAAAATTTTTCTTTTGTGACATAAGTGTTATAAAAATCTATTTTTGATTCTGATGTTTCAAAAATGTGTTTTAATTCATTATTGCATTGTAAGTCAATCAGTTCCATTTGGAGATATTCTGGGGCCGACTCGACATCGACATGAAAGGGAGATGAATATATTTCAAATAATTTTTTGTATTTTTCTAAAATGCAATACTGCGCATGCAATACTGTCCACTTCTAAGTATGTATAAAAACAGAAGCAACGTGTAAAATAGAAACAGTTATGGGATTTATTTGTTACAAAACACTACACTAAAAACAAAAATATTGCACAAAATAATCGTATTTTGTAAAGTTGTAATGAATCTCGTGGGCCGCAAAATTATTCAAGGCGGGCCGCATGCGGCCCACGGGCCGCGGGTTGGCCACCCCTGCATTAGACTAAGGTAAAGGTATAATCGCTACCTTTAAGTTGTATTGTACTCAACGAGCATTCCAATATATTTTAGATGCAGTAGAGAAGGGCAACCTCATAATCGTTGATGCATGGAAAAGATATTCGATTATGGGTTGCATTACATATGCTTCATTGGCCAAAGAGAAGTTAAGGGTATCAACATTAAATGCTTGCTGGAAAGCACTTAATGGCCAGAATGCGTCAAGAGTAGTAACTCAGTGCCCCAAACAACGATGGAGTCTTCTAAAATTATAACCTTGGCACACGAAATTGGAGAAGGATTTGAGGACCTACAAATTGAAGACATCGACGAATTAATGATAGATAAACCTCTAGAGGTGTATGATCTGATTCATTTAATAACAGATGACGGTAATAGTACTGAGGATCATAATAGCGATAACGAGGAAGAGGTCGAAATATGTCAACTAACTGCTAGTTTAATTGGCAAGGGTCTAACATTTGGGAAATGTGTAGTGAATCATTTTTTAAAAATTAATCCAAACATGGAACTTGCCCTAAAATTCGAACAAGATATGAAGAATTGTTTGGCTGGGTATCTAGAGTTGTATAAAGAACTTAAAGAACCAAAAGTTTAACTATTTATAGGAGAGTTTTTAATAAAATCGACAGCGCAAGACCTTTCGGAAAGTAGTTTGGCAGTTCAATACAGTATTTCCGTGCGAAAGTCTCCATTGATGGATGTGGATATCTCTAGTCATGATAACGACTTTGATCCAGTTCGTCGCAAACAGTTGCACTTATTATAAAGTAGCGACGAATAAGTATGTAATTAAATATTACTTCTTTATTTCTATTTTTAATTTGAGTTTTCTATTCTTAATTTTGAATTTACAGATTCCTTTTTTTTTTTTGCTTGCGCTACTTATTTTTACCTATGAATTATGTATTTTAAGTTTTATTGCTCAATAAAATTGCATATGTATGTATATATCATTCGTATGCATATCAGAACTTTTACAGTTTTTAGCATTTTTTTTTACATGTTTTTTACACATTTTTCTTATAACATGGAACTTATCCCTAATTTTACATTTTACTATAGGAAACTTATTTTTTTTTACACGAATTTCTGAGGAACGTATCTACTGTGTAAAAAAAGAGTTGGGTGTATATGACATTACATTAATACTGATTAATTAGCTCTCTCATATAAAGTCATTTTGACAACGCTGTGCAATTCAAGTGACATGAATATTTTACTTTATAATTTTTTTTTAATTATTAGAATTCTAAGAAACTCAGAAAAGATTAACCTTGAATGATGTTATCCATTTGTAAAAATGAAGTCAATAAAATCCATTTACAGAAAAGCTATGATAAAGTTATCCCTAAAAAGGGGAATTTTGTTTAAAATATTCACACCTAAACTAAAGGGGAATTTCATTAAACAAAATTCTATTTTTGCAAAGTAATTACTGAATTTACATATTAAACATAATATGTTTGCATTGTTTACTTGAATTGATGTGCAAAAAACAAAATAAAATCTAGATTTTTTTATATCCATTAAATCAATTCATGTTAAACAGCTATTAGAAATCTTTTTAAAATCATTACCAAAAACTTAATCCAAACAAAAGTTTCTAGAAAAGATAAAAATTTTTTTTTTTCTTTGGAACCTTAAAATTGGCAATTATTAAAAATTCAGCCGCAAGTACATAAAATTCTGTGAACCACTTGTAGTATACATGTTACAGTAGTCAAGGGTTAAGGTTGCATGTAAAAGTTTTCTCTAGTGTAAACCTTTGAGATTTTGATATACTGAATATGACTTATTTTATGAATATACTAGAAAATGTACCTAGCACTGCAGTTATATAAAATAATAAGATAAATTTTTTCGTATAAATAAGTGAAAATTTCATATAATCCTTATACGTCGGTACAATGGGCATGATACCCCCCCCCCCCCCCCCCCCCCAAAATCATAAAATCATAATATGTCGCTTGTGGAGACTACATTGACACAATTTACATCAACAATCTCAGCACAATTATGCCAATTTATATATTGGCCATATCTTCCATAAAAAAACATAATTTTTATAGTTTTAATAAATATATATTAAATAAGGGTCCATTGCCTAAATATAGATACAGATAACACCGACCATACTCAATTGCCAAATCTCTATCACACATCAGGACGTTTTGCACAAATAAACATGATTCTCCCATGCATAAGCATGGCTTCAGTAAGTAGAAAAGCTACAGAAAATTTGTGAGACTTTTCTGATATTTCACAAATCCAATATTTTAAAAATTAAAAAAATAAACTTTGAAAATTTGTGGGACTTCGTAAATATTTCAGAAATACAAATTTCCAAAATGGGAAAATGAACAAAATTTCAAAACACAGGAAACAAAACAGACTAACCTTCAGGACTCCTATTCAGAATCGGAACAATGTTCAAATTGAACAAATTGGCATCTTCATCATTTGCATGGCATGGGCCGGTAGTTTTAAAACATTTGTTCCATAACTCCTCCCCAATTGAATGATCCAACCATATACTTATCACTCATAAACAAAGCCCTTTCATTATACACTGCATTAAAAATAAATAGGCACAGCCATGTTTCACAGAACTACACACGCCCAAATCCATTTGCTTGCACTTATCAAATGCCATAAGGAAATTTAATGTATGAACAATAAAATAAATCTGCAAAACAGACTGATTAAATTCACCTAAAAATGGCCAAAAAATCAACTATCGGTTGCAAATTTATTAAAACATAAAATGTGCTTAACAAAATGTTACAAGAATGGTTTTTGCTCATGTTCCTTCAACAATATGACACACAGAAAACAGCGTATGTGCAGAAATACCTGTCTCTCTATATTGAAAAAAGTAGCTGATGCCACCGCCGCTATTTGACAAATTTTTTGTTTCTTGAAATTCTTTGCTTCGTACCACGAAAACTATTGCATATGAAATTTGGTACACTTGCAGAAAAAGCTTTGGGAAATACTCTAAAATAAACCTTTTTTTTTATATATATTGTAGTTAAGGAAGTATTTAATGTTTCAAATTCAAAGACAAAATATTTGAACTGAGAATTCGTGTCCTGTATAGATTAACAATAGCAAGACCACAAATTTTTGCAGGCAGGCACCTATACAGGTGAATTTTTGCAGAACAGAGCCCTTTTTTTAATTTCTATGTAGTTTTTGAAATATTTTACTTTTTATGCTCTTCTGAAGCTTTTTCTTTTCCATATTGGCACCTTTAGCAATTTCTCTGTCTCGTACCGCTAAAACTATAGCATACAAAAATATGAAATTTGGTACTTTTATAAAGAAATAATAGGGTAACATGATGAAATAAATTGTTTATTGATTTAAACTTTAGTTTGGCTTGAAATAGCTCGCGAAGCTAGCTCAGGATCAGGGGATTTAGTTTTTGGATCCCCTAAGCTAAGCTGCTTTTCACCTCCTGCAGAAAATTGGTAGGGATAGAGAAAGAGATTTTTGAAAGTAGAATTTTTAGGAGAGATAGATATGAAGCGAGCGCAGTGAGTAGGAGGCAAAGCCTCCCTAAGAGGGTTGGCGAAGCGTAACGAGAAGGGGTCAGAGTTCCCTAGTTTTCTATAAAATAATATCAAACATCAAAACTGACTGCTAATTGGATGTAAAGCATGTGCGTAGATTACCAGATTTTTCAATGAAAAACTATCGCAATTGGAATGCTTGGTGACAAATATAGACTTGGCAGATGCCGGGTATATTCTCCAGTTCAACCAAAAATTTTCTCAGTAATATATATATAATGAGAAAAAATGAAGAAATATTAACATTCAAAGCATAAATAAAATGTAGTCTTACATATTTCTATTTTAAAAATGAAGTAATCTTGATCTTTAAGCATAAATTAAAGACACAAATCATAGATAGAAAGATCATTTAATCGAATAAAGCCATCCTATAAGACGTACAAATATTAAAGGGCCAGAGCGCTCTCGGGTATCGCCATACCCTTCATCATACAGCCACTGATGAAGTGTATGGTATGGTGATGCCCGAAAGCGCCCTGGCCTTTTAATATTTGTACTTATAGAATGGTTTTATTTGATTTTTTTATCTATGATTTGTGTCATTAATTTATGCTTAAATATTGAAGTAGAGATGATACCATTAATTATGTAATCTTGATCTTTTCTTGGTAAATAATCTTTTTGTCATTCTTAATTTTAGTCAATTGTTAAAAAGTGTTTTTTGAAACATCATCTACTGAATAAAATTAAATGAATTTTGTCTCTCTTAACAAATGAACGAACATATTAGGCGATGCCTATAACATGCAATATCATCTATCGATCTTATCCAGGGAATCCTTACTTGTAGGTAATAATGATAAATCCATCTTAAATGGAGGCCATCTTAACGAGTGTCTATAACTGTCTTATCTTTCGTTTTTGATTCACTTGCAATTGCAAGAGTCTTTTATAGATTTGTGAAAAACTCACATTTTCTTATTGGGGATCCTCCGCATAAAATAATATCTAAAGTCTGTAAACATTTTCAAACCAACAACGAACGAACAACAACGTATGAACAGCTCTTGACCGCGGATAAATTGAAAATGGAACCGATTTAACTTTGAATTTATAATAATTGTTAACAGTTAGTTTCTAAAACCACAACTATGTAAACATCTTAGGAATCCGTACACTTTTAGTTTTATACATCATCGATGAGAGATTAATAACTTAAAACAGGGTATAATCTATAATAGGAATTCTACAATTTCTCTGAACAAAAAACTGTAGTGCATCGAGACTTTAAAAATTGTGAAATTCTATCGATCTAGATTTAAAATTAATAAGTATGTCCCGGTTAGTATTCTTCAAACGCTCTCTATTTTAGTCAATGCTACACACATTCATAATTTCCATATGGTCGTTTATGGACCGTGAATATGTCGATTAAAGTGGAACAATATGATATAACATTGCAATATCAGCAATTCAGCTCGGAAAAGAATTCCCCCTTCCCCAAGGTTGATGTCCTTTATTTGCACCGGACGCCCAGACTTTAGTTCGCTTGCGCCTGTTCCGAGCCAAAACGAATTCCCGAAACTCTTTCTTATAGGTTACGTCTTTTAATTTTTTATTATGAAAAACATGCTATAATGAATATTTGACTAATAAATAAATTCACATGCCAAAAATACACAGGGCGAATTTCATGCAGCATTTTTGTTTTTAGCGAGTGATTTCAATTCCGTTCGTGCATCTGCTTTAGGGAATTTAAATTTGAGGTAGGTGTAAAAATGATGAAAGACCTATTAGTACCAAAGATCTAGATTAGTCCTCGAAGCAGAGTAGTTACTCCTTCGTATAGCATGTAAAAATGGGGGGTGTCTAGGTCAATGCATAGAGCGCGGTAAAGATGCTACGCCACGGCATGTCACAAAACACATCTGTGATTAAGAGGAGGGGTAAGATAGGAATGTGGATTGCACTCGTTCTCGGTTGCAAATGCCATAAATTACGATAACCTTGTAGGGGAGAACAACTACGAAAGAGCCATAGCAATATCGTAGCAATTGTTGACAGGTTTTTATTACTCCACAGGTGGCATTGTTTAAGCAGAAGGGTCATTCTTTAAGCTATCACAGAGTTTGGCCTGTAGTCAGGATTTTGTTAATCGCCAGTTTTTAAAGTTGAATCGCCATCTGTCGAGTGGGAATATTAAGCTTGTTTTATGTTATTGTATTAATTTTAAATTGACTTATTGTTTTATACAAGAAAAAAAAAGGGTTTTTTTTCCCTCGTTTATTTTTGGTAAATCATAGTGGTTTAATTCTAGTTGCAATTTGGCCCCCGATTCCGAAATTATGGTCGCAAATGACAAAAATTTGGTCGCATTTCGCGCATGGCCCCCGCTAATTTCTTACCCTGCTTTAGCTCAAATTTAAAGAAATTTTTATAAGCATTCCTCGAAATTTCTGATAGTGTGGAAATCAAGTTATATTATACAGGGTGTTTACAAAAGAATACCCCAACTTTGAAAAGCTACAATTACAAAACTAAAAAAGTTACAACCTTTCTGGACAAATTAAATCAAAAATAACATTTTAAAGTTTATAAAATTATAAATGTTCAATGTGACCACCACCAGAAACACAAACGACACCCAGTTGATAGGAGAACTCATCCCACACTTTTTTCAGCATGTCCGGAGTTACAATTTGGATGGCAGCATTTTCAGTTCATTGATGTTCGTTGGTAATGGTGGAAAAAACACTATCTTTTATGAAGCTCCAAAGAAAAAAATCTGATGTGGGCAGCACATGTCTTTCCCTGCAGACTTATATCCACATTCTCTTTATTTTAATTATATTTAATTCACTTTTAATTCAATTTTCATTCTCATTTGGTAACTGGACTTATTTTCAAATGTGACGTAGAGAAAATACGAAAAAATAAAATATCTCGCGAACGGCCAGTCCTAGTGTAATGGGGTTAGTCGTATTTTTTTCTTCGTTAAAAATTATGTATAAAACAAGCATTTAATGGATATGTTTTAGCATATGTAGTTTTTTATTTTAGATTTTAATGATTTTTGCAGAAAAAGGCAGGTTATTTTTTTCCGAATCGTACCAAAATCAAATCGGCTTCAGGGAGACCCACAAGCAACTTATGTATCGAATTTTGTGAAATTCAATCTATTAGTTTAGCTAGAATGGATATAGACAATTTTTGAGGGCCATGTCGCAAAAAAAAAAAACTGGTTCTTTTATCCCAAATTGTACCCAAAATTAATCAGCACCAGCGTCGCCCACAAGTGACTTACTTACCAAATTTTATAAAATTCGGTCAATTAGTTATTTAGTTAGAGTGGATACAAAATCTGCACAGACACACAGATGTCACGCTAAAAATTGTTTTATCGTACTCTAGATGTGTCAAAACTTGTACATCCGTCAAAAACTCAAGTTGCGATTTTCGGTATGATTCCAATACTTTCCCTATACATTACCATGTATTGCAGGAAAAGTAAAAACCGCAGGGAGTTAAATCAAGACTTCTTGGGGGCCACTGATTAAGAGCAAGGTCGTCATCTGCTCTGTGATCAATCCACAGTTGCGGCAATTTGTCATTTAAGTACCCACGAACAAAAAAGTGCCAATGTTGTGGTGCTTCATCCTGCTGGGAAATTAAGTATCCAGTTTCTTCTAACTGCGGAAACAATCAAATCTGTAGCATATCCAAGTAAGTAATGCCAGTAACAGTAGACTTCTGAGAAAAGAATGGGCCGAAAATTTTGTCTTGCGATATGGCACAAAACACATTAACCTTCGGCGAATCACGTTCCACTTCAACGGTTGCATGAGGATTACTTGTACCCCATATGTGAGCATTGTATTGGTTGATTTTACCATTGATATGAAACATCGCTTCCATCGTTAGAGACAAGTTTAGATATAATGGAATCGTCTTTACGAGCTTATCAAGAACAAAATTGCAAAAATTAAGTCTCTGTTCTTTATCATTTTGGGTAAAAGCGTGTACCAGCTGTAACTTGTATGGTTTGAAAATCAATCGCTTTCTTAACACATTCCATACTGTCGTATGAGACATTTGCAGTTCCCGGCTGCCTTGTCAAGTTGATTTTTTCGGATGGTTAGTGATTGTTTGTCGAATCTATTCCACATTCTCTTCAGGCACATGCGGCCGACCAGAATTTTTGCCTTTGCAAATGCATCTCTTTTCAGAAAACTGACGAAATCAACGTAAGATACTCCATCTATCTGGAGGACGAAATGCTCGTTGACAGTCATAACCGATTCACTTTTATCAAATTCAATAACACAGAATGCCTTTTGTTGTGCGGTTATCATCTCGGCGCAAACTGACTAAATGAACTTTTATACTAAGGTCGGGTGCTCGTAAGGCCCCTTAACACCATCTCTCGTCAAATAAAGAATTTACTAACTTTTCATTCACTACGATTTGTAGAATGGTGTGCTTACTTGTTTGGTTTAGGAGATATAGCCCTTCAAAGTTGGGGGATTCTTTTGTAAACACCTTGTATATTATGTGAAGTTTTATAAAGTTTTTCTGTAGTCCTTATTCTTTTTTCTTTCTTTCTTTCTTTCTTTAAATAAAAATGTGCAAGAAATAAACCAATTTATAATTTTTTTTTGTGTTATGTTTTATTAACGGATAAAGTATGTAATAATTGTTCATATTTCTATCATTATTTATTGTAGATGGTTGGTTTAACTGATGAAAAAAGTTTTAATTTTTTTTATGAAAAACTCTTATTGGCACATTTGAAACTTTGTAACATATCCTTTTTTACATTGGGGGATTTTTTTTTCAAACTTTGAATTTTGGTGAAGGGTCTTGGGGGGGGGGGGGGACCTCCAGATTTCTTGGGAATAATCACATTGATTATAATTTTCAGCTTTGGATTATCTCTATAATTTTCTGGAATTGGACATTGCTTCCCTATTCATCTTTGTTTACAATCCAGGTGTTTGTTTTTGGAGTGCACATATGTGAGATTTCTTTCATCCCTACAAAAGTAGGATTGTTAATGAAGTCTTTATATGGAATAATTTGCTTTTTCTTTAAAGGTGCCTACCAAACGGTTTTTATAATTGTTAAAGAAGTTTGGAGAAAATTATGAGCTCCAAACATAATTGTGTCAAAATATAATCAAACATAATTGTGTCAAAATCAAAGTTTTCGTATGCACAGTTTCATTATCAATGTACATCCTAATGAACACCTACAGTTGAAAAAAGAAATTGGGCATTCTATTTAAAGCAGAATAGAATTATTCCTATTGATTAAGGAACTACATGAATTATAGCTTGAGATATCTAATAAATAATTATTTTCTCTAGTGGTTTTGATTGGAGATTCTGGTGTTGGAAAGACCAATCTTTTGTCCAGATTCACACGAAATGAGTTCAGTCTAGAGAGCAAGAGCACCATTGGTGTTGAATTTGCTACCCGGAGCATCCAAGTGGATGGAAAGACAGTGAAGGCTCAGATTTGGGATACTGCAGGCCAGGAGCGTTATCGTGCTATTACTAGTGCGTAAGTATATTGCTTTCTCTATACAGTGCCAATATCACTACTTCTATTTTGGTAAAAGGTTTTTTTAAATTTATATTTTTAAATAATTAACAGGTAAAAATGGTATGGTAATACGAGCACATAGCGAGGTATGAGGTTTACAAATAAATCAATATCTATGTTGGATGCAGACATAAAAAATGAAAATAAATTACAATTTGCAACTTGCAATCACAAAAAGAAAAAATATTTGATAGGAACGGTAAAACCAAAGTTCAAAACTACATAAAATGTTTCATCAAAACCAACAATCGCAAAACACTAGTTTTTAACGGAACATTTTATTATAGTGAAATAAATCTGCTTGATTAAAATGCAAATGTCATACAAGTAAAATATACTTTCAAAATTGCATTTTTGAATGAATCAATCTCTGTTAAATGCTTCGACTTTGTTAATAATAACCAATTTTTAAAAATTTTAAACTCCTGTCAATTGGACATCCTCCCCTGCCCCATTAATTTTTTTTTTTTTTTTTTTTTTTCTGGTTTGGGTCAACCTTCTGGTTGGCAAATTTAGTATGATTGTCTTTAGAGAAAATCAGATTATTTTCAAAAGCTTCTATTTTGGGGAATTTGGTCCCTAAAAATGCCCTTTTTTTTTTTTTTTTTACTTTTCAAGTCCCTAAGTCCCTATTTTTTGTTAAATTCTATTGGGATCACTGAATTCATATTACCAAATCTAGATTAAGATGTAATTAAGGTACAAACTGTTATAAAATAATTGCTAAATATATTTTTAACAATGGAGTTAAAAGAAATAAAACATTATCATTTATATGTAGGGTTTTTAAAATTAAAGTTCACCTATTCGGTCATATCTGCATCAAAACTATTTGTCAGAAATCTACCAAATTTGGCAATCATACTAAGGAGACAGTGTTTAATAAAAAATGAGTTCCAATACTCACCATGAAGGAAACAGGGTAATTGAGTTATTTCCTAAATAAATGTAAAGATATTACTAAGGACTATACACCATTTTGTACAATGTGCATCATTGTCACCATAGAATGTATGCAATGATGCAATTATTAACATATGAAATGATACTAATCTCTGCATCACTGTGTTTATTCATGAGGTGATATTTTGGATAAACACGGTGATATTGTACATCTACAGAGTAACAGCTTTCACATTGAGGGAACAACTCAAAGAATTTAACATATATAATATGGATGCATTCATGATGATGCAAATTTTACTGTAAAACAACTTTTCAGCTTTTTTTTCTTATTATAAAACAACTTTATCAGTAGTGCATAATCAAGTAACTGCACATAACCTTGAAGTGCATTCGTTTTTATCTTAATCTACCAGTCATTGGATTTTTCTGTGAATTTCATTTTATGGATCGACAGAAATAAGCATATATATTATACTTTGCTATTGTTCATGCTATATCATTTGTCTCAACATTTTGTTACCAAATGTCTAAAATTTCGCTTTTTAATTGATCTCCAAAATTAAGTCATTCTTTGTCAATATGCCGAGAAAAGGAGGTATATATACAAATAGTGGCTGTAAAACGCAATTTAAAACATTCTTCCGACTAATAAAATATACGGCATCATGTCTAAAAATTAAATTTTAAAGAATAAACATTTTATAATAAGTCTTTATTTGATCACACTAAAAGACCTTAAAATCACATTAAAAACCCAAGCACTTTCAGATGTTATAAACGTCCATTATCAGAGGCAATTGTGAAAAAAGAAGATACATTGGTCAATCAAAAACCACAAACAAAATTTGCATATGAATTACCAGAATGCACAAGAAAAAATATTTCAATTTAAAACATTTAATTATAAAATTGACTCAATAAAGATAAAATATAAAAATAACAAATTTACATGTTCAAAGGAGTCGAGAATGAGATACCACATGAAACCGAGGTTTTGAACAAGGTCAAAAGTACAAATGGAGTAATTTTATAAATATAAATAGAAGGATTCAAAAAGTATGTAACTGGCAGTTCATATGCAAATTTTGTTCGCAGTTTTTGACTGGGTATAAAACCAATGTACCTCCTTTTTCTATATGCATTTGCCTCTGATGATGGACGCTTGACATCCGAAAGCGCTCAGGCTTTTAATGTGATTTTAACATCTTTTACTGTGATCAAATGAAGACTTTTATTGTAAAGTGTTTATTCTGAGTCATCATTAATTATTCTGACTCATCAAAATATAAAAAATTTGAATCATTTGATCATACAACGGTGTGTCGAAAACCCAGACCACCCGACTCGTCCGAGGACTTAGCATACAACGGTGTGTGAAATTTTAAAGCCATCCAGTTTACTCTCAATCTCCTTTTCAAGAGGGCAATTTTCTAACAGTGTATGTCAAAATGACGCATAATCAAAATAAAAAATATTCCATTTTAGATTTAAATGAGTTGAAATTTTACTTAAATACTAAGTGTTATTTGAACTGACATAGTTAAATTTCATAGGAATGAAATTTTTTTTTCTATAAATAGACATGTTTTGAAATTGGATAACAATTTTCTGATGTTGGACTTACTCTTGGACCTGGCAATGCCAGATTTTCAAAGTTATACTGTGTGTTAAAATAGAAATTGAAAGTACTTTCCTAATTTAATCTTTGTATGTTGAAATTTTAAAATTGTAATATGCAAGTTTTTGAAAACTTAATTATCTAGATTATTGCTAACAATTAAGTGCAATATTGATTCAGTATCGATTGATCACTAAACTACATCAGTGCATCCTATCACTATCCCTGTACTGCATATAAACATCTGAATTGTTTCGCACAGTATTTTAAAATTATAATTTATTAATGCTAAATATATTTTTCCTTTTCTAGCTATTATCGAGGAGCTGTTGGTGCTTTGTTAGTGTATGATATAGCAAAACATCTAACATATGAAAATGTAGAACGCTGGCTGAAGGAACTGCAAGACCATGCAGATCAAAACATTGTGATTATGCTAGTAGGTAATAAAAGTGATCTACGACACTTACGTGCAGTTCCTACGGATGAAGCAAGAGCCTTTGCAGGTAAAAGACGTCTCATAAACAAACCCTACTTTCTTTTTATGTAGAACTTACCAATTGCTTTTTATCACAAATATTTATCTATATATGTGTATTTGAAAATTATTTCAATTTAGTACACTCGTTATGGATGTTCAAAATTTGAACTTTAAAAATATATTCAATCCTATTTGAATGGTATAAATATATATCCAGAGTTCCCTCTTAAGTTGTTATGCATCCTTTTAATATTTAATTAAATGGTTTTAGAGCTGTAAAAGGAACTATGCACTATAAATTGAGAAATCTCAAAAATGAAGTGAGATATATAAAAATTTTCAATTACAAAGTTATAGAGGGTATAACATATAACATGTACAAAAAAGGATAATCATTTGTCTGCAATTTTTGTACAATATTTATTGTTTGCTGCAAAAGAGATAATTTTAAATAAATTGGCTTATTACATAAATTATTATTTTTCCTTGTATGTGTTTTGCTATTTCCTTCAGAGTGCTTCAGTAGAAATTCAGAGACATTTGTATAATGATTTATTTTTAGTGACCTCATTTTTAACGCTTTTCAACATAGTTGAAAAGTGTTTATGACTTTGTCTGTCCATTCTCACAATAACTGCCATAAAAATAACTTGATCAAAATGAAATTTTAGTATATTGTTGAGACGGTCTGTGGAATATATGGGAATATAAATGGGTACTTCCTTATTATAGCAGCACTCGCAATTACGACCGAGACTGTATTGCCAAGGTAGGTTGTAAAATCTCGCCAAACGTTTGCGGTCCTAAAGAAACAGTATTATTTATTGCTATTTTTACAATCTACCTTGGCGATACATCTCGTCGCTTGGCTATTCATTTTCGGGCGTAATTGCGGTAGATGCTATAATAAGGAAGTATCTATAAGTGAATATTCCAATTAGTTTTGGATTGAATCCAGTTTGAAAAAGTGAAATACATTGAACCCTGTGGGACCTCATTTTTCAAACATTTTTTAAGTAATGTTAAAATTCACAAATTGTTTCGAAAATTTTAGGACATATTCAAATGATCCGATAAAATATACAAAAAAAATTGGTACTTTTCCATTTCGCCAAGTAGACTTTATTGGCAACAACACACAATATACACATAAAAAAATGTTAACAAATGTTAGTTCTAAGAATTTTTTACTTTGGAGGCATAAACATTTTAATATTGTTTAAAATTTTTTCAAATGGGTCTTTCGTTTCTTTTCTCCACATAAATTCCACAAGATAACTTTCTAGATGATGACGTGCCGTTCCTCTGTGTTTCTTATTTTGCCATTTGGCGCTACCCCACAGTCTTTCTATTTTTTGTGTGTGCGTTCCAGTTTCCGGATCGACAAAATTGTATTTATGGTTCACTTTGAAATGTTGGAAACTTTCCTCTTCCAGTTTTTCAGTGCAATGTGATTTCCATGAATCGGAATATATAATATTTCCTTTTTCGATATTTTTCTTAATTGCTTCTAATATAATGCTCATGGATCGGTTTGGCACCTTCACAAGGAAACATTCATTTGTTTCACGGCAAACTCCACCAAAGATCCACTGTTGTGGTAGAATCCGTCCCGTATTGTTTTTGCGCTTTGTGAACATATTTTCATCCACTTTGACGATCATATCAGGTCTTCCTATTTTCCGTTGTTGACAAGCAAAGAATCCACACAAACATAGCACATGTAGTTATTCCAGTCCATAACTGTTCCGTGACTGATTTCCAATTGCTTTTCACACCATTTAACTGAAGTTAATTCTTCGCTCCAACCATATATAAACCTCACACGCTTCAAGACACTCAATTTCGAAGACTCAAACCATGTGCCTTTCCGGGTACTTCTTTTACTGCGACAAGTTGAAAGGTTGCAGCGCCATTGAATTTCGTTTCCGAAATACAATTTCATTTCATAATTATTATCACAAGTAGCAATTTTAGACAAAACGCCTTTTTCTTGAAAGAATCTGACAGATTCTTCCTCTGTTCCGGGCAAATCCCAAATTTTCATTGTTTTTCATCCATTTTTGACGTACTAGGAAAAATATGCAACTGATAAGAAATGGCCGCGACTTCTTTTAAAATGTGGCGGTAAAAGGTTACCAACGGGGATATTCCGTTTGGCGTCGGTTGTAGTATTTTTAGTGACTTGATCGCCTGCACTGACGAAATGGAAAAGTACCAAAAAAGGTTAATCGGTAGAATAGCCCACACCCCAGATTTCAAAGTACGAAAGTGTGCCAATCTGGCGCGATGCACCGGGTTACAATTTTATTCCGCTTTCTTCGCCAATCTGGTCTCTTTCCGGACATTCAATCAGCATGCGGAATATTATTTCAATAGTAATCTGTGTATTTCATCACTTCTTTTCGCACAGATCATTTTGCAAACTTTTTCGAACGTGTTTTGTGGATCTTTGTGGAAATTTTGTGATTGTGGATCTTTTTCAATCAGTCCTCGCTGATTTGTTTTGCAGCAACCTTTATTGGATTACATAATTGTTTATTTCCACGTAATTGACGTCCATTAAGATTTTTATTAGTTTTTCATTAGATTTTGATTGCAGATAAAGTTTCTAAATGGCATCTGGTAAGCGGTAAATGGATTCGAGCGAATGTTCAAGAAAACGTGGTCGAATGTGTTGAAATTTTACTTCTTATTGCATTGGTGAAAATTCAAAAACCAGTTGAATAGCAGAGCGTCACAGTGGAGAAAATGAAAGTAGTCAGCATAAACGAAAAATCACTTTATTTCTGCGAACTTAAAACATCATAACGAACAAAAACATATCCATTTCCGTAACTTCGGAAAATGGTAACATCGGAAAGTTTAGTCAAACAAAGTCTTGTCAATTTAATCATAGGACTTCAGTTAGGCCTAACAGCATCGACCAAAAACATCGCCATAACTTGCGTATATGAAGATAAGGATCATACGTGATCATGAATACATATCACGAAGACAAAGTTTGATCAAGATACATCAAGAAGCATCAAGATAATCAACTGATACAAGCACTAGCTTAAATAGCCCAGTATCATTGAAGTTGTAGTTAATGTTTTCCTTCCAGGGTATGCTAATCTCTAATCGGTTGAAGTAGAAATTAGCATAAACCGGAAGTTGATGTCTCAATTTGCAGGACCACGGACCATGGGGGTAAAACTTCTAAACAAGCGATTCGAAAGCGATTAGCCAATTTGAATGAAGTATCTTTTGGATTTTTAGACCGTACATCGACCGATTCACATACGTGCTTGTTTACAACCGAAGTTTTTCTAACAAGCGCCCCCCTCCTGCAGATTGAGTTGTCTATTCACATAAATACAAGTAGTAATCAAATTTAAATTTCAGTTGAACATATACTACATTATAGAGTTTCAAAATATCATGTATAAATTTCAGTGTATAATTATATTTTTAGACAAAGTTTAAAAAGTATAAAATATATCATGATACAACTTACATGAGAAAATAAATTTAAAAATATCTCTGTGTCAAATACAGGAGATACAAATTTTCAAATCTTATATACTTCGCCATGCAGTAAAAACTCAACAGTATCTAAACTACATGTTGAGGGAATGTAAAAAAGTTTGTATATTACATCGAAAATCTTAAATTTTTAAATACTTCGCCACACAGTTTAAACTCATAAGTATCTAAGCTACTACATGAGAGATGAAAAAAATGTATTAGTTTAGTATGTATCAAAAACTTTAAAAATCATCGCCACACAGTATAAACACATTGGTAACTAAACTACGCAATTGTGGTTTTGAAAAAGTGTTGAAGTTAATTTTTGAAAAATACAATACATTTAGAATGAATTTAACTTGTTTACATTAGATTTCACATTAGAATTTAAACATCTTAAGAAGTTTTAAAGATTTCATAGAATTTAGAGATTGTTTCTTTAGTGATAGGTTTCGTAAAACCGTCGACTTTGTTATTTTTGCTATTTACAAATTTGATCTCAAAGAGCTTCTTTTCCACTAGATTTCTTAAGAAATGATATTTAACATCAATGTGTTTGGTTCTATGTTTCTCAATGGGCAAATTGGAAAAGTTTATGGATGCTTGGTTATCACAGAATATTACATTATTTCCTAATTTAACTCTAAGTTAGTTCATTACATTCAAGTAATATGTTCTGTACCCATACCATTTCCTTTGCCGATTGGGTTAATGAGATATATTCAGCCTATTGTAGATAAACTCACACATTTGTGTTTAAATGTCCTCCATGAAATAGGTACTCTATCTGCAAAAAATATCATGCCTCCCATTGATACTCTATCATCCTGATTAGCTGCAAAGTCAGAATCAGTAAAACAATTTAAATTTACAGATTGAATGTTTAATAAGTTTAGTTTAAAATCCCTTGTATTATCTACATACCCTAGAAGTTTAAGTAAAACATCCCAGTGTTTAATGCCTGGGTTTTTCTGAAATTGGGATAAAATGTTTACGGCATAGCTAATATCAGGTCTAGTTCTGCTGGCAAGAAATGATAAACAACCTAATAAGTTTCTGTAAGGTATATTCTTCATTTGTTCGATTTCTGCATGATTTGCTGGACAATCTGTTTTGCTTAAAACTACACCTTTAGCTATAGGTAAACTAGAAATAGGATATTTAAACTTTGATAATTTGTCACAAATTTTTGCGATGTATTGATTTTGATAGATGAAGTGTTTATCATGTTTTTTCTTAAATTCAATGCCTAATAACATTTTTGTTTTTCCTAACATTTTAATGTCAAATTTAGTTTTTAGTAATGAAGTTACATAATTTAGATCCGTTTGATTTTTGGCAAATAATGTCATCAATGTAAACAATCAATAAAGCCTTGTTATTAAAATTATATGCACAATTGCACCATTTAAACTTTATAAAATTGAGTTTTCTGAGAACCTGGTCTAATTCAGGGTACCATTCTCTTCCGCTTTGGTGCAGGCCATAAATCGCTTTATTTAGCTGACATACATATCCACTTTTGTTTTTGTCAAAAAATCCTGGGGGCTGTTTCATGAATATTTTTTCACTGAGATTGGCATATAAATATGCGCATTTGATGTCAAACTGAGAATGGAACCACCCTAATAAACACACAAAAATAGTAAAAAACATCCTAACGATTGTAAAGTTAATCACCGGGCTAAACACTTCTTCGTAAGTTTGCCCTTTTTCCTGGTTAAATCCCTGAGCTACAAGTCTAGCTTTATACCTGCTAACTTCACCCCTTTCGTCTCTTTTGACTGTATACACCCAACGGCAACCGATTACTTTGTCGGAAACAGGTGCAGGCACTGAGTCCCAGGCACCTCTATCCTTCATGACACCTAATTCGTCTGCCATGGCTGTATTCCATTCTTTGGATTGGGGCAAGTTAGCCACTTCCTTGTAGTTCCTAGGAATTTGGACCTCTACAATGTTGGCTTCTGGCCGATCCCATGATCTCCCTTGATCCCCCTTAAAATTGAAAAACTTTTTATCAAATTTTATTTTATTTTTCTCACAAAAATTTTCTATATCTTTTAGTGATCTCAACCTAGGTCCCTTTCCTTTGTAATAGTAATAAACATTCTTTCTTGTTCCAGTCATTCTCGGAATGACTTTTCTGATCCAAGTAGTATCTGGATCGGGAACTTTACGATCATCACCAGAGGACCTCATTACTTCAGTAATGTCTTGATCTTCCTCTGATGAATCGACTTTATCCCTCTCCACTTACTCCTCATCAGACGAGTCTGGATAGGTGGGTTCATGAGATGAAAAAGTAAAATTTTCTTTAGGTTTCTGATTTACATTGGGTCCCAGACCGCCTTCCTCTGCGTTGCACTCTTCATTAAATCTAACATTTTTAGTTTCTACTATTTTCCCCTCGTTCAAGAGCCATATCCTATACCCTCGAGTTTTTAGTGCGTATACCACCATAATGCCCTCTTGTGCCCTCATATCAAGTTTCCCCCTAAGTTGTTTAGGCTTGCCTACAAAAACTTGACATCCAAACGCTTTGAGGTGAGCAACTGATGGTTTTTTGCCGCTGTACAACTAGATCAGTGTCAGATTCTTAAATTTGTGGCATATCCGATTTTTAACGTATGCAAAACAGAGTAAAGCTTCTGCCCAAAAATCATCCTTTAGATTGCTATCGTTTAACATTGCCCTAACACAATCCATAGCAGTTAAGTTAAACCTCTCGGAAACCCCTTTTTGTTCGTGTGTGTACGTGTTTGTTCTTTCCGCTTTGATTCCCTGTGTTTCTAAAAACTTTTCAAACTCAGTGTTACAAAATTCCATACCGTTTTCAGTCCTGACACTTAAAATTTTGGTATTTAGAAATCGCTCTGCTCGATGTTGAAATTGTTTGAACTTATCAAAAACTTCAGATTTTCGTTTCATAGGATACACAGTCACTTTGCGTGAAAAATCATCGGTTATGCTAAGAAAATATTTTGCACCTCCACGCGATGGTTTTGGCATTGGCCCGCATACGTCCATATGGATTAGTTCCAATGGTTTTTCCGATCTTATTCTGCCTATGGGTTTGAACGAAATTCTTTTTGTTTTTGCCAATTTACAACATTTACAGTTGATTTTCCGAACACTGATTTTAGGCAATCCTTTACATGACACTTTACATGTGTGATGTAAATATTCAAAATTGATGTGACAAAACCTTTTATGCCATAACCTTGTATTTCCCCCGACTTCAATGGGTGATTTTACATTGCTTGAACTTTTAAAAACGTCAAACTTACAAGTCTTGCTAGGTTTAAAAATACTAGTATTAGAGTTTACAATTACTTTTATTAAGTTACAGTTTTATTAAGTTAAGTTTATAAGTTACTTTTATTTTTAAAAGCACGATCATTATTTTCAGTTTTACAAACAGTTGACTCATTTTTATTTTTACTTTTAAAATCACCAGACTTTTTAGAATTTTCATTTTTAGGCTTAGGTTTAGCATTTACATTTCCTTTAGACTTCTCAACATTAAAATTTTTAGATTTTGTCTTGTATTGAGGTCCGCGGGCGGTTTTAGTGAAATACGATCGCAAGACCAATGGTGACCCACGTGATTATTTACAGACGGGAGTTTGGGGGAGATTCTTTTGTTTGTACGAGTGGGAATCTCCAGCGCAAGCTAACAAACTATGTTTAAAGTACATTGTAACAAACCTAGAAGCCTTTAACCTCTCAAGGAAATAAAATAGAAAAAGACGGGTTCGATTGTTGAATAGTTTGCTTCCTCATATTTACTAGATACATCACGAAGTTTCTCTTTCTTTGCAAAGTTAAAATTTTGCTCAACTATTCTTTGTTG
This sequence comes from Amaurobius ferox, assembly GCA_951213105.1. Taxonomy (NCBI): domain Eukaryota; kingdom Metazoa; phylum Arthropoda; class Arachnida; order Araneae; family Amaurobiidae; genus Amaurobius; species Amaurobius ferox. The sequence goes on along the minus strand of OX578145.1, from coordinate 5,776,958 downwards.
GGAATCAATTGTGTGCAAAAATTTTGAAGAATTTTAGGTCTTAATTCAATAATACAAATATAGTTTGTCGGATTATGATTCTCTTACGCCCCTCATTACGCAATATTTGATCAACATCATGTCAAAACAGGAGGGTAGAGAAGGAATTTTTATCTGCTGTTAGCAACCTCTCTAGGTATTGATGATATTAAAGGATATCTCTTCAAAAGGATGCATTGCGCAGGGGCCCGGACCACATAGCAGTTTATGAAGAAAAGCAATAGATAAAATAAAATACGGCATAGTAGGGAGGTCCCGCAATTGGATCGCCACGCTCCCCATAAAAAATAAATTAAAAATAATGAAAGAGCAGAAATGTGAAGAATGTTAAATAAACACATTCCCGCTTCCAACAGATAAAACTTTTAAACAATTTTCATTTCTTTTTAAACTTCATATTTTGTCAAAGTATTCCATGTTTAGTATGCATCTGGGATGAAAAGTACCAAAGATTTGAACTTTGTAAGAATTTTTGTTCAAAAACCAATATTTAAAAATATAGTTTTCTGGACTAGAGTTTTTTTGAGCCCCAGGAACTTGTGCGTGTGTTTTTGTTGATTCTATCAAAACAGAGGATGATTGAAGGGAAATAGCTGTGGCTAGATTAACGCGTTGCAGTAGCTTTGATGAAATATAGGATAACTTATTTCCCTCATATTATTTAATTACTGCCTTCGGCAACCAGCCCTATTGTTTTTCAAAAAAGTTCTTAAACTTGCAATACCTTTCTTGCAGTAACTGTCGATCGCACACCTACATTACGTGCGCAAGTCACGGCTAAGTGTGCAGTTTATGAAGTGTTGATCTTGTACCTCAGCTACGCGCGCAAGTTACAGCTAACGGTGTAGTTCATGAAGTAGCTGTCGATCGCACGTCTCCGTTACGCGCTCAAGTCATGACTAATGGTTCAGTTCATGAAGTAGCTGTCTATCGCACACTTCAGCTACACGCATAAATCGTGGCTAGCAGTGCATTTCATGGAATAGATGTCGATCGCACGCCTTCGTTACTCGCGCAAGTCATGTCTAACGGTGCAGTTGATGAAGTAGCTGTCATTTGCATCTTGGAAAATTTAAAATTTGAAGATAGCAAAGCACGCACTGTCAGAGTCAATAAGTGTTGGCTGGGTCATGAAAGTACACAAGTCCAGTTTTAAAGAAAAACTTCGTTCACTTTATTTGGTGAAAAACACAACTCGGCATATTACACGTACCTGGTAATTTTCCATGCCGTAAAACATCAAAAATATACTATGTACAAAAGATTTTCAGTTGTAAATGACTAGACAGAGATTCCTTGAAGCATTTGGTAGTAAGTTACTATACTACCTCTATCACTTGCGTGTATTTCAGCCACCATCGAAGATATCACACTTGGCAAAGGGAAACCAAAGGATAGAACATCAGGAAAATATTTAAAGCGGCTTCCGAACGTTTGTAAGTAAATTTAACGTTCAATACATGCTGGTCCAAACTGACCACATCTGCATCCGTTTCGACTATTCACCATCGTCAAACGATATTCCGCAGTACTTCTGTCAAAAACATTTCTGTCTGCCTGCATCAGACCATCAGTGTCTATCTCGTCTGACTTCTTCAGACGTCTGATCTGATCTAATCGATCTGTCTGATCTCGATCGACCTTCTCATTTGCTTCAAGAAACCTCTGCCATATATATCCGAGAATGGACAGTTCCGGAAACGCCCCCGGATATGCAAATCAGATGCGTACGCATTGAGAACTGATTTGCATGAAACCTCATGTTGAAAAACGTCACGGTTCACGCCGGTGAACGGGAAGAGTCGTTCATATTAAATTTGCATAAACGCCCGTTCACGGGAACGTGAATCGCGATGTATTGATTATTTCCAACAATCGGCCCCCTCATGCAAATCCTTAAGTCTCAATGCATATGCAAAAGAAAACTTACTCTGAGAAACCAAGGTATATCAATAAACACCAAGGCCCCCAGTATCCTATCAAACATATAATGAAGGAAAAATTTAAAGTATTATATCATTATTAAATTTAAAATAAAATGCATAAGTACTTATAGCATCTGAAAAATAGTTAAGTATTGTCGACAATATTGTAACAACAACATTTCACATCAAGTAGAAATTTATATACAACACAACTTCAATGCTTAAGTATCAGCATTCAAAAATTGAAATTTTAGTTTAAATTTAATTATAAGTATCCAAAATTTAAGTATAAGCACATTATCATATTAAACAAGTCAACTTTAAAAGATTAAGATTTTGTATAAGCATAGAATTTAAGTTTACTTTAAATTTGAGTATAAACACTATAATTCAAAAAGCTTAAAAAATTTAGTCTATTAACACAATATAAGTATACATAATTAATACTATTAGACTGCATTGATATACCAAATATTTAAAAATACATGATGCAAGTAATTAGATAATAAAATTCCTTTATCAAAACTTTCAACACATACTTTTTACCAAGTTGAAAAATACAAAATTTTATACACATAAGCTATTATTTAGCATCATGCGGGTCATGGAAAATGGATGTATATACAAAGGTGTAAAGTGAAAAAGATTCAATATCACAAAAATTTATACTCAAGATATACTATCTTATATCAATGAGGTTTAAGATAAACAATAATGTATATATATGACATCTTTTTAAAAAAAATTCCCAAGTTGTAAATTCAATTTAGTATTTAAAATTTTCTTTAGACTAAACATTTAATCTCAAAAAGTTTTGATTTAGTTTTTAAAAATTTTATTACAAAATTTAAGTATTATTTCCTTAGTCATTGGTTTAGTAAAGTGATCTGCTAAGTTATCTTTACTATTTACAAATTTAACATTAAAAGATTCATTGACTATTAAATTTCTTAGGAAATGATATCTAACATCAATATGCTTAGTTCTATTGTTTTCAATTGGAGAGTTAGAAAAATTAATGGCTGCTTGGTTGTCGCTAAAAATAACACTGTTACTTTTATTAAAGTTTAACCCAAGTAAATGACATTCTTCAATTATGTTTTGTACCCATACCATTTCCTTAGCGGCTTCAGTTAGTGATACGTAGGAAGTGAAGTAACTGGATATTTATACTGTTGAAACATTTGACATACTTTATCTATATACTGACTTTGATGTATAAAAAATTTATTGTCACACTCTTTAAATTCCACGCCTAAAAGTTTTCTAATTTTTCCTAATACCTTGATATCGAATTCTATGCTAAGTAATGAAACAATGTGGTCTATGTCCCTTTGATATTTTGAGAAGAGAATTATGTCATCCACATAGACTAGCATAAGAACTTTGCTATTGTAAATATATGCACAATTACACCATTGAAGTTTTAAAAAATTTAATTCTTTTAATTTGGTGTCAAGTTCATTAAACCATTCTCTTCCACTTTGATGAAGACCGTAAATGGCTTTCTTCAACAAACAAACATAATCAGGCTGTTCCTGATTGACATAACCTTGAGGCTGTTTCATATATACCTTTTGACTCAATTTAGCATAGAGATAGGCAGATTTGATATCTAATTGGAAATGCATCCAGCCAAGCATGCATACGAAAATTGAGAAGAATGCTCTAATTAAGTTGAAGTTAACAACAGGGCTAAAAACTTCATCGTATGATTCTCCCTTTTTCTGACCATACCCCTGGGCTACCAAACGAGCTTTAAATCTCTTGATTTTCCCTTTCTCGTCTTTCTTAATAGTGTAGACCCATCTATTGCCTATATGCTTTTGTGAGGTGGATGCAGAAACTAGTTCCCAGACACCCCTCTCTTGCATTACGGCCATTTCTTCATCCATAGCATTACACCATTTTTCGGACTGGGAAGATTTAATAGCAGCGTTGTACCCTTTTGGTATATTTATTTCAATATTGCTTGCTTCTGGTCTGCCTCTGATCCTTTTAAGACCTTTATTTTCCCGAAAATTAAACAGTTGCTGATCAAATTGTATATTCCTTTTATCACAATATTTCTTAACATCATTGTGCGACCTCAGCCTTTTATTATCTCCTTGAGCGTAATAATACACATCGGTTCTACTCCCATCGGGTCTTGGAACCGTCTTTCGCTGCCAAGCAATATCCGAGCAAGGAGTCATACTGGAGTCAGCAGGAGAGTCCGTTTCCTCACTGGATTCAGACGGATCGTCACCAGTGTCTTCACTCTCTCCTGCCCCCCCATCAGACTGCTCTCTCGGATATTCCCCGTCGGAGTATTCTGAAAGGTTATCTCTTGATATCCCTGAGGAGATATTTCTGGGACAAATTGGGTCCAGGATGCCTTCCACTACATCACCCTCATCAAACCTCACATTGCAGGTCTCAATTGTTCGTTTCTCTCCTGACAAAAATATCCTATAGCCCTTAGTTTTAGTAGCATAGCCTACCATCACCCCTTCTGCAGCTTTCATGTCTAACTTCTTTCTGAGCTGACTGGGTTTGCCTACATATGCTCTACAACCAAAGGTTCTAAGATGTTTGACTGAAGGTTTTCTACCACTGTAGAGTTCATGTGGAGTTTTTGTCTTAAATTTGTGACATATTCGATTTTTAGTGTATGCAAAACACAATATTGCTTCCGCCCAGAATCTGTCATGTAATTTGCTGTCGTGCAACATGGCTCTAACACAGTCAAATGCGGTTAAGTTGAATCGCTCTGATACTCCATTTTGCTGTGGGGTATATGTGTTAGTCCTCTCAGCCTTAATACCGATATCCTTCAGGTAATTTTTGAACTTATCATGGCAGAATTCCATTCCATTATCCGTCCGGATACATAGAATTTTAGTACCTAACTGCCTTTCTTCTCTGGCCTGAAACTCTTTAAAATGTGAAAATACTTCTGACTTCTGTTTCATGAGGTAAACAAAAACTTTTCTACTATAATCATCTGTTATAGTTAAGACATACTTATTCCCATCATATGAGGCTGTGGGTAAGGGACCACACACATCCATGTGTAACAATTGCAATGGTTTAGTGGACCTTATCCTACCGGTGGGTTTATATGATACTCTCCTAGACTTAGCCAATTTACACGATTTACAATTTAACTTTTTGTATTTAAGCCTAGGAAGTCCGTTTATGGCAGAAACTTTGCTGGTTTGGAGGAGATATTCAGCGTTTATGTTGCAATATCGTTTATGCCAAAGACAGTTTGTACTATTAAGTTCAGTTACTGAACTGCTAGGCTTAGATATTGAACTATCCACATTTCTATTCTGCTTAGTTTTTGTTTTGTCAGATTTAAATTTAGTTTCTTTAAGATTAGGTGCTATTTTTACTTTGTCTATTTTTCTGGAAGCACTAGGATCCCTATCCTTGGATTTCTTATCCTTTTTGTGTTTCTTGTCTCCATGTCGATCCCTATCTTTAGATTGACGGTTTTCTATGTTATGTTGTTCCTGGGTACTATACTTAGGTTTTAAAAAATATAACCCATCCTTTCTTTTTGCATAAAAGAATTTCTCCCCTTTAGGTGTAAAAAACCATAGAACCCCATTAGCTCCTTTAAAACTAAAATTTTGTTCCTCAAGAACAGATGCAACTAATAAATTTCTCCTAAGTTTAGGAGAATACATAACATTTTCCAATTTGATAATACTTTGCTTATCCTTAAATTGGACATACATTTCCACCGTCCCGATAGCCTCAACTGGACTTTCGACATCCCCTACTGCTAGCGACATTGAAGTGCCTTTGCACTCATTAAATTTTGAAAATAACTTAATGTTATTACAGAAATGTCGCGTAGCAGCAGTGTCTACTACCCAGCTGAGTCTATCGCTAGGATCGATTACAGTATTAGCCTCAATCTGTGGAGACCCAAGAAATTCCACAATACTAGATCCATTATTTCTACTGCAATTAGATTTAGTATGACCTAGTTTGTTACACTTAAAACACTTAATTTTACTTTTAGAAATATTTACATTATGACTAGAAGTATTTACATTAGACACATTATGAGATACATTTGGAAATTTAAATTTAGACACTTTTACTCTATTTACAAATTTCTTAGAAGTAAAATATGCAGAATTTGAACTCACAGTTTTGGAAAAATCACTTGCTTGCTGCCTCAGCCGGCTCTCCTCCGCTGCTAGCTCTGCTTGTATTTTGCTGAGCTTGAAGTCCGAGTCATTCCATCGATATATAAGTTGAACGATACCTCGGAATTCTTCCGGAAGGTACCGAATCGACTGGAATGCTACATATAGGTCTTCAATGGGGTGTTTCGCGTCTTTAAACCTCGTCACGGCCTTCCGCAGTCTTGAGCAAAAAATGTCAACAGGCTCGTCTTGCTCCGTTTTGCTTGACGTTTTTCAACATGAGGTTTCATGCAAATCAGTTCTCAATGCGTACGCATCTGATTTGCATATCCGGGGGCGTTTCCGGAACTGTCCATTCTCGGATATATATGGCAGAGGTTTCTTGAAGCAAATCAGAGGGTCGATCGAGATCAGAGAGATCGATTCGATCGGATCAGACGTCTGAAGAAGTCAGACGAGATAGACACTGATGGTCTGATGCAGGCAGACAGAAATGTTTTTGACAGAAGCACTGCGGAATATCTTTTGACGACGGTGAATAGTCGAAACGGATGCAGATGTGGTCAGTTTGGACCAGCATGTATTGAACGTTAAATTTACTTACAAACGTTCGGAAGCCGCTTTAAATATTTTCCTGATGTTCTATCCTTTGGTTTCCCTTTGCCAAGTGTGATATCTTCGATGGTGGCTGAAATACATGCAAGTGATAGAGGTAGTATAGTAACTTACTACCAAATGCTTCAAGGAATCTCTGTCTAGTCATTTACAACTGAAAATCTTTTGTACATAGTATATTTTGATGTTTTACGGCATGGAAAATTACCAGGTACGTGTAATCTGCCGAGTTGTGTTTCTCACCAAATAAAGTGAACGAAGTTTTTCTTTAAAACTGGACTTGTGTACTTTCATGACCCAGCCAACACTTATTGACTCTGACAGTGCGTGCTTTGCTATCTTCAAATTTTAAATTTTCCAAGAGAAACGGTTACGGGGCCAGTTCAACGCCCAATAGAGTCATAAGTGCAAGTATCTTTAAAGAAATCGTTCCTGTGTTCAGATGGGGGCCGCACATGGCACCATTTTGAAGTTCGTGTGAATAACGAAACGCAACAGAGTAAACGTAAACAGTGTACAAGAACTTTTGCTTCTGCTTCTTCAAAACTACGAGTGGCCATGGAGGCAAGTAGAACGGAGTTGCTGACGCGGGACAACTACGTCACCTGGCGTACCGACATCTCATTCGTCCTCAAGGGAGAAGGATGTTTCGGACACGTAGATGGAAGTGCTAAGCCTATCGAAGAAGACGTAACCGCGAGTCGTCGCGACTACGATGATTTTTATCGGAGGAAAGACCGAGCGCTCGCCATCATTTATCAAAGTTTATCCTCGGAATACAAGGAGTTGATAAACGTCACCGACGAACCTAGTCAAGTATGGAATACCTTGAAAGAACATTTTCAAGCCCTTCCCGAGCCAACCTGGTTAGATTACTAGATGAGTTCTTCGACGTTCGGCCGGAGCAAGATGAGCCTGTTGACATTTTTTGCTCAAGACTGCGGAAGGCCGTGACGAGGCTTAAAGACGCGAAACACCCCATTAAAGACCTATATGTAGCATTCCAGTCGATTCGGTACCATCCGGAAGAATTCCGAGGTATCGTTCAACTTATATATCGATGGAATGACTCGGACTTCAAGCTCAGCAAAATACAAGCAGAGCTAGCAGCGGAGGAGAGCCGGCTTAGGCAGCAAGCAAGTGACTTTTCCAAAACTGTGAGTTCAAATTCTGCATATTTCACTTCTAAGAAATTTGTAAATAGAGTAAAAGTATCTAAACTTAAATTTCCAAATGTATCTCATAATGTGTCTAATGTAAATACTTCTAGTCATAATGTAAATATTTCTAAAAGTAAAATTAAGTGTTTTAAGTGTAACAAACTAGGTCATACTAAATCTAATTGCAGTAGAAATAATGGATCTAGTATTGTGGAATTTCTTGGGTCTCCACAGATTGAGGCTAATACTGTAATCGATCCTAGCGATAGACTCAGCTGGGTAGTAGACACTGCTGCTACGCGACATTTCTGTAATAACATTAAGTTATTTTCAAAATTTAATGAGTGCAAAGGCACTTCAATGTCGCTAGCAGTAGGGGATGTCGAAAGTCCAGTTGAGGGTATCGGGACGGTGGAAATGTATGTCCAATTTAAGGATAAGCAAAGTATTATCAAATTGGAAAATGTTATGTATTCTCCTAAACTTAGGAGAAATTTATTAGCTGCATCTGTTCTTGAGGAACAAAATTTTAGTTTTAATGGAGCTAATGGGGTTCTATGGTTTTTTACACCTAAAGGGGAAAAATTCTTTTATGCAAAAAGAAAGGATGGGTTGTATTTTTTAAAACCTAAGTATAGTACCCAGGAACAACATAACGTAGAAAACCGTCAATCTAAAGATAGGGATCGAGATGGAGACAAGAAACACAAAAAGGATAAGAAATCCAAGGATAGGGATCCTAGTGCTTCCAGAAAAACACCTAAAGTAAGAATAGCACCTAATCTTAAAGAAACTAAATTTAAATCTGACAAAACAAAAACTAAGCAGAATAGAAATGTGGATAGTTTAATATCTAAGCCTAGCAGTTCAGTAACTGAACTTAATAGTACAAACTGTCTTTGGCATAAACGATATTGCCACATAAACGCTGAATATCTCCTCCAAACCAGCAAAGTTTCTGCCGTAAACGGACTTCCTAGGCTTAAATACAAAAAGTTAAATTGTAAATCGTGTAAATTGGCTAAGTCTAGGAGAGTATCATATAAACCCACCGGTAGGATAAGGTCCACTAAACCATTGCAATTGTTACACATGGATGTGTGTGGTCCCTTACCCACAGACTCATATGGTGGGAACAAGTATGTCTTAACTATAACAGATGATTATAGTAGAAAAGTTTTTGTTTACCTCATGAAACAGAAGTCAGAAGTATTTTCACATTTTAAAGAGTTTCAGGCCAGAGAAGAAAGGCAGTTAGGTACTAAAATTCTATGTATCCGGACGGATAATGGAATGGAATTCTGCCATGATAAGTTCAAAAATTACCTGAAGGATATCGGTATTAAGGCTGAGAGGACTAACACATATACCCCACAGCAAAATGGAGTATCAGAGCGATTCAACTTAACCGCATTTGACTGTGTTAGAGCCATGTTGAACGACAGCAAATTACATGACAGATTCTGGGCGGAAGCAATATTGTGTTTTGCATACACTAAAAATCGAATATGTCACAAATTTAAGACAAAAACTCCACATGAGCTCTACAGTGGTAGAAAACCTTCAGTCAAACATCTTAGAACTTTTGGTTGTAGAGCATATGTAGGCAAACCCAGTCAGCTCAGAAAGAAGTTAGACATGAAAGCTACAGAAGGGGTGATGGTAGGCTATGCTACTAAAACTAAGGGCTATAGGATATTTTTGTCAGGAGAGAAACGAACAATTGAGACCTGCAATGTGAGGTTTGATGAGGGTGATGTAGTGGAAGGCATCCTGGACCCAATTTGTCCCAGAAATATCTCCTTAGGGATATCAAGAGATAACCTTTCAGAATACTCCGACGGGGAATATCCGAGAGAGCAGTCTGATGGGGGGGGCAGGAGAGAGTGAAGACACTGGTGACGATCCGTCTGAATCCAGTGAGGAAACGGACTCTCCTGCTGACTCCAGTATGACTCCTTGCTCGGATATTGCTTGGCAGCGAAAGACGGTTCCAAGACCCGATGGGAGTAGAACCGATGTGTATTATTATGCTCAAGGAGATAATAAAAGGCTGAGGTCGCACAATGATGTTAAGAAATATTGTGATAAAAGGAATATACAATTTGATCAGCAACTGTTTAATTTTCGGGAAAATAAAGGTCTTAAAAGGGTCAGAGGCAGACCAGAAGCAAGCAATATTGAAATAAATATACCAAAAGGGTACAACGCTGCTATTAAATCTTCCCAGTCCGAAAAATGGTGTAATGCTATGGATGAAGAAATGGCCGTAATGCAAGACAGGGGTGTCTGGGAACTAGTTCCTGCATCCACCTCACAAAAGCATATAGGCAGTAGATGGGTCTACACCATTAAGAAAGACGAGAATGGGAAAATCAAGAGATTTAAAGCTCGTTTGGTAGCCCAGGGGTATGGTCAGAAAAAGGGAGAATCATACGATGAAGTTTTTAGCCCTGTTGTTAACTTCAACTTAATTAGAGCATTCTTCTCAATTTTCGTATGCATGCTTGGCTGGATGCATTTCCAATTAGATATCAAATCTGCCTATCTCTATGCTAAATTGAGTCAAAAGGTATATATGAAACAGCCTCAAGGTTATGTCAATCAGGAACAGCCTGATTATGTTTGTTTGTTGAAGAAAGCCATTTACGGTCTTCATCAAAGTGGAAGAGAATGGTTTAATGAACTTGACACCAAATTAAAAGAATTAAATTTTTTAAAACTTCAATGGTGTAATTGTGCATATATTTACAATAGCAAAGTTCTTATGCTAGTCTAAGTGGATGACATAATTCTCTTCTCAAAGTATCAAAGGGACATAGACCACATTGTTTCATTACTTAGCATAGAATTTGATATCAAGGTATTAGGAAAAATTAGAAAACTTTTAGGCGTGGAATTTAAAGAGTGTGACAATAAATTTTTTATACATCAAAGTCAGTATATAGATAAAGTATGTCAAATATTTCAACAGTATAAATATCCAGTTACTTCACTTCCCATTTCTAAAGGGAATATTCTAAGTAAAATAGATTGTCCAAAGACAAGTGAAGAAATAAAGCAAATGCAAAGTTTTCCTTACAGGAGCTTAATTGGGTGTTTGGCTTTTATATCTAGTAGGACTAGACCTGATATTTGTTACGCCATCAATATATTATCTCAATTTCAAGAAAACCCTGGAATTAAGCATTGGGATGCATTGTTAAGACTTTTAGGATATGTTGAAAAGACTAAAAACTATATGTTGAATTTATCTAACATTCAGGAGTTAAAATTGAATGGTTATTCAGATTCTGACTTTGCTGCAAACCGAGATGACCGTGTTTCACTTGGAGGCATGATACTCTTTATTGACAATGTACCTATTTCTTGGCGTACCTTTAAACATAAGTGTGTCAGCTTATCAACAATGGAAGCTGAATACGTATCACTAACTGAAGCCGCTAAGGAAATGGTATGGGTACAAAACATAATTGAAGAATGTCATTTACTTGGGTTAAATTTTAATAAAAGTAACAGTGTTATTTTTAGCGACAACCAAGCAGCCATTAATTTTTCTAACTCTCCAATTGAAAACAATAGAACTAAGCATATTGATGTTAGATATCATTTCCTAAGAAATTTAATAGTCAATGAATCTTTTAATGTTAAATTTGTAAATAGTAAAGATAACTTAGCAGATCACTTTACTAAACCAATGACTAAGGAAATAATACTTAAATTTTGTAATAAAATTTTTAAAAACTAAATCAAAACTTTTTGAGATTAAATGTTTAGTCTAAAGAAAATTTTAAATACTAAATTGAATTTACAACTTGGGATTTTTTTTTAAAAAGATGTCATATATATACATTATTGTTTATCTTAAACCTCATTGATATAAGATAGTATATCTTGAGTATAAATTTTTGTGATATTGAATCTTTTTCACTTTACACCTTTGTATATACATCCATTTTCCATGACCCGCATGATGCTAAATAATAGCTTATGTGTATAAAATTTTGTATTTTTCAACTTGGTAAAAAGTATGTGTTGAAAGTTTTGATAAAGGAATTTTATTATCTAATTACTTGCATCATGTATTTTTAAATATTTGGTATATCAATGCAGTCTAATAGTATTAATTATGTATACTTATATTGTGTTAATAGACTAAATTTTTTTTTTTAAGCTTTTTGAATTATAGTGTTTATACTCAAATTTAAAGTAAACTTAAATTCTATGCTTATACAAAATCTTAATCTTTTAAAGTTGACTTGTTTAATATGATAATGTGCTTATACTTAAATTTTGGATACTTATAATTAAATTTAAACTAAAATTTCAATTTTTGAATGCTGATACTTAAGCATTGAAGTTATGTTGTATATAAATTTCTACTTGATGTGAAATGTTGTTGTTACAATATTGTCGACAATACTTAACTATTTTTCAGATGCTATAAGTACTTATGCATTTTATTTTAAATTTAATAATGATATAATACTTTAAATTTTTCCTTCATTATATGTTTGATAGGATACTGGGGGCCTTGGTGTTTATTGATATACCTTGGTTTCTCAGAGTAAGTTTTCTTTTGCATATGCATTGAGACTTAAGGATTTGCATGAGGGGGCCGATTGTTGGAAATAATCAATACATCGCGATTCACGTTCCCGTGAACGGGCGTTTATGCAAATTTAATATGAACGACTCTTCCCGTTCACCGGCGTGAACCGTGACGTTTTTCAACATGAGGTTTCATGCAAATCAGTTCTCAATGCGTACGCATCTGATTTGCATATCCGGGGGCGTTTCCGGAACTGTCCATTCTCGGATATATAGGGCAGAGGTTTCTTGAAGCAAATCAGAAGGTCGATCGAGATCAGAGAGATCGATTCGATCGGATCAGATGTCTGAAGAAGTCAGACGAGATAGACACTGATGATCTGATGCAGGCAGACAGAAATGTTTTTGACAGAAGCACTGCGGAATATCGTTTGACGACGGTGAATAGTCGAAACGGATGCAGATGTGGTCAGTTTGGACCAGCATGTATTGAACGTTAAATTTACTTACAAACGTTCGGAAGCCGCTTTAAATATTTTCCTGATGTTCTATCCTTTGGTTTCCCTTTGCCAAGTGTGATATCTTCGATGGTGGCTGAAATACACGCAAGTGATAGAGGTAGTATAGTAACTTACTACCAAATGCTTCAAGGAATCTCTGTCTAGTCATTTACAACTGAAAATCTTTTGTACATAGTATATTTTGATGTTTTACGGCATGGAAAATTACCAGGTACATGTAATATGCCGAGTTGTGTTTCTCACCAAATAAAGTGAACGAAGTTTTTCTTTAAAACTGGACATGTGTACTTTCATGACCCAGCCAACACTTATTGACTCTGACAGTGCGTGCTTTGCTATCTTCAAATTTTAAATTTTCCAAGAGATCGCACGTTTCCGTTACGCGCGCAAGTTATGACTAACGGTGCAGTTCATGAAGTAGCTGTCAATCGCACACCTCAGCTACACGCGCAAGTTATGGCTAACTCTTTAAGTAGCTGTCAATCGCGTTTCCGTCCGCAATGCGGGCACACGGGTACATCTGCTGTGTATAAAAGGAATCGTCTTTTATTAGCGGGTGTATGCAATCCACGTACGATATATGCAATAACGGCAATTCTACTGCATGTAATAACGATATACACGCTGCGTGGGCACATGCAATCTGCATAGATTTGAAATAGCTGTCAATCGCGTTCCAGCCCACTACGAGGGTTCAAGGCTAACAGATAAACACTTTTCCCAAAATGAATTGGCTTTTATTAGCATTATTTACTTTAAGCCCTCCCGCTGCGCGACTGCATGCAATCCTTTTACATTACATGCAATAACTACTAACTTACCAGCTAGATTTCTGCTCTTATGGCCGTATTTTATTTTACAATTCTTCAAAAATTTTAAATGTGATTTTGAGCTTTTTGGATTCTTTTTTTTTTTTTGTTAATTATATTAAGATTTTCTTTTTTTGTTTATATAAAGTTGTTTGAAAACTAAACTAACATTTTTCTAACATACATATATATAGTGTGTATGTATGTATATATTTACACAAAAAATACCTGTGATAAAGTGGCCACTGGATACAAAGTGATAATTTGAATTTTTAAGTCTACAGAGCATTAAAATGAAATAGGAAAAATATTCAAAAGATTACCTTTTTCTTTCAATGATGTTTGTTTTTTGTATCAATTCTTCTTTAATTGATGAAAAGAACGGTAATTAAACAGTACTAATAATAGAAATAATAAAAATTAGCTCCTAAAATTTACCTAAAATTTTGAAAAAAAATCCTTAAATTCCTACCTAAAATTTTTAGAAAATCTGCTATGATCCCTGAATTTTACTTCTTATTGCATTGGTGAAAATTCAAAAACCAGTTGAATAGCAGAGCGTCACAGTGGAGAAAATGAAAGTAGTCAGCGTAAACGAAAAATCACTTTATTTTTGCGAACTTAAAACATCATAACGAACAAAAATATATCCATTTCCGTAACTTCGGAAAGTTTAGTCAAGTTTAGTCTTGTCAATTTAATTATAAGACTTCAGTTAGGCCTAACAGCATCGGCCAAAAACATCGCCATAACTGGCATATATGAAGATAACGATCATACGTGATCATGAATACATATCACGAAGACAAAGTTAGATCAAGATACATCAAGAAGCATCAAGATAATCAAGATAATCAACTGATACAAGCACTAGCTTAAATAGCCCAGTATCATTGAAGTTGTAGTTAATGTTTTCCTTCCGGGGTATGCTAATCTCTAATCGGTTGAAGTAGAAATTAGCATAAACCGGAAGTTGACGTCTCAATTTGCAGGACCACAGACCATGGGGGTAAAACTTCTAAACAAGCGATCCAAAAGCGATTAGCCAATTAGGACGAAGTATCTTTTGGATTTTTAGACCGTACATCGACCGATTCACGTACGTGCTTGTTTACAACCGAAGTTTTTCTAACAGAATGAATGAAAATGAGTCTGGCATAAAATTTTATTTTATGCTTGAAGCGAAAGGTCAGAGAGCAGTAATTGATTGGTGTGCAATGAAAGGTTTAATGAGCGATAGGTATGAATGTCCAAAGTGTGGAGATGAGATGAAATTGTGTGAAAGAGTAAAATCGATTGGTGGTTTTGAATGGAGGTGTAGAAAGAAAGTGATGATAAGCATGATGTATGTAGGAGTGTGATATCCTTGTGAGAAAGGGTACATGGTTTAAAAAAGTAAATTAAGTATAATTGAAATTCTAATTTTAACTTTAATGTGGTTTGGGGCTATTGAATGCAAGGTTGTGATGGAGTATTTGAATGTCGCTGGAAAAACTGTTACCGATTGGAAGCAGTTTTGCCGTGACATTTGTATGAGTGATTTTTTTAAAAATAGAAGTAAGATTGGGGGGGAATGGTGTGATTGGGGAGATAGATGAGAGTAAGTTCGGTAAAAATATTTATGGAAGAGGAAAGCCTGTGGAAGGACAGTGAGTTTTTTTTTTTTTTTTGGGGGGGGGGGGTTAAAAGGGGAACGAATAAATGTTTTTTTGCGAAGGTTTCTAACAGGTCGAGTAAATGTTTGCTGAATGTGATTGAGAAATATGTTGAGAAGGGGACATTGATAATATCGGACTGTTGGAAGGTGTGTGATTGTCTTCAAAAAGAAGGCTTCAGACACCTTCAGGTAAATCAGTTACCATTTCAAAGACCCCGAGACAGGAGCGCATACCAATTCCATTGAAGGAACTTGGTCTGCAATCAAAAGAAAAGTGAAAGGAAGAAAGGTGAAAAGTTATTTTAATTTCTACTTATATGAATATACATGGAAGCGGAAGCACGGTCATTCTATTGGGGAGGAAGCTTGGAATGAATATTTGAAAGCTATCGCTTCCATCTTCCCTCCCCATAGATGTGATGAAGATGAGGAAAAAGAAAATGGTTTCGTACATCACTCGGATACGGAGGAAGAAGAGGATGATGAGGAATAAGGTTAGTTTGTTATTTGTTAATCCCGTGTTTTGAAATTGTCTTTTGTATTTTCCCGTGTTTTTAAAATGGGTTTCTTAATATTAAAGTATCGTTTTTCCTTGAATTTTGTTAAAGTACAAACTTAAGTATCGTTTTTTTCTTTAATTATGTTAAAGTACAAACTTTTTTCTGAGTATCGTTTTTTCTTAAATTTAGTTAAAGTACAAACATTTTTTTTAAATTTCATATTTTTTATAAGTATTGTTAAATTAAATTTTCGTAAGTTTTTTAAGTATCGCGTGTTTCAATATGGCTTCTAAAATTTTAAAAGTGTTTTATTCTGCCATTACGCAATATTTTTATAATGCACAAAAATCGTATTTTGTAAGCTTTTTATGAGTATTATTCACTTTTATTAAAATATCATTTACATTCAAAATTCCAGTTCATAAAACTGTAGAATACATCAGGTTGGTAGGAGGAGCCTATTTTAAAATACGGGAAACTACGTCACTTGTGTTGGGAGGAGTCAATTTCAAAGCACGGGGAAACGTGCCAACTTGACGCAAATTTTGTACTTAGAAAAATGGGGTGTAGAAAGCCCAGACCACACGACCAACCCGAGGGTTTATGGTAGCTGTTTGTGTGACCGAGGAAAAATGGGGTGTGGGCTATTCTACCGATTTACCCCAAAAAATTTCAGTAAAATTTATTTGGTAGTTTTTTAAAATTAAAATAATAATGACACCCACATTATATGAAGAGATCTTCAAAATAATATATGACATCCATCTTCTT
The DNA here is from genome assembly GCA_951213105.1 of Amaurobius ferox. Classification (NCBI taxonomy): domain Eukaryota; kingdom Metazoa; phylum Arthropoda; class Arachnida; order Araneae; family Amaurobiidae; genus Amaurobius; species Amaurobius ferox. Next base: position 5,760,262 of record OX578145.1, on the reverse strand, counting down.
TTTCCAGTGTAAAAATCGTGATTTTTAAATTTATATTTAGTGTTGCATCTATCCTGTATTGTTGCATATTTTCTGTACATCTCTATTCTGCACCAATGCAATGACACTATTTTTAAGTTTAAATGATCATTCAACTTTGATTGTTTCTACAACAAGGCCTCATTTTAATGGATGCAGAATGTAAACAAATGATTGTAAAATGAGTTGTATAAGAATGTCTGAATGTGTTTCATGTAAAATTATTTAGCTCTTGAGTCTGGAATATAAGTGATATTCATTGATTTTATATATAGAAGCAGATGATTTTATGGCACTGCCTCTTTTTATGAAGTAAAATAAATGATTGTACTGTGATAATTTTTAAAATAGCACCTTTGAATGTATCATATTTTCGAGATGTTTAAATGGCATTGTATTTGAATTGTAAAGTGTTCCATAATCAATGCTTTATGCATGATTGATCTTTCTTGTTAATTATCTGTATGCATGTTATGTGCATCATTCCATATTGAATCGAGAACATTTGAAATTTTCGTGTATCTTGCTTTATTTTGGAGATAGGAATTTCAAACTTTCTCAATCAGTATCAATAATGCATAGTTGCTTCCTTATCAGTGGACTTCAACTTTAGAACACTTTAGTCCTAATAGGGAACCCTGTATAAGAATAGAAGGACATAAAAACATAGATGGCAAAGATGCCAGCCACTTAAAATCGCCCGTGATCATTTAATTTGAAAACAAAACACTGATTGAGTGAGGGAAATGGACTCCTGCTGTTATTTTACTTAAAATGGACTGTAACTCGAATACGCCAAAAGAGTTGCAAAAAAATTGTCTTGATTTCTTTAAGAAATGAATAGGGACTTTAAAAGAAGAATGTCTATTAATGAAAATTCTTTTAGGACTCTGGATCACACTAATATTAAATTATTCTGCAAATATAATCAGCCTTCATCTCTTGAAAACAAATATGAATTCAAACTCATGGATTCGTTTTATGAATGAATAGGATTGATTTTGTACATTCCTGTTACAGTTACACACCATGACACGTGTTTCAATTAGGCACATTATGTGTGCGAAATATATTTAAGTTAATATATGTGTATTGTTACTTAAAAAATGTGCTTAAATAAAATTTACTATATTCAATTTAATTTCTTTTTTCTTCTCATCCTCTCTTGATAATTAATAACAAACCTTGCAGACAGTTGCCATTTATTTTAGCAATGCGTCTTTTACATAACATAAAAGTTTGATTGCCCTTGATAGAAATGAATGAAAATTTTAAAATTATTCATTAAAGAGTACTGATGTATATTAAAATAATAAGTAATTAAATAGTCATTCTTACAGAATTTGGGAGAGTTTTAAGTGTTTGACTGTTTTGTTTGACTCCCATTAAATAAAATTACCTAGGTTTTCTTTCTAGTGAATGCAACTCTGATTATTGAGCCATGGTACTATGCTCCCAGGGTTAGACTGGGTATAAAAGATTCAACTTGATTAACCAGACTGCTGTTGCAGAACTTATTCAACTTTATTCAGACATTTATTATTCATGAAGGGTACTAATCAGTTGGTATTGTGCAAGCTTTCAATTTTGTTTCATCTTTAAAACATCTCCAAATAGTCTCCCAATTGTCTATTATATAGTAAGTACATACACTAGAAGATTAAAAAGCAATAAAAATGTTAAGCAGGGCAACAAATGTTAAGTAGGGCAACAAAAAATCAGGCACATTCAGATTAAGGGGGGAAATCTTTTCATTTTTGTAGTCACTCGTGGAAGGGAACAGAGAGAACATTATTTTTTTTCTTAGTTATGGAAAGGTAATGAAAATATTTAAAACAATTTTTAGAGATGCATCAACTCTACCAAAATACAGAGACACTTCAGATTGATTTTAAAAAGTAGGGGTGTGATTAAATATAAGAGGGGTTAGAAATTAAAACAAAACTACTCGAATGAGGTATCGAAAATGAAGCACATCAAGGCTATGAAATGCATTAGATTTTTCTTTTTTGCAGTCACTCAGAAAAGAGGATCAGCAACAGAGTTTTTGATTTTTAGCTATTCAAAAAAATAATAAATAAACACATAGAAAACAATTTTGAGATATACCAAAATACAAGAAAAATAAAACACTGGAAGCTTTAGATTAATTTGTCATTAAAAACACCTTAAATTCCCATTTCGTTTAGGGCCCTAAAAGTGCCTTATTTCTGTCAGAATCTCCTTCTTAAAATGTTTACAGTTCCAATTCCAAAATGCAAAAGGAAACTAGGCAGCCCGCGGACAGTCTGAAATAGTGACTGAGGAATATTATCAAAATATTAGAGATTACTATTGTTTTTGTTTATATTTTAATTTCTTTTTAACCCAAATCCAAACTTCAGTAGCAAGTTCAAAAGTAGAAAAGGAAGAAGCAAAATGCCCCTCTCCTGAAAAAAAATTAGGAGATTGTTGATGAGTGTGCTTATGTGATAAATTACTATTAGCTTCTATTTCTTTTCAAAATTAAAATTTTGCTCCATTATTCCTTGCTTAGTGTCAATTTGAGATAAAAAATTTTTTTGAAAATTTGAATTCTTTAACATTCTGTTTAGAGAGAAGGTGTGCATATTGTTTACATTGAGTCAGTTAAGTCACTAAAGGGGGAGGAGAGTAGTGTCTGGCGGTTATGAATTAATCAGATTAAAGGGGTCAAGCATCTTAATTAGATTGAAATATATAAATATTTTTCCAATATAATGTGCATTTTTAAACATTTGCCCCAAAAATCTGATATAGATACGATATAGTCACGACTTTCTCTGCAAACACAAATTGTTTCGTGATTCTTATAGTTACCATTCTCATGCATTGCTTTGAATCTAAAAGCTTTTTTTTTTTAATATTTTGGATTTTTAAATGATTATGAAATTTATTTTAAGATATTATTTTTAATTAATAACACGTTAAACAATAAATAAAAAAAAGTTAATATCGTTTTTTTAAGCATCCTTTATTCTTGTGCGGAAGACGTGTAAATTTGGGACAAAAAAGACTGAATGCATTTGCACTGTTACAAATGATTTATTTTGTGCATTGGTCTGTTACAAAGCTGATGCAAATATTAATTTTACCTGATGCTAATTTGTTATTAATATATAGCACTTAATTGTACATTGATATTATTTGAAGAAATTTGTAATTTAAACAGCTGCATAATTGATATTTCATGTCCAAGAAATTTTCCTCTCAAGTTAATATTGTTAGCTGTGGAGTCATAGAGTCGAAGTCTATAGCAGTTTGGGTGTGGTGTCTGAGTCGGTAAACACATACAGACTCTTAAATAAATCTATAATTTTCTGTGCATATTCAATTTTTCAATAGTTTTTAGGTAATATATTTTAAAAACATCCAATGTTTACCAAATAAAAGCTATTGATATAAGAAATTAAAAATTAATTGCTTTATATGTCGGTATTGGAGTCTGATATTAGAATATAAGAGGTGTCAAGGTTTAAGGTACCAACTCCACAGCCCTGCTTACATGTGTTGATTCATTTCATTGTTAAATATTTTCCTTTCGAAAATAAGGCTGATATAATGTAGAGGGTTTAAACTTGTAATCTATAAACTCCAAAATATGTCAATTTTGCTCACATTAAGGCGACCCATTAATTTTTATCAGTGACGTCATCAGTTTTATAAACATTCCTCGAGATATCTGATTTAATGTCGAAATCAAATAATGTTATATTATGTAAAGTATGGTAAAAGTTCATAATGTATAAATGTAACCTATTTTTTTTTTATTACTTCCATTTTTTTTTCCCATAGTCTTTAAAAAGTGTTTCATTTTTAAAATGAAAAATATGCAGTGGAACTTTAAATGTATAATGCATACCTAGGCAGGGCTCCCTCCAATGACTATCAGAGTAATAAGTTTGGAAATAAGACATTTTACACCTAGTTGTTAAACCCACTGGATCTATTTTAAATGCTTATTGCCTTGAGCCATCTCGTAGGTTCTTTCCTTTACGCACACTTCCATAGCATCACAAAACACCATTTATAGATAAATATCTACAGAAATTCTTGATTATTGAACATCGTCCTTTCAGATGAGAGTCCAGAAAGCAAGTCCCCCTCCCCTCTAGTTTCTGCCCCACAGTATCCAATTGCAGGGCCAGTTGTACCAACCTCGAAGAAGCAAGATTGCGGACCGAAATTAACCCAGTCCTCTTGGCATGGACAGGGAGAGGTTCGTGACACACACACACGGGTTATTGTTTAGAACAGATTTTAAATAAATATTAGCTCTGAGGAGGATACTATATCACTCTAGATTCATTCCTGACTGCCAGGGAAAATTCAACATAACTGGGATGTACCAGTCCATCCCTGTATGGGAATATTTTTCTTATTTGTCAAAAGAAATTATTAAATAGCAGCAGGGGCTTAGTTTATTTTTAAAATGAAGATAATTGTTACATGAAATATACATTTTCCTCATGTTTTTAGTAATGATTGTATCAAAATACTAGTTTACTTTTCTTTACAGAGAAAAACAATCTGTCTTTTATTGAAACATCTGCTTTGGATACTACAAATGTAGAAGCTGCTTTTCAACAAATTTTAACTGGTAAGTTCATTTATTCATTTCTCTCCGAGGGATGTTTTGCAGGACTTTTATCAGCAGTCTGTTTTGTTTGCATTCTTTAAGATGCACATTATAGTGCACAATTACATATTAAAAACTTTATCTGAATTTCAATTTTTATTAAGACGTGCAAAATAAAAATTCATTTCCCTGAAACTTTGAAATTAGGTTTTTTCTCTTGTTTCTTTCCCCCCTCTTCTGAATGCTTCACTTTGTCAAAAGTTGTAATGAATCCATATTGTAATTGTTCAAAAATTATCAAGCAAGAAAGATTATGAGAGTATAAGTTTCTAGAGTGTACCTGAAAATTCAAATTTTCACTTAGTAGCAAGTGCCCAGTATCCAGTTTCAGTTTCGTGGCCACTCTATCACAGATTTTTTGTAAAATCGAGAAGTATATTGTTAAAGACCCAGGCCACCCGACTCACCCTAGGGTACAAACAATAGAGAGAAGTATATTGTGTAGTTTTTTGATCTCTCCTAATTTTGAACATATGACCAGACACAAATTAACATTTAATCCATTAATAAAGGATTTAATTTTGAATAGCTCAGCCCATTAACAAATGATTATGGTTGAACTTTAAATACATATAATGGAAATTTTTGGAGGAATGGTAGAAAAGACAGAAAAAGAACACAAATTTAACAGTGTACACATTAATTATAATTTATTTATGATGAACACAGAAAACCGAACCCATATAGGTTGCCCCACAGTTATCTAAATTCTACAGATTTAAAATATTCATCATGTATGGAAAGAAAATGACTTAGTCCATTGGCAATTGAGTTCGTTAAAAATACTTCAAAAATAAATGCACAAACTTTAAAGTAACTTAATGGGGATTTGCTTTTCAGGAATCCATCTTTCCTTGGGCCCCATAAATGATGCAATCCTTCCTCATAGCGACACCCACATGGTGAAATGGTATTTGGTCCACAAAGACAGGAATCGCTAGCTTCCAAACCTCCTTCCTTATGGTCTTTCTCAAAACAGCCTTTCCACACAAGGTGGCCATGGTAATATGATTCCCTGGAGCTCACCAAAGCATGTAGCATTTTCCGCCACCATGCTAGATGCTTTGAGAGGGGAAAAGGAGCATGTTGCCATTACCGTGATCAAACAAGCCATGCTAGTAACCCTGTGGATCACAGAATTTCAGGAACTCCAGTAACATCTATAAACATGTTCAGATTCACTCACGATTCATGAAAAAATTTTGCATGCATGAGCCTGATTTCAAATAACTTAACTACGCTTGCCGAAAAAGGAGAAATAATTTAGAATGCATAATTTTCCAAAAAACTTGAAAACAAAGTTTAATTGTCAAAAATTGAAAAAAATTAACATGTCATAAACGAGAAACATAACAAAGTTAATTTTCAAAAGAAAGTGGAAAACTTTTGAAATTTAATTAATGAATTTTGAGAATTTTAAGCTTGGGAAAATGGCATGATAAATATGGTTATGGGGGATTTTCAAAATGAACGCCTGTTTGATAACATATATTTATACATTAGTTTATAATTAATAAAATGTACTCATTAAAGTGTTTATGTTTTCAAAATATTCCCTATTTTCTGTTATTTTTAGTTTTCAAGTAATGAATTTGCATATCCCAACTCAAAACACCAAACTTACTCTTTTTATGCTTTCAAACTAGATTAGCTTTTGTATATGAATTGAAAAATATGGTTTTACATGTGAATTAACAAAAATGCAAGTGATTCCTTTAAAATATAATTATTAATATTTTAAAATTTAAATTTAATATGTGTCCCCTGTACATCTCATGAGTGTTACCTCAGGAGTGTTACTACTATTTTAAACTAGCCGCCTTCGCCAACCAGCCTGTTTTCGCTACCCTTGAAAATTCTGACCTTGGCAAACTCGCTGGTGCGACCTACCAGAAAGATGTAAGGTAACTGTTTGGACGGCCAGGAAGTGCCACCCAATTTAGACCGGAACCCAATGGGGGAGGCATCTGCAGGGACCGTACCCTCCTTCTACCACCAACCTCTCGGAAGGATTTACGGACCCACATGTTTAACGTGATCGTACTCCGCGTGAACACGGCAGCAGTTTTGGCAGTGGCAGGAATCGAAACCAGGCCTACCGAGTACAATTCCCGCATGCTAACCACTGGACTACTGCTTCCTTCGCGACAATCTCCATAACTTTCTTTTTGTTCACCCAATTTAGACTGGGACCCAGTGGGGGAGACATCCACAGGGACCGTACCCTCCTTCCCCTACCACCAACCTCTCGGAAGGACTTACGGATCCATATATTTAATGTGATCGTACACCGCCTGAACATGGCGGCAGTTTATTCAGTGGCGGGAATCGAACTTGGGCCTGCCGGGTGCAATTCCCGTACGCTAACTTCCCGCACGTTAAATTTAAATTTTATAATGACCATATGCTTAGCTCTTAATTCCATCATCCTCATTCCATCGTTCCATCATTTAAAATATCCATAAATTAAAATATCTATTTAAAAAATCCATATCGTTCCACCAATCCATAAATATAATGATTTCAAATACATCACCACTATACAATGCATATGCTAAGCTCTTAATTAATTTAAAACCGGAAGCTTGGTCTCCATGGAAACTGGGGAAAAAAACTTCTGCAGGGAAAGAACTCCTTTAGCGGATTGCCGAGAAATTTAAAATCATGACGTCTTTAAAATTGCGATCCTGCAGGCAATTTTCATTATTTCTTGACCGGATTGGACTTGTAAGAATGCCAGATATTTCAGATTTCTAAAAATGTAAATTATTAGTCGAAATTATGAGTACTTTTTACTATGTGAGAATTTATAAACCAAAAATCGTTTTTTTGAGCCAAAAGTGACTTTTGTTTTAAAATCTTAAAAAAATATTAGAATTTGTCCCTGAGATTTAAAATTGATATATTTTTACTCGCAATTATCTGTTCTTTCTGGTGGTGTGATTTGTTTTTTTCTACGACGTCTGGATCGTGGAAAAAAAAAGGGCAAAAAACCGGTCGAAATCGCATAAAACATTAAATAACAAAAAAAGTAATTAAAATTTTAAAAATCGGTTCCCCACCTCCCAGTCTCCAATTGCCAAATTTCGTAGCTCTCCGACACGTTGTCGCTGCATGTATACTGTATAAGACAGACACACACACAGACATTGCCTTTTATTATTTAAGATAGGTTTTGATTTCTGCAGTTGGTAACAAAGTTAATGGAAGCCATATTGTTCCTTCTTATCTAGTATAAAAAAAGATTACAAATAATTAATAACAGAGTATAATTTTATTTTTAATTTAAGTCAAATTTTTATGTGATGTAAAGCAGTCAAATTTTTATGTGATATCAACAGGTTGTTGCTACTTGTTTTGTGGTAGAAAATAGGGATATTCTCCTGTTCCTTGAACATTTTTTATACTTAATCTATATAATGAAAGGCAATGTCTGTGTGTGTGTCTTATACACTATAGGCTCAGCGACCGCCCATTGCAGAACTACGAAATTTGGCAATCTGAGACCAGGGGAGGTGGGACGGTGACATGTGAAAACCGATTTTTAAAATTTGAAATATTTTTTTTATAATTTAATGTTTTATGTGATTTCGACCTTTTTCCTCCACCATCCAGGCGTTATAGAATAAAACAAATCACACGACCAGAAAGAGCAGACAATTGCAAGTAAAAATATATGAATTTCAAATCTCACGGGCAAATTTTAATATTTTTTAAAGATTTTAACACAAAAGTCACTTTCGGCTCAAAAAAACTAACTTTCGTTTTTAAATCCTCGCATCCGAAAAAGTATCGAGAATTTCGACTAATAATTTACATTTTTAGAAAGCTCAAGCATCAGGCATTCTTACAAGGCCAATCTAGTAAAGGAATAATTATAAATAGCCGCCCTATCTGGATTTTAAAGAAGTCATGATTTTAAATTTCTCGGCGAAAGGGCCAAAGAAGATTTTCACCCAGACGCACAGCGTTTCTATGGCGACAGTTTTTGGCATGCAAGAAAATTACGTTATATTTTAAATGATGAAATTAAAAGCTTAGCATATGGTCATTATAACATTTAAATGATTGAATTATGCTTTTAACGTCATTAAAACAATGGTCATTAATATAAATGATCATTATAAAATTTAAATGATTGAATATATAATAAATAAATTACTATATTTATTAGAAAATTACGTTGTATTTTAAATGATGGAATTAAGAGCTCAGCATATGGTCATTATAAAATGATTGAATTATGGTTTTAACGTCATTAAACTAAAACAAACTTTGTTAACTCCACGAGTACGATCACGTTAAACATGTGGGTCCGTAAGTTCTTCCAAGAGGTTGGTGCTAGGGGAAGGAGGGTACGGTCCCTGTGGATGCCTCCCCCACTGGGTTCCGGTCTAAATTGGGTGGTACTTTGTGGCATCATTAAAAATTTTAAATGATTGAATTATGGTTTTAATGAATTATGGTTTAAACTAAAACTTTGTTAACTCCACAGGGTTGAGGGTGCGGTAGCCCAGTGGTTAGTGCGCGGGAATTGCACTCGGTAGGTCCGGGTTCGATTCCCGCCACTGCCAAAACTGCCGCAGTGTTTAAGTGGAGTACGATCACATTAAACATGTGGGTCCGTAAGTCCTTCCGAGAGGTTGGCGGTAGGGGAAGGAGAGTACGGTCCCTGTGGATGCCTCCCCCACTGGATTCCGGTCTAAATTGGGTGGCACTTCCTGGCCATCCAAATAGTTACCTTACACCTTTCTGGTAGGTCGGATGGTCTGGGTCTCAACAACAAGTCCATGGGGTTATGGCGTTAAAGAGTTTGCCACGGTCAGAATTTTTAAAGGTAGTGAACAGGCTGGTCGCCGAAGGCGGCTAGTCTACAATATTGGGATTGCATCAGCAATTTCAGAAGTACAGATATAAAATAACTCGATACCTGGTACATTCTTCTCAGAAAAGTTAGGAAAACCTTTGGGTGACAGAATCTGATATTTATAAGCAAGCTAAATCAGGTTGTGAAACTTTTGCATCACAGGCTTTTTGCAAAAATGCTTTATTCTACAATGCTTCCATGGAGCTCATGCTTCCACCGGTTTGAAAAGTCATTGTAGTTCTTATATTGAGAAATGAAATGTTTAATTGTTTTAATAATGATGGTAATTTCACAAATCCAGCACTGAATTTTGGATTTCTTGCAAATTAGTAAAACCAAAATCATCTTTGTACATTTTTTTTTATGACTATCATCACTTAAATCTTTTCCAACATATGTGATTGTCATATTCAATTATAACACTGTGTGGAAAACCCAGGCCGTCCGACTCATCCAAAGGACTTGAGCAACTATTTTGACGGCCGGAATTATAACACTGTGTTACTTTTTCTCCATTCACCTAAATGTAATCTGAATTAAAATGATTAAGAACACGTTCTAGCAGGATTGCACATTTATAATTGCAAAGACACATTGTTAAATTTTCTTTTAAATGGAAACATTTTACACAATTATTTAATATTAAATGCATAACATGTAATATGTATCAATAAATTAATTAATTTAAAATTTTTATTTATATTGTTTTGTTTAATAAATATAAAATGACAATTTAGTATAAATTTTTAACAAATACGAAATTGATATTTGAAAATCTCATCTGTATAGCAATTTGAAGATACTTTCAAATAAATCATGTAAATACCGCTAGTATTTTGTTTCATATTAGTTGTTCCAGGTGGCAAGTATTGTAAGTAATTATTTAAGAAATATAGTGTTTGAAGTCCGAGTTTAGCTATTTTTAAACTACTCCACATATCTAAAGCTCCGACCACTCAAACTGCTGCTCATACTTCAGGGTGAGTGGAGTGGTCTGGGTTTTCGACATGTCTAAAGCAGGCGGGAAGAAACACTAAGTCAAAAACGGAACTATTTTTAAATTTTAATTTTTAGTTTTCAGAATATACATTAAATTTTTATGGAACTTGTTATATATATTTATAACAAAGGTCATAAATTTCTTAAACCAAATATGTATGTTATAAAAATTTAGAATTTTTGACTTATGTACTTTTACCTGTCACCTCTAGATATATATTCTGAAAGTATTTACTCATAGCTTTTGAAAAGTCAGATTTATAGTCTCAAGGAAGCCATAAGTAGAAGTATGTGGCAGGCTACTCTCTGCTAACTTAATATTTAAACACTTTGCTAAGCTTAAATCGTTTGAGAACCTCTTTCATGTATAGACTGTATGCTACCTTTTAATCAGAGTATAGGTCAATCCATCTGTAGTGTTTGAAGTAGCTGAAACACTTATTTTTTCTTAAATCTGAAAAATACATAGTGTGCCAGTGCAAAAAAAAAAAAAAATAATAAGTTTTAGGACCAGGTAGAAATGTGTAAAAGAAGGAAAGGAAAATGGTTTATATTGTTTTATTTTGTAGCACAAATTTATCAAGTATACCCTCATTCTAATTAATGGGTTTTTTTTTTTTTTTCCTAATTAAATGCTTGGGGAATATAATTTCTTTGCATGTATCCAATACCAGAATTATGATAATCTGTTAATAAATAATAAAATGTTGAAAAAAAAAATTGAAATCTATGGCATGATTTAGTACAATATTAGTCTTTTTCTCCTGTTTTCAGTTTAATCCCCTGGCTCTATTAATAGACTAAAAATTTTGAAAAATAAAAATTTCTGTACATATTTTTAAAATATCTATCTAAAAAAGAAACAAAAAGAAAACTGACATGAAGGGCAGATTACGTACATAAAATTTTCTCATTTCACTTGAAATTATCCTAAATAAAATATTTTAGTATGTGTACTGTGTCCTAAAAGGCAAATATCTTGAAGCACCTGAAAAATCCTGTAATGAAACACATTGGTAAAATTATAAACAAGGTTTGAAAATGAACAACCATGAATGTTTAAAATATTCAGAAAGTGTAAAAACTGTAAATTTGGGACTATTTTAAAAAATGAAAAACATTGGAAAAATCAGCAATGACATAAAGAGACAATTGAAATTGAAGTAGTTTTGAAGCTCTGATAAATATCCAACATCACAAGATAGCGTTACTAAATTTACTCTATAAAAAATCTAAATATTTCTGCTTGTATTATTTTCAAAAACAAATTATAAAGTTATCCAAATTAAGGCGGGATTTTTTCTCTTGATTATGAACTCTGCAAATAGAAGATTTGAATAGAAGACGTGTGTCATTCTATTCAAATGATCTCTCATTTCTGTATTTTGTTGTTTCAAATAAAGTGTTTTCATATTTTAATAATAAAGCTTGAATTGTATTTTTTTTCTCTTCCAGAAATCTATCGTATAATATCTCAGAAGCAAATTCGAAATGATGCTGACAATGACCCTTCACCTGGTGGGGATAATATTAAGCCTATTAGCATTCCACCTACAGATAGTCAAGACAAGGGCAAGAAACCCTGTTGTCAAGCATAGGAGTTGGCTTAACAATATATATACATTCTGTACACTTGTTTAAAGTTACTTTATAATTGTTGTGGCCAAAAGAAAAAATATCCAGCCTGCACACCTTGTCTCCCCCCTTTTGCGTTGCGTTAGTCTCTAATTTCAACATGATTCTGAATTTCTGAAAAATTATTTTGATTCACAAAAGATTGAGTGCATGCAACCTTAAAATCTAGAAAAATATCACTTTCGGGTCTGCGAGTCAAAAATAAGCGTTTTTAATAATTTAAAAGGTGCATATTGGCTTATATGAGTTTATAGCCTTCTTATTTTATGCGGATGTTGCCCATTGTGTAAGCAATATAAAGTCGGATTGCGTCCCAAAGGTTGCATGCTTCTGTACTATACTGTGTAGCATTTGATATACATAGTTCTGTGTTAATATTTTAGCTCTTTATCACAGTTTCAACTTTCTGATGCTTGTGAAATAGAATAAATTTGTTTTGGCAAAACTCAAGGTTCTCAAATTATTTAGTAAATCATGTCATCCATGTGCGTTACTATGCTGTCACTTTGATTTCAAATAAGTGTCTTAAAAGAGAGAGAAAAAAAAATCTTAAATTGGATTTATTTTCCCATTATTCGAATTTTCCAAAAGTTTATCACTTTGTTATCCATTGTGAAGTAGCTCCTCTTTTTTTGTATCATAAGATGTGGTGTATTGTGCATTTTTATAAAGCAAATGAATTTGTAGCCTACTAGATGATGTTCCATTTAGTACTGTCTCGGAATATTTCATAGATGGATGAAATGATCCGTTGAACGGATGGACTTTTGAGCTATTTCATCCCATGCTGAAGGGGACAGCCTCATAGTGATCTAATTAATTCAGTTGTGCATACACATTTATGTATGAAAAATAATGTGTTATTTCTTGATGATTTTATTTGACTCTTGCACTGAAAAGGAAGAGATTTCATCTGCTTGTATTTTCATATCTGGCTGTTGTAAGCATAACTTTAGATAATGGTGTGAGGCCATCATGAAAACTCACTTTAATGATTTGGGGGTGAATCGAATTGTGTGCTCTAGTACACGGTAATATCCTTTTGATTTGGATAATTCCTTTCTCCTCCAGGTAATGTTTGTTGCCTAAACTTAAAAAAAAAAATGGCTCTGAAGATGCAGTTATTAGTTAGTTGATAGATTGCACCCGATTCGTTTCAAAGTAGTATTTGCTCCCTTCCAAAAGAAAAAAAGCCAATATTTATTCAGGTTGCATTCTGTCCATTAACAGATATCTTAATAATTTGATGATCACTTTCAGCTGGATTTGAATTTAACTTTAATTGAAATCCAAGGCTGTTAAAAGCAGAAACTGTAAATTTTATCTTGTACAGGTAAAAAATATTTCAAATTTGCACGTGTGTGTTAACTTCCTTTATTTCTTTGTCCCTTGAATGTGACTGTATAGGTATTTCCAGTGAAATCATGCCACTGTTTTGAGCCATTTTTAACCTTCTCACCCCCATTGGGAAGAAAACTTACCAGACATATCTAGTAAGTTTTTTCCAGAGTCCTTTTAGAAGTGAATTCTGTATTGTTTTAGTAGACTTCTTTGTCAGCTTCAAAAATTGCATAGTAATCTAAACATCAGTGGACACATTTATTTTTATAGCAGTGCTGCATGTGTGGGACTCGAAGTAGACTGTGTTTGCTTTGTAGTCTTTAACGTTCATTTTCTGTTTTAAAAATTAAGTTTTTTTGGTTTACAAGTTCATTTGTACAATTGCTGAAAAAAAAAATTTTTTTTTTGTAACTAAGATTTATTAAATATATATTTCACATCTAGTTTGCACTATTTTGATGAAAAATGATTACATTTTAGTTTATTTTGTGTTTGTTAAATAAGGGTAAAATAATAAATATCCATTTAAATTTCGCTTATATCCTTACTAATTTTTCATTGCACTGTATTTAATAATTGTTTACAATCTGTTTTCTTGTTGAATACACTTTTAAACTACAAAAATTCTACAACTTATATAGTAATTTATTATTTTATTTTTTTTGTATTCATTTTAGGTACATTGATAAGCACATATGGTATGTACAAATAAATTTTTGAATGATCCATATCTTAAAATGGACTGCATGAAATGTCATGAGTTAATTCTATTAGAGTTAATTCTATTTACAAGCCAGGAGTTTGGTCTGACCCCTGGCTTGTAAATCAAACTTAATTGTTGCAACATGAAGTATTTGTGAGAACTTTCCCCCCACAGATTAGAAAGAATTTCCGTGATGATAATTTACTGTTATTTTAGTTAATTATTTAAATTTTAAAATTCTTTTATTTACATTTGAACAATTTAAACCTTTGATTTGATCTTGAAAGAGTACATCCCTTTAACCAGCGATTTAATTGTGATTTTTCTTTTATCTTCCATAAACAACAATTCTAAGTTTCTCATTATCTATTAACACGTTGAGCATGGAGCTGTTCTTGCTTTGCCTACCGTTCAGGTGGCACACAGCGGCTATCGCTCGGTGAGGTGTTCAGTCATAGAGTATAAACAAAAGATAACATACATGTTGAGGTGATGATTGTATTTCATTGTCTGTTTCGGCTATGCAAATGGCGCAGAAACATTCCGGCACAATACAGCCAGCAAGTTAACCAAACGGGTCATCACATTTTGTAATATATGTAAAACCAAACCACATCTTTGCTTAGAATGCTTTAATAAACTCTATTAAAATTATAACATTCATTTTTTAACCTTGATACTGCCTGTCCCAAGGACCGGCGTCACCCAAACGAAAAGTTCACTATCAGTCCCCACGAACTGACGCCGTCTAAAAGGAAAGTTCACTGTCAGTCCCCATGGACTGACACCATGCTTAACATGTTAACTAGAATGTGTTGATTATCTGCTTTCAATCCAATATACAGGATAAGCATAGTGACTATCTGCTATACATAACATTGACTTAAACACTTTATATTCCATGGTATAGGTACCCAAAACATCAGTCATCAGGTACCACTGGTTAGCATTAGAGCCCCTTTATATATATATATATATATATATATATATATATATATATATACAGGCCGAAACTTGGGCACGATATTGCCCAGAGACTGAACAGCCATTTAGAGAAAGGTGAAGCATTTCCTCATTTGGAGAGTTTATTGCGACCGTTGGCAAAGATCTTTCTCTCTTAAAAATATTTTTGACTCCATGTAGACTGCAGTCTTTGATGATGAATTGGTATTTTTGTTCAAATAACAAGCAAGACACATTGAACCCCTGAAATCTGCTTATAACATTGAGAAAGATTCTTTATTTTAAAAAAGGAAAATTTTACAAGCCTCTGAAATAAAATTGAAATTTTAATTAGAATTAAAAATATAGTGCTAGACATATAAGAAAACTTTGGATTTCTAACACCTCTGTAAATGCAAAACAGTAAATTAATTCGGACATTAATTATTTCAGAAATCAAGGAGTGGAAAATAATGCAGTCGCAAAAGTGTAACATATTGAGGAAATTTTATCTTTTACAGCCATCTTAAAACTAATGCTAAGAAGAAAAAAACTTTTTTGAATCGTTGAATAAAATGTTAAGGGCTTCTCTCCAATGCATCTTATTTTATAGTAAATCAATGAATGGTCTTTAACCTTATAGAAACCATGGTCCAAATTTGGCTGAATTGCAAGTTTGCATGCATTCACTAACACTTTCCCATTCCATTGAAAGTTTCAACTCATTTTTTTTTTTGTAAATGCAATTTATGCTGCTCACAATGTTCATACTTGGATAAAAAGAACTGCAGCAATAACCAGTGCATCCCTTTAACATGTTTTGTGGTAACGGTTGATGAAACATGCAAGATGCAGAAATTTCATGCAGTAAGCTGGTGTTCTGAAAATATCTGGGGCCTGATGTAGGTTGTTGCAGATTGCTACAAGGTGGCATTAAGATGATCTTGCTAGTGTTCAATTGTTTTCAATCCAAACCTAAAAAGCTGTAGACATTTTTAATGGTAAAACTTGCTGCACATGGTTACATTTGTACCAGTATTTTATAATCCCTATGCTAGCTATTTATATTTTTTCATGTATGAAACTGCTTTTAACGAAGCAGAAGAAAAACAATTAACTATTAATTACAGTTGGGATGAAAAAATGTTAATTTTTTTCTTTTTTCCAAAAGAAAATTTTAAGAGTTTATGGATGGCCATAGATAATCAGTTGCTGGTCCATGTATAGATATTAAGAACTTTTCCTATTTTGGTAAGAATAATGTTATTGATAATTTCTTCGAAAAGAGATGTATCCATTTAATAATGAAACATTCTCCCAATCAATTCATATTTTGATAAAAATATTCTAAATCTAAAGAACTGTTGAAATAAACTTTCTTACAAACGCCATTTTAATGTTGGAAAATATTCTGCTAAATTAAATGAATGGTTGATAATATTTTATGAGTGTCATTTAAATAGGATTGAGTAGCATTTTAAGTATTTATTAAAGTTAAAAGTTAAGAATTTGTTTACTTTAAAAAAAAATTTTAAAAGGAAAGTATGAAAATAAAAATTTCTATTAGAATGCGGTATATAAAAGTTGAAAAGAGGAATTGACCAATTTCAAAGGTAATAAAGAGCCTTCTTTGTCAGGATGAATGAGACAAAGCACCAATATAGGCAAGATGGAGTCTGTTGTGTCTGAGAGAAACTTTTGATTGCTTTTGAAACTGGTTAGCTTTATTCAACCTTTCAGTGGCGGTGCGTGCATAGGCACTGCTGCACTACAGAAGCAACACTGCTCTCTCTTCCATGCAGCCTGGCGTGCAGCTTCCTACTTGCACATGCGCACAACAGTCAAACACCACACCGCTGGAGCTGTGAAGCGTGGTGTTTGACTGTTGTGCACATAGGAAGCTGCACACGAGGCTGCGGGGGAGAGAGAGCATTGTCAGTACCGCAGTGCTTATGCATGCACTGCCACTGCAACCTTTATATACTGTGTTCTAATGAAGTTTTTATTTTCAGATTACTTCTGATAGCAGTTTGTGATTTTTTTTTAATAAAAAATATACATAGAAAATGTTACAGGTTGTCAGTTAAGCAGCCTTAGTTTTAGGCATGAAATTGATTTTTGCTAAAGAAAAATGGCTCCTATTCGCGAGAGTTATTTCTGTACCATTTTTTATCACATTGTAACAATCTTTAAACACATTTAGAAATATGTGAATTTAAACCTTTTGCTAAAATAAAACAGGTAGCTTAAAGATTTGAAAATATTAATAGTTAACGTAATTTAATATTCCATGGCCATGACATAATCAAAAATATATCATTCATTTATAAAATTAATTTTTCTATCCATTTCTTTATGATCTAAATCAAATAAATTGAATGAAAATCATCTGCCATGCAAATACATTTGATTGTTTTGCACATAGGAAACATTTTGTTCCATTGCTAATCAACATAATCTAATTTTGTTTAAATAAAGTTTTAGGGAGACAAAATAACAGCACTCTCATTCACTCACAATTGCCATGTCAAACAGTATTTTTTAACTAAATTAATTCCCTAATAAAAAACTAAGTTAAATATGACTTGCAAAATACACCCTCGTTAGTTTGTTTTCTTGTCTTTCACACAAGTTTTCAATGTCCGACTTACAGTATGACCATTTTATAAAAATTAAAATTGCTTGGCAATTAAAAAATTTAAACATATTACATTGTTGATGTTAGTATAAATGTGTGTGATATATATAGCAAGACATCAGTTTTTTTTTTCTAAATTAAAATTACAAATGTTAAAAAATAGCAGAAAATGACTTGCAAATTTGAAAGTTTGACTCTTACAATCCAAATGTATGAGTTAACCTGAATTGGAATTTTAGAACTTAAGAACTGGTGTCCAAAGTTTATTACATGCACAAAATCACAGATTTCTCAACAACTGTTCATTATAATTAAATGAATGTTTGGGAGGTGATTACTTAACGTTATAACACATAAATACAAACTGAAAAGTTGAACAGGAGTGCCTACGATAAAAACTAATTATGAAACAATTAAAATTTAAATAATGTATTACGACAAGGATATTTTAGAAAAAATTGAAAAACTTTTAAACAAATGCAGACTTTTGGATTTCCTCTCCCTCATATACACAATTCACAATGAGGTTTTATACTCTGTATAAGATGGTTAATTAGGGATTAGGCAGTCCATTTTACTCTTCGATCTCTTTTCTCTCGAATTTTACTCCCTTGCGATCGAGGCATTGCAATCTCTAGGATTTTGCCATGCATCAGCTTATCTAAGAGCATCCTCCATAAGTTCTTAATCTGGTTTAAATCAGGAGATTTGGGTGTCCAGTTTTTTCGTTCAGTACAGCCTTCAAGAAATTCATCAACCAGGTTTGTTCAATGTGGATGTGCGTTATCAACCATAAAAAGAAAGTCAGATTCAGATGCATCTCTAAAAAGCTTTACATAGAGCTAGCTCTAAGACTTCATTTCGATATTTCTGGTCAGGAACATGAATCCATGGCCAGATTGCTTATGGATATCTATTGGATGTATCAATAGAATGCCATATAGATAGGATCTCGATATGTGTGCTGTGTGTACTCATCCATATTTCAAAACCAATAAACGTGTTTGGTTAAGTTTGTTTGGAACTCTCGATACAAAATGATCCTTATCATACAATTGAGTTTTGTATGGGGTATGAATTGGATTAAAAAGCACGCCATGCTCTAATTCACTACAAAAAAAAAAAAAAAAAAAAAATGAAAGGAATTTTCACTTCTATATTGCATAAAAAATAAAATTTAAAATCCGGTTGTAACACAATAAGAAAAAACACAGGACGCACTATTCTAAACAGTGTTGTGGCATTTTATATTCTTTGCCGTATACAGAACATCTTTAAAGGAAATGTTTACATCTTTTTGTCAGTGGTGACGGTAGCTACATTTGGTGAGAATAACATACATCTGTGCTTGAGTGTAAATCGGAGCTTTATGAAAAATAGAAACATTCTGGACATTCCTCTAAACTTAATAGATAAAAATGGAAATAATTTTTCTTGTTTTGTCAAAAATAGGCTCCAAATTATGAATATATAAAGATAATTTTATTATGAACTTTTGCTGTCGAAAAAACTTGTAAAAATATCTGTTCGAGTGAGTATCTTTCACTCACTTTGTCTTACTTTCATTCGAAATTTTAAAATATTATAAATGGTGAATGACAAAAATGTGTTTTAGAAAATTGAGATTTTAAATCGATATGTTTTTTAATAAAAAAATTATTTAATAGTTTTTGAGTCACCGTCTTGTGAAGTTAAAGAATATCGAAAATTTTGTGTTTTTCAAATTTGTAATGCTTGTATCTCAAAAACTAAAAGTGCCAACTATCTATATAATAAAAGGCAATGTCTTGTGTCACTATAAGCTCAGCGACCACGCATCGCACAGCTATGAAATTTGGCAATCGGATACCCTGGAGGGGGTGGAGGGGGGAAGGTGACACGTGAAAACCGATTTTTTAAATTTGAATTATTTTTTGTTATTTAATGTTTTATGCGATTTCGACCGTTTTTTAAATGAGGTTTCGCAGTGATATTGTGTAATGTTTTGTAATAATATTGTGTATTGTGTAGAAATATTGCGTAGTAAGGTTGTATAGCAATGTTTTGTGGTAATATTGTGCATGTAATAGTATGTTGCAGAAATTTTGTGTGATAGTTCTAATTCCAATCGTAATAGTTGAAAATAGTCTCCACCATCCAGACGTCGTAGAAAAAAAAACAAATCACACGACTGCAAAGAGCAGACAATTACGAGTAAAAATATATTAATTTAAAATCTCTGGGACAAATTCTAATATTTAAGATTTTAAAACAAAAGTCACTTTCGGCTCAAAAAAACGAACTTTCGTGTTTAAATCCTCGCATCAGAAAAGTATTCGACTAATAATTTACATTTTTAGAAAGCTCAAACATCAGGCTTTCTTACAAGCCCAATCTGATCAAGAAATAATGAAAAGTAGCTGCAGGATCCGGGTTTTAAGAATTTCCAAATTTTAATTTCTCTGCAAAACTGCTATTGAAGTTTTTCCCCCCACAATGCAGACATGTGCTGTTTCCATGGAGAAAAAAATAAATAAAAGTTATGGAGATTGTGGATCGCATTAGACGTTATATTTTAAATGATGGAATTAAGAGCTTAGCATACGGTCATTATAAAATTCGACTGATTGAATTGTGGTGATGTATTGTATATATCAGGTGGTGGTAACAGTATACAGAGTGAAATTATTATATTAAATGATGGAATTAAGAGCTTAACATATGATCATTAAAAAATTTAAATGATTGAATTATGGTTTTAACGTCATTAAACTAAAACAAATTTTTTTACAACCTCCACGAGGTTGAGAGTGCAGTAGCCCAGTGGTTAGCACACAGGAATTGAACTCGGTAGGCCCGGGTTCGATTCCTGCCACTGCCAAAACTGCCGCCTTGTTCACGCGGAGTACGATCATGTTAAGCTTGTGGGTCCGTAAATCCTTTTAAGAGGTTGGTAGTAGGGGAAGGAAGGTATGATCCCTGTGGATGCCACCCCCACTGGGTTCCGGTCTAAATTGGGTAGCACTTCCTGGCCGTCCAAATAGTTACCTTATACCTTTTTTGTAGGTCGGATGGTCTGAGTCTCAACAGCAACTCCACGGGGTTATGGCGCCAGCGAGTTTGCCGCGGTCAGAATTTTCAAGGGTGGCGAACAATAAGCAAGAATGGGTTATCTTTTGAAATCCTTACAAGGGTATATAATTGGATTTTGGATCAAGAGCTTAGGTTTCGAAGTAGAGGGATTATCATTTCAGCATTTTAACCGCCTTTTATAACATATAAAATTGGGTGGGGTTCTGAACATTCGATTGCGTTTAAAAACACTTCACGGATAGTCATTTCTGTACCCAATTTCGTTTGAATCACTCCATTCACCAGATGTCGCCACTGACACCAGACATCACCTCAAAAACGTTTGGTTCGTGTTCTTCCGTCATACTACTTTCCTTATACATTATACTATGTATATAAGGAAAGTAATAATGAGATATTTGAATGTGAAGTTGGAGTATCCAGATGAAATCGTGGCGAACACTCTGTGTTTTAGCTAGCTATAAACAGTGAACGAGTCATTTGTGCCACTTTGGAAGCCTGCGAACAAATCTGAAAAAATCGAATCAACTGACTGAAGTTATCTTACAAATGTTATTCACGCAAAAACATTTTCGCCGTATTTGAGCCACCTCCGATTTTTGTACTACAGAGAGATAGATTATAGATCACGATTTTATTCAAATTTTGCGAAAACCGTTTTGCAAATAATTATTTTTCAGGATGCATATAAAAAACTTGACAACTTATTTTCCGATATTTATGTTATTGTCTGGAGCTTTTTTAAAATTTCATATTTCTTCCCCATTTTAGCTTCTCGGTCGCGGAGTGTTTAGATTTGAAAGGCGTTTCCGCGTAAGCTCTCCCCTTTCCATTCTATTTTTGAAACTGCTAACCTAGGCATACAAGAAAATATTTTTTTTTGCTGTTACAGGCCAAATTATTAGATGAGAACCGTCGGGGCCATCATTCAGATCATCTACTTGAAAAAAAAACCAGCAATCGCGTTGAAAAAATAAAATTATTTGTGAAAAAGGAATTTTCCAGAATTTCTTTAAAAATAATGAAAATTGTAAAAAACAAAATAGTAAAATAAAAAACAATAAGCAAATTAAGAATTTTGCTTATTAGGCTTTCCCTGCGTACGTAGAAAGTATTGTGACGGAGTTTGAATATTCGAATAAGAGTTTTTGACGGAAGAGTATATTTTAAGCATCCCCGAACTCGAATCAAACGTTTTCGAGGTGTTTGGGCGCGATGTCATGCACGAAAAGATTTTTTTTTTTGCGATTATTGCGATCTGTGAATACTGGAATCTTGTTGAATCAAATGTTCGAAGGACTCCCCCCCCCAATTTTCGAATGAATTTTTACAAAAAATCAGGACCTTTTGTAAAGATATATTTATTATTACTGAAATTAGGATAAAAGTAGGAGAAACATGGGTGTTCACCGACGAAGGCTCAGCGCTCAGCAAAATAGCCGACATCTTGAATTCCGTAATCCTGGACGAAGGAAATGAAAAAAGGTGGGGTGAAAATTTTTTAGAAACTTTTCGGGTGGCAACGATTTCGTAGTCTTGTACGAGGGATTTAGGGAGAAATAAATTTCTAAGTAGGGGAGAAACTTTTTTCGGGGTGGCAACACCGACGAAGGCTCAGTTATGCTCAGCCCCCCCTAGCGGTGGTAAGCGGAACTACCCAATACTTGGGCGATAGCTCTAATTTTAAATATTGGGGATTTCTTCCAAGTATGGGAGAAACTTTCTTCGGGGTGGCAACACCGACGAAGGCTCAGCGCCCCTAGCGGTGGTAAGCGGAACTACCCAATACTTGGGAGATATTTCTAATTTTAAATATTGGGGTGATATTGGGAATTTTTTCTAAGTATGGAAGAAACTTTTTTGTGGGTGGCAACAGCTGAGCCTTTGAAATAGTACGCCCAGCGCCCCTAGCGGTACCTTGTGGTATTAAAGCTGATACTTTGTAATTTTCTCCCTTAATGGGATTTTTCTTCTTTTTTTCTAAATTAATTAAAATTAAGATAATTAAATGAGGTGATTAAGTAGGCCAAGAGCATGCCAAGGCCATCGTTCTTACAACACCCCTCCGCCTTCTAAAAAAGAGTGCTTGCCCTATATCGCGGTTACGAATTTAACTGTGAGAATATCGTATGATGAAGGGAGATACATGATAATGTCTTAAAATATATTTGAACCCACTTGAATTTTAAACGTGTATCCTTTTTAGCGTTTTTTTCACAAAAAGTTTCAAAAACGTTAAAAAACAACAAAAATGTGCGTTTTTAACACTTTACAACAAAGTTGAAAAGTGTTTATGACTTTGTTCATTCTGTCTGTCCGTTAGCACGATAACTACCGTAAAAATGACTTTATCAAAATGAAATTTTAGTATGTTTTTCAGACGGTCTGTGGGACCTATGGGAATATAAATAAATAATATCCCCCAATTAGTTTTTTATTGAACCCGGGTTGAAAAAATGAAATGCATTGAACCCTATGGGACCTAATTTTTCAAACATTTTTTAAGCAAATTTAAAATTCACAAATTGCTTCGAAATTTTTAGGAAATATTCACATAATCCCATAAAATATATATAAAAAATTTCAGTAAAATTTGTTAAGTAGTTTTTTAATTAAAAATTATTTAATATAGGGAAAAAACAAATTCAGTTAAATTCTGTCTTTTGGGATATCCTTTAGAAAGAAACAAGAAAGATCAATCATGCTTAAAGCATTGATTATGAAACACTTTCCAACTTCAATGCAATTTTATTTAAAAAAGTCGAAAATGCAATATATTCCTCGGTAATATTTTAAAACTTATCACAATACTACATTGATTTATTATATTTGAAACCTTAAACCTTCATCGAAAAAAATGAACTTCATTCAAATGACGGCATTAAAGTATAAATTGCCTGGTTTAAACATCTCTAAAATGTAATACATTCCTCGGTAATAATTTTAGAATTATCATAATACTACGATAATTTATTATATTTGAAAACTTCATCGAAAACAACTGAAATTCATTCAAATGACGTCATAAAAAAATAACACGCCTGGCTCTCTCTATAAAAACAACATTTCATTCATAAATAATTCCCCCATTCATGTCTTTCATCACAATACTATAATAATTTATTTTATTTAAAAATTAAGACCATTGAGCTACAAGTAAGTAAGCTCTATTCGTTAAACTTCATCGAAAAATATCGTCCTTCTCTTTCTAAAATCAGTGAATATTTCATTCATATCAGCTAAGCAGACTCCATGGACTATTTGATTTTGTGTTAAAGAATTACAGCGATTCTAATACAACTCATTCTACATATTTTGGTGTTTACATTTTACATAGGTGAAAAATAGGCTTAATAGTAGAAATAATCAAATTTAGATGAGCATTTAAACTGTAATATATTGTCATTGCGTTGTTTCCGTATGTAGATGCACAGAATTTAGGCAAAAATAAAGTAGTTTTAGGACGGATACAACACTCAATATGAATTAAAAAGAACTTTAAAAATCACGATTTTGAGACAAGATGGATGCCGTATTATATTTTGAAGTTGGTCACGTGATCGCTTCATATAAGAGGTGTAATTATTATTTTAATTTTTATTTAAAAAACTACTGAATATATTTTGCTGAATTTTTTTTTATATATTTTACGGAACCATTTGAATATTGCCTAAAATTTTCGAAGCAATTTGTGAATTTTAAATCCGCTTAAAAAATACTTGAAAAATTAGGTCCCATAGGGCTCAATGTATTCCATTTTTTCAACCCGGGTTCAATCCAAAACTATTTGGGTGATATTATTCATTTATATTCCCATAGGTCCTATAGACCGTCTGAACAACATACTAAAATTTCATTTTGATTGATTGAACTTAAATTTGGTTCTCATTTGATAGCTCGACTTATTGTCAAAGATGGCGTAGCGAAAAAACTAGAATATCTCAAGAACGGCTAGTCCTAGAGTAATGGGGTTAGTCTTATTCTTTTTGTTGTCAAAAATCACGTATAA
Organism: Amaurobius ferox; assembly: GCA_951213105.1. Classification (NCBI taxonomy): domain Eukaryota; kingdom Metazoa; phylum Arthropoda; class Arachnida; order Araneae; family Amaurobiidae; genus Amaurobius; species Amaurobius ferox. Next base: position 5,735,381 of record OX578145.1, on the reverse strand, counting down.
AATAGGAATGTAATTGAGCACACGTAGTCTTTTATTTTTATATTTAACGATTTTTGCGGGCCACTTCGCATTCGATTGAAACTCGCGATTCTTGAGCCACAAAGAAACACTTTTGTGCATGTTGAAAAACATAAAATGTCGAAGTGTTCAAAACAAACTCTCTCGTTCTAGATGTTTCGTTAACAAGCTCGGATATAAAGTGTCGCGAAAATCCATTCATACGGATACGCAAGAAATCGTCGAAACGTGTTCCTATATTAGCATACAAATCTCGAATTGCAAGAAGTTCGTTCTAAACTATATTACGTAGTATGAGAAAGCAAAAGAAGAGATTCATTTTCTCATTCTTTAATAATTCATTGAATTGAGTTGAATGGCAGGAAATAACGCTCATCCTTATTTCAAATAACAGTGAATTCACTTTCCGTTTTCACATCTGCTTTTCAAAGGCGGCGTAACGAAAAACTAAACTATCTCGAGAACGACCAGATCGAGAGTCGTGGGGTTGTTCTTATTCTATGCATCGTCAAAAATTGCATTTAATGATATATTTGAGTCTACGTAGTCTTTTACTTTAGATTTGGACGAGTTTCGTAAAATAAGGGTAGGTTATTTTATGCCAAATCGAAACGGCAACCTATAAAGTTATAACAAATTCGGTCCGTTCGTTTTGGAGTGAGAGTGGATGGACAGACGTCACGCTAAAAAGGGTGTTTTAGCGGTCCCTAAACGTGTATAGATAGGTCTCCACATGCATGGCAGAGAAAGGCTTATATCTTTCTTAATATTGTGCAATTTTAATTATTTTCGAAGAAATCTCGGAAATATAAATGTCGAAAGCCCAGACCACCCGACTCGTCCGAGGACTTAGAGCAGCATATTGGATGGCTGGGGAAAAAGAAATTGAATGTTTTTTCTTTTTCAATTCATAATATTGCCATTTATTAAGACTTTACAACATAGTTGAAAAGTGTTTATGACTATTCATTCATTCCGTTAGCACGATCACTGCCGTAAAAATGACTTTATCAAAATGAAATTTTAGTAGTTTGTTCAGACTTATGGGAATATAAATGAATAATATCACCCAATTCGTTTTGGATGGAACCCGGGTTGAAAAAATGAAATACATGGAATCCTAAGGGACCTATTTTTCCAAACATTTTTTAAGCGAATTTAAAATTCACACATTGCTTCGAAAGTTTTGGGAAATATTCAAGTGATCCCATAAAATATATAAAAAAAATTTCAGAAAAATATATTCGGTAGTTTTTTAAATAAATAAAATAATAATGACACCCATTATAGGAAGAGATCACGTGACCCACTTCAAAATAAAATCGGGCATCCATTTTGTGTCAAAATCGTCATTTTTAAAATTCTTTTTAATTTATGTTGAGTGTTGTATCCGTCCTAAAACCGCTTTATTTCTGTGCATCTATATTCTAAAACAGCGCAATTACAATATATTTGAGTTTAAATGATCAATGCTATCCATCTGTTAAAATCGTGATTTTTAAAGTTCTTTTTAATTTATATGAGGATTGTGTCCATCCTAAAACCGCTTTATTTTTGCTTAATTTCTGTACAATCAATGTTCTGAAACAACGCAATTGTATATTTGAGTTTAAATGATCATCCAACTTTGATTATTTCTACAACGAAGCCTCATTTCCAGTTATGGAGATTGTAAACACATCAAGCTGCAAGATGAGTTGTATAAGAATGGCTGAATTTCTTTAACGCAAAATTATTGAGCGCTGGAATCTGCAATATAGTTTACATGAATGAAACAGTCCTTGATTTTACGTAAAGAACAGACGATTTTATAGCACACTTTTTCGGTGAAGTTTTAAGCACAGAGTTAACTGACTTTTACCTCCAGGGTTTTAAGTTTCTAAGTAAAATAAATTATTGTAGTATTGTGATGAATGAAAGGAATAGAATAAGAGTTTATGAATGAAATTTTGACTTCTTTTTGATAGAGAGCCAAGCGATTTATATTTCAATGACGTTCATTTTTTTTCGATGAAGTTTTCAAATATAATAAATGATTGTAGTATTGTGATCATTTTAAAAATAGGACCGCTGAATGGATCGCATTTTAGAGATGTTTGCATTTCAGTTGTAAAATGTTTCACAATGAATGCTTTATGCATGATTGATCTTTCTTGTTTCTATATACAGGGTGCACAGTAAAGTCCTTATACACCCAAATAACTGTTCAACGCAGGCAGATAGTTGAAGTTATGAACGAGATATATAGGTATAGTAAAGTGAGGTCTATATGTATAATAATGCGAGACCGTTTGTTGTAAAATTCGTAAATGAGTGTTCCTATCTCGAAAAGTATGGGGGATACGGATAAAAAGTCATTATAAAGGCATTGAGCTTGACCAATTTAGCAGCGTGACTAGAAAGTGTGTCATTTTTCGATAGCCTCCATCACAAAGCAACCGATTGTGTCATTAGTCGTGTAGCATGTGTAGGGATCAGCTGGTCTATAAAGGAGTCCTTTGCGTCTCATTCAATGCTTAATAACGGTTGTTTCAGTACATTCATTTCAACACTGAAAATGAGTGTTTAGCGCATGCATTTGTAATGGGCGTCGTTAAAAATCGATTTCAAATTGTTTCTACGTTCGGAAGCCCCTCTTTGAAAATGTGTACACATTTTAAATTTTATTTCTTTATCATTATTAAAAATTGTTAAATTTGATCCACGCATCTTTTGATCCACGCATCCATAAGTTTGTTAATACTAATCTCGTACTATATCTTTCTTTTAAAAAAGAAAAGAGCTTCAAACCTATCGAAGGTGTCGAAATAGCTTCAATCATTTCCAAAAATAGCTTATCCCAAAAGATATTAAACGTATTAACAATGCAATTTTGTATAATCTCATCTAGATTGTAAATTTTTTTTTTTTCATTTTTTTCTTCTCATCTTTAACATGGATCGTATTCAGATTGTTTTTTCGGTGTGTGTGTTTGAAGGGTGTCACAAGAACTGTTAAGACAAAACAACACTGCTTATATATGTGAAAGACCCCGTGTAATATTTTTTTTTTTTTCATTTTTTTCTTCTCATCTTTAACATGGATCGTATTCAGATTGTTTTTTCGGTGTGTGTGTTTGAAGGGTGTCACAAGAACTGTTAAGACAAAACAACACTGCTTATATATGTGAAAGACCCCGTGTAATATTTTTTTTTTTTTCATTTTTTTCTTCTCATCTTTAACATGGATCGTATTCAGATTGTTTTTTCGGTGTGTGTGTTTGAAGGGTGTCACAAGAACTGTTAAGACAAAACAACACTGCTTATATATGTGAAAGACCCCGTGTAATATTTTTTTTTTTTTCATTTTTTTCTTCTCATCTTTAACATGGATCGTATTCAGATTGTTTTTTCGGTGTGTGTGTTTGAAGGGTGTCACAAGAACTGTTAAGACAAAACAACACTGCTTATATATGTGAAAGACCCCGTGTAATATTTTTTTTTTTTTCATTTTTTTCTTCTCATCTTTAACATGGATCGTATTCAGATTGTTTTTTCGGTGTGTGTGTTTGAAGGGTGTCACAAGAACTGTTAAGACAAAACAACACTGCTTATATATGTGAAAGACCCCGTGTAATATTTTTTTTTTTTTCATTTTTTTCTTCTCATCTTTAACATGGATCGTATTCAGATTGTTTTTTCGGTGTGTGTGTTTGAAGGGTGTCACAAGAACTGTTAAGACAAAACAACACTGCTTATATATGTGAAAGACCCCGTGTAATATTTTTTTTTTTTTCATTTTTTTCTTCTCATCTTTAACATGGATCGTATTCAGATTGTTTTTTCGGTGTGTGTGTTTGAAGGGTGTCACAAGAACTGTTAAGGCAAAACAACACTGCTTATATATGTGAAAGACCCCGTGTAATATTTTTTTTTTTTTCATTTTTTTCTTCTCATCTTTAACATGGATCGTATTCAGATTGTTTTTTCGGTGTGTGTGTTTGAAGGGTGTCACAAGAACTGTTAAGGCAAAACAACACTGCTTATATATGTGAAAGACCCCGTGTAATATTTTTTTTTTTTTCATTTTTTTCTTCTCATCTTTAACATGGATCGTATTCAGATTGTTTTTTCGGTGTGTGTGTTTGAAGGGTGTCACAAGAACTGTTAAGACAAAACAACACTGCTTATATATGTGAAAGACCCCGTGTAATATTTTTTTTTTTTTCATTTTTTTCTTCTCATCTTTAACATGGATCGTATTCAGATTGTTTTTTCGGTGTGTGTGTTTGAAGGGTGTCACAAGAACTGTTAAGACAAAACAACACTGCTTATATATGTGAAAGACCCCGTGTAATATTTTTTTTTTTTTCATTTTTTTCTTCTCATCTTTAACATGGATCGTATTCAGATTGTTTTTTCGGTGTGTGTGTTTGAAGGGTGTCACAAGAACTGTTAAGGCAAAACAACACTGCTTATATATGTGAAAGACCCCGTGTAATATTTTTTTTTTTTTCATTTTTTTCTTCTCATCTTTAACATGGATCGTATTCAGATTGTTTTTTCGGTGTGTGTGTTTGAAGGGTGTCACAAGAACTGTTAAGGCAAAACAACACTGCTTATATATGTGAAAGACCCCATGTAATATTTTTTTTTTTTTCATTTTTTTCTTCTCATCTTTAACATGGATCGTATTCAGATTGTTTTTTCGGTGTGTGTGTTTGAAGGGTGTCACAAGAACTGTTAAGGCAAAACAACACTGCTTATATATGTGAAAGACCCCATGTAATATTTTTTTTTTTTTCATTTTTTTCTTCTCATCTTTAACATGGATCGTATTCAGATTGTTTTTTCGGTGTGTGTGTTTGAAGGGTGTCACAAGAACTGTTAAGGCAAAACAACACTGCTTATATATGTGAAAGACCCCATGTAATATTTTTTTTTTTTTCATTTTTTTCTTCTCATCTTTAACATGGATCGTATTCAGATTGTTTTTTCGGTGTGTGTGTTTGAAGGGTGTCACAAGAACTGTTAAGGCAAAACAACACTGCTTATATATGTGAAAGACCCCATGTAATATTTTTTTTTTTTTCATTTTTTTCTTCTCATCTTTAACATGGATCGTATTCAGATTGTTTTTTCGGTGTGTGTGTTTGAAGGGTGTCACAAGAACTGTTAAGGCAAAACAACACTGCTTATATATGTGAAAGACCCCATGTAATATTTTTTTTTTTTTCATTTTTTTCTTCTCATCTTTAACATGGATCGTATTCAGATTGTTTTTTCGGTGTGTGTGTTTGAAGGGTGTCACAAGAACTGTTAAGGCAAAACAACACTGCTTATATATGTGAAAGACCCCATGTAATATTTTTTTTTTTTTCATTTTTTTCTTCTCATCTTTAACATGGATCGTATTCAGATTGTTTTTTCGGTGTGTGTGTTTGAAGGGTGTCACAAGAACTGTTAAGGCAAAACAACACTGCTTATATATGTGAAAGACCCCATGTAATATTTTTTTTTTTTTCATTTTTTTCTTCTCATCTTTAACATGGATCGTATTCAGATTGTTTTTTCGGTGTGTGTGTTTGAAGGGTGTCACAAGAACTGTTAAGGCAAAACAACACTGCTTATATATGTGAAAGACCCCATGTAATATTTTTTTTTTTTTCATTTTTTTCTTCTCATCTTTAACATGGATCGTATTCAGATTGTTTTTTCGGTGTGTGTGTTTGAAGGGTGTCACAAGAACTGTTAAGGCAAAACAACACTGCTTATATATGTGAAAGACCCCATGTAATATTTTTTTTTTTTTCATTTTTTTCTTCTCATCTTTAACATGGATCGTATTCAGATTGTTTTTTCGGTGTGTGTGTTTGAAGGGTGTCACAAGAACTGTTAAGGCAAAACAACACTGCTTATATATGTGAAAGACCCCATGTAATATTTTTTTTTTTTTCATTTTTTTCTTCTCATCTTTAACATGGATCGTATTCAGATTGTTTTTTCGGTGTGTGTGTTTGAAGGGTGTCACAAGAACTGTTAAGGCAAAACAACACTGCTTATATATGTGAAAGACCCCATGTAATATTTTTTTTTTTTTCATTTTTTTCTTCTCATCTTTAACATGGATCGTATTCAGATTGTTTTTTCGGTGTGTGTGTTTGAAGGGTGTCACAAGAACTGTTAAGGCAAAACAACACTGCTTATATATGTGAAAGACCCCATGTAATATTTTTTTTTTTTTCATTTTTTTCTTCTCATCTTTAACATGGATCGTATTCAGATTGTTTTTTCGGTGTGTGTGTTTGAAGGGTGTCACAAGAACTGTTAAGGCAAAACAACACTGCTTATATATGTGAAAGACCCCATGTAATATTTTTTTTTTTTTCATTTTTTTCTTCTCATCTTTAACATGGATCGTATTCAGATTGTTTTTTCGGTGTGTGTGTTTGAAGGGTGTCACAAGAACTGTTAAGGCAAAACAACACTGCTTATATATGTGAAAGACCCCGTGTAATATTTTTTTTTTTTTCATTTTTTTCTTCTCATCTTTAACATGGATCGTATTCAGATTGTTTTTTCGGTGTGTGTGTTTGAAGGGTGTCACAAGAACTGTTAAGGCAAAACAACACTGCTTATATATGTGAAAGACCCCGTGTAATATTTTTTTTTTTTTCATTTTTTTCTTCTCATCTTTAACATGGATCGTATTCAGATTGTTTTTTCGGTGTGTGTGTTTGAAGGGTGTCACAAGAACTGTTAAGGCAAAACAACACTGCTTATATATGTGAAAGACCCCGTGTAATATTTTTTTTTTTTTCATTTTTTTCTTCTCATCTTTAACATGGATCGTATTCAGATTGTTTTTTCGGTGTGTGTGTTTGAAGGGTGTCACAAGAACTGTTAAGGCAAAACAACACTGCTTATATATGTGAAAGACCCCATGTAATATTTTTTTTTTTTTCATTTTTTTCTTCTCATCTTTAACATGGATCGTATTCAGATTGTTTTTTCGGTGTGTGTGTTTGAAGGGTGTCACAAGAACTGTTAAGGCAAAACAACACTGCTTATATATGTGAAAGACCCCGTGTAATATTTTTTTTTTTTTCATTTTTTTCTTCTCATCTTTAACATGGATCGTATTCAGATTGTTTTTTCGGTGTGTGTGTTTGAAGGGTGTCACAAGAACTGTTAAGGCAAAACAACACTGCTTATATATGTGAAAGACCCCATGTAATATTTTTTTTTTTTTCATTTTTTTCTTCTCATCTTTAACATGGATCGTATTCAGATTGTTTTTTCGGTGTGTGTGTTTGAAGGGTGTCACAAGAACTGTTAAGGCAAAACAACACTGCTTATATATGTGAAAGACCCCGTGTAATATTTTTTTTTTTTTCATTTTTTTCTTCTCATCTTTAACATGGATCGTATTCAGATTGTTTTTTCGGTGTGTGTGTTTGAAGGGTGTCACAAGAACTGTTAAGGCAAAACAACACTGCTTATATATGTGAAAGACCCCGTGTAATATTTTTTTTTTTTTCATTTTTTTCTTCTCATCTTTAACATGGATCGTATTCAGATTGTTTTTTCGGTGTGTGTGTTTGAAGGGTGTCACAAGAACTGTTAAGGCAAAACAACACTGCTTATATATGTGAAAGACCCCATGTAATATTTTTTTTTTTTTCATTTTTTTCTTCTCATCTTTAACATGGATCGTATTCAGATTGTTTTTTCGGTGTGTGTGTTTGAAGGGTGTCACAAGAACTGTTAAGGCAAAACAACACTGCTTATATATGTGAAAGACCCCGTGTAATATTTTTTTTTTTTTCATTTTTTTCTTCTCATCTTTAACATGGATCGTATTCAGATTGTTTTTTCGGTGTGTGTGTTTGAAGGGTGTCACAAGAACTGTTAAGGCAAAACAACACTGCTTATATATGTGAAAGACCCCATGTAATATTTTTTTTTTTTTCATTTTTTTCTTCTCATCTTTAACATGGATCGTATTCAGATTGTTTTTTCGGTGTGTGTGTTTGAAGGGTGTCACAAGAACTGTTAAGGCAAAACAACACTGCTTATATATGTGAAAGACCCCGTGTAATATTTTTTTTTTTTTCATTTTTTTCTTCTCATCTTTAACATGGATCGTATTCAGATTGTTTTTTCGGTGTGTGTGTTTGAAGGGTGTCACAAGAACTGTTAAGGCAAAACAACACTGCTTATATATGTGAAAGACCCCGTGTAATATTTTTTTTTTTTTCATTTTTTTCTTCTCATCTTTAACATGGATCGTATTCAGATTGTTTTTTCGGTGTGTGTGTTTGAAGGGTGTCACAAGAACTGTTAAGACAAAACAACACTGCTTATATATGTGAAAGACCCCGTGTAATATTTTTTTTTTTTTCATTTTTTTCTTCTCATCTTTAACATGGATCGTATTCAGATTGTTTTTTCGGTGTGTGTGTTTGAAGGGTGTCACAAGAACTGTTAAGACAAAACAACACTGCTTATATATGTGAAAGACCCCGTGTAATATTTTTTTTTTTTTCATTTTTTTCTTCTCATCTTTAACATGGATCGTATTCAGATTGTTTTTTCGGTGTGTGTGTTTGAAGGGTGTCACAAGAACTGTTAAGACAAAACAACACTGCTTATATATGTGAAAGACCCCGTGTAATATTTTTTTTTTTTTCATTTTTTTCTTCTCATCTTTAACATGGATCGTATTCAGATTGTTTTTTCGGTGTGTGTGTTTGAAGGGTGTCACAAGAACTGTTAAGGCAAAACAACACTGCTTATATATGTGAAAGACCCCGTGTAATATTTTTTTTTTTTTCATTTTTTTCTTCTCATCTTTAACATGGATCGTATTCAGATTGTTTTTTCGGTGTGTGTGTTTGAAGGGTGTCACAAGAACTGTTAAGGCAAAACAACACTGCTTATATATGTGAAAGACCCCGTGTAATATTTTTTTTTTTTTCATTTTTTTCTTCTCATCTTTAACATGGATCGTATTCAGATTGTTTTTTCGGTGTGTGTGTTTGAAGGGTGTCACAAGAACTGTTAAGACAAAACAACACTGCTTATATATGTGAAAGACCCCGTGTAATATTTTTTTTTTTTTCATTTTTTTCTTCTCATCTTTAACATGGATCGTATTCAGATTGTTTTTTCGGTGTGTGTGTTTGAAGGGTGTCACAAGAACTGTTAAGGCAAAACAACACTGCTTATATATGTGAAAGACCCCATGTAATATTTTTTTTTTTTTCATTTTTTTCTTCTCATCTTTAACATGGATCGTATTCAGATTGTTTTTTCGGTGTGTGTGTTTGAAGGGTGTCACAAGAACTGTTAAGACAAAACAACACTGCTTATATATGTGAAAGACCCCATGTAATATTTTTTTTTTTTTCATTTTTTTCTTCTCATCTTTAACATGGATCGTATTCAGATTGTTTTTTCGGTGTGTGTGTTTGAAGGGTGTCACAAGAACTGTTAAGACAAAACAACACTGCTTATATATGTGAAAGACCCCATGTAATATTTTTTTTTTTTTCATTTTTTTCTTCTCATCTTTAACATGGATCGTATTCAGATTGTTTTTTCGGTGTGTGTGTTTGAAGGGTGTCACAAGAACTGTTAAGACAAAACAACACTGCTTATATATGTGAAAGACCCCATGTAATATTTTTTTTTTTTTCATTTTTTTCTTCTCATCTTTAACATGGATCGTATTCAGATTGTTTTTTCGGTGTGTGTGTTTGAAGGGTGTCACAAGAACTGTTAAGACAAAACAACACTGCTTATATATGTGAAAGACCCCATGTAATATTTTTTTTTTTTTCATTTTTTTCTTCTCATCTTTAACATGGATCGTATTCAGATTGTTTTTTCGGTGTGTGTGTTTGAAGGGTGTCACAAGAACTGTTAAGGCAAAACAACACTGCTTATATATGTGAAAGACCCCATGTAATATTTTTTTTTTTTTCATTTTTTTCTTCTCATCTTTAACATGGATCGTATTCAGATTGTTTTTTCGGTGTGTGTGTTTGAAGGGTGTCACAAGAACTGTTAAGACAAAACAACACTGCTTATATATGTGAAAGACCCCGTGTAATATTTTTTTTTTTTTCATTTTTTTCTTCTCATCTTTAACATGGATCGTATTCAGATTGTTTTTTCGGTGTGTGTGTTTGAAGGGTGTCACAAGAACTGTTAAGACAAAACAACACTGCTTATATATGTGAAAGACCCCGTGTAATATTTTTTTTTTTTTCATTTTTTTCTTCTCATCTTTAACATGGATCGTATTCAGATTGTTTTTTCGGTGTGTGTGTTTGAAGGGTGTCACAAGAACTGTTAAGGCAAAACAACACTGCTTATATATGTGAAAGACCCCGTGTAATATTTTTTTTTTTTTCATTTTTTTCTTCTCATCTTTAACATGGATCGTATTCAGATTGTTTTTTCGGTGTGTGTGTTTGAAGGGTGTCACAAGAACTGTTAAGACAAAACAACACTGCTTATATATGTGAAAGACCCCATGTAATATTTTTTTTTTTTTCATTTTTTTCTTCTCATCTTTAACATGGATCGTATTCAGATTGTTTTTTCGGTGTGTGTGTTTGAAGGGTGTCACAAGAACTGTTAAGACAAAACAACACTGCTTATATATGTGAAAGACCCCATGTAATATTTTTTTTTTTTTCATTTTTTTCTTCTCATCTTTAACATGGATCGTATTCAGATTGTTTTTTCGGTGTGTGTGTTTGAAGGGTGTCACAAGAACTGTTAAGACAAAACAACACTGCTTATATATGTGAAAGACCCCGTGTAATATTTTTTTTTTTTTCATTTTTTTCTTCTCATCTTTAACATGGATCGTATTCAGATTGTTTTTTCGGTGTGTGTGTTTGAAGGGTGTCACAAGAACTGTTAAGGCAAAACAACACTGCTTATATATGTGAAAGACCCCATGTAATATTTTTTTTTTTTTCATTTTTTTCTTCTCATCTTTAACATGGATCGTATTCAGATTGTTTTTTCGGTGTGTGTGTTTGAAGGGTGTCACAAGAACTGTTAAGGCAAAACAACACTGCTTATATATGTGAAAGACCCCATGTAATATTTTTTTTTTTTTCATTTTTTTCTTCTCATCTTTAACATGGATCGTATTCAGATTGTTTTTTCGGTGTGTGTGTTTGAAGGGTGTCACAAGAACTGTTAAGGCAAAACAACACTGCTTATATATGTGAAAGACCCCATGTAATATTTTTTTTTTTTTCATTTTTTTCTTCTCATCTTTAACATGGATCGTATTCAGATTGTTTTTTCGGTGTGTGTGTTTGAAGGGTGTCACAAGAACTGTTAAGGCAAAACAACACTGCTTATATATGTGAAAGACCCCATGTAATATTTTTTTTTTTTTCATTTTTTTCTTCTCATCTTTAACATGGATCGTATTCAGATTGTTTTTTCGGTGTGTGTGTTTGAAGGGTGTCACAAGAACTGTTAAGGCAAAACAACACTGCTTATATATGTGAAAGACCCCATGTAATATTTTTTTTTTTTTCATTTTTTTCTTCTCATCTTTAACATGGATCGTATTCAGATTGTTTTTTCGGTGTGTGTGTTTGAAGGGTGTCACAAGAACTGTTAAGGCAAAACAACACTGCTTATATATGTGAAAGACCCCATGTAATATTTTTTTTTTTTTCATTTTTTTCTTCTCATCTTTAACATGGATCGTATTCAGATTGTTTTTTCGGTGTGTGTGTTTGAAGGGTGTCACAAGAACTGTTAAGGCAAAACAACACTGCTTATATATGTGAAAGACCCCATGTAATATTTTTTTTTTTTTCATTTTTTTCTTCTCATCTTTAACATGGATCGTATTCAGATTGTTTTTTCGGTGTGTGTGTTTGAAGGGTGTCACAAGAACTGTTAAGGCAAAACAACACTGCTTATATATGTGAAAGACCCCATGTAATATTTTTTTTTTTTTCATTTTTTTCTTCTCATCTTTAACATGGATCGTATTCAGATTGTTTTTTCGGTGTGTGTGTTTGAAGGGTGTCACAAGAACTGTTAAGGCAAAACAACACTGCTTATATATGTGAAAGACCCCATGTAATATTTTTTTTTTTTTCATTTTTTTCTTCTCATCTTTAACATGGATCGTATTCAGATTGTTTTTTCGGTGTGTGTGTTTGAAGGGTGTCACAAGAACTGTTAAGGCAAAACAACACTGCTTATATATGTGAAAGACCCCATGTAATATTTTTTTTTTTTTCATTTTTTTCTTCTCATCTTTAACATGGATCGTATTCAGATTGTTTTTTCGGTGTGTGTGTTTGAAGGGTGTCACAAGAACTGTTAAGGCAAAACAACACTGCTTATATATGTGAAAGACCCCGTGTAATATTTTTTTTTTTTTCATTTTTTTCTTCTCATCTTTAACATGGATCGTATTCAGATTGTTTTTTCGGTGTGTGTGTTTGAAGGGTGTCACAAGAACTGTTAAGGCAAAACAACACTGCTTATATATGTGAAAGACCCCATGTAATATTTTTTTTTTTTTCATTTTTTTCTTCTCATCTTTAACATGGATCGTATTCAGATTGTTTTTTCGGTGTGTGTGTTTGAAGGGTGTCACAAGAACTGTTAAGGCAAAACAACACTGCTTATATATGTGAAAGACCCCGTGTAATATTTTTTTTTTTTTCATTTTTTTCTTCTCATCTTTAACATGGATCGTATTCAGATTGTTTTTTCGGTGTGTGTGTTTGAAGGGTGTCACAAGAACTGTTAAGGCAAAACAACACTGCTTATATATGTGAAAGACCCCGTGTAATATTTTTTTTTTTTTCATTTTTTTCTTCTCATCTTTAACATGGATCGTATTCAGATTGTTTTTTCGGTGTGTGTGTTTGAAGGGTGTCACAAGAACTGTTAAGGCAAAACAACACTGCTTATATATGTGAAAGACCCCGTGTAATATTTTTTTTTTTTTCATTTTTTTCTTCTCATCTTTAACATGGATCGTATTCAGATTGTTTTTTCGGTGTGTGTGTTTGAAGGGTGTCACAAGAACTGTTAAGGCAAAACAACACTGCTTATATATGTGAAAGACCCCGTGTAATATTTTTTTTTTTTTCATTTTTTTCTTCTCATCTTTAACATGGATCGTATTCAGATTGTTTTTTCGGTGTGTGTGTTTGAAGGGTGTCACAAGAACTGTTAAGGCAAAACAACACTGCTTATATATGTGAAAGACCCCGTGTAATATTTTTTTTTTTTTTCATTTTTTTCTTCTCATCTTTAACATGGATCGTATTCAGATTGTTTTTTCGGTGTGTGTGTTTGAAGGGTGTCACAAGAACTGTTAAGGCAAAACAACACTGCTTATATATGTGAAAGACCCCATGTAATATTTTTTTTTTTTTCATTTTTTTCTTCTCATCTTTAACATGGATCGTATTCAGATTGTTTTTTCGGTGTGTGTGTTTGAAGGGTGTCACAAGAACTGTTAAGGCAAAACAACACTGCTTATATATGTGAAAGACCCCGTGTAATATTTTTTTTTTTTTCATTTTTTTCTTCTCATCTTTAACATGGATCGTATTCAGATTGTTTTTTCGGTGTGTGTGTTTGAAGGGTGTCACAAGAACTGTTAAGGCAAAACAACACTGCTTATATATGTGAAAGACCCCGTGTAATATTTTTTTTTTTTTCATTTTTTTCTTCTCATCTTTAACATGGATCGTATTCAGATTGTTTTTTCGGTGTGTGTGTTTGAAGGGTGTCACAAGAACTGTTAAGGCAAAACAACACTGCTTATATATGTGAAAGACCCCGTGTAATATTTTTTTTTTTTTCATTTTTTTCTTCTCATCTTTAACATGGATCGTATTCAGATTGTTTTTTCGGTGTGTGTGTTTGAAGGGTGTCACAAGAACTGTTAAGGCAAAACAACACTGCTTATATATGTGAAAGACCCCGTGTAATATTTTTTTTTTTTTCATTTTTTTCTTCTCATCTTTAACATGGATCGTATTCAGATTGTTTTTTCGGTGTGTGTGTTTGAAGGGTGTCACAAGAACTGTTAAGGCAAAACAACACTGCTTATATATGTGAAAGACCCCATGTAATATTTTTTTTTTTTTCATTTTTTTCTTCTCATCTTTAACATGGATCGTATTCAGATTGTTTTTTCGGTGTGTGTGTTTGAAGGGTGTCACAAGAACTGTTAAGGCAAAACAACACTGCTTATATATGTGAAAGACCCCGTGTAATATTTTTTTTTTTTTCATTTTTTTCTTCTCATCTTTAACATGGATCGTATTCAGATTGTTTTTTCGGTGTGTGTGTTTGAAGGGTGTCACAAGAACTGTTAAGGCAAAACAACACTGCTTATATATGTGAAAGACCCCGTGTAATATTTTTTTTTTTTTCATTTTTTTCTTCTCATCTTTAACATGGATCGTATTCAGATTGTTTTTTCGGTGTGTGTGTTTGAAGGGTGTCACAAGAACTGTTAAGGCAAAACAACACTGCTTATATATGTGAAAGACCCCATGTAATATTTTTTTTTTTTTCATTTTTTTCTTCTCATCTTTAACATGGATCGTATTCAGATTGTTTTTTCGGTGTGTGTGTTTGAAGGGTGTCACAAGAACTGTTAAGGCAAAACAACACTGCTTATATATGTGAAAGACCCCGTGTAATATTTTTTTTTTTTTCATTTTTTTCTTCTCATCTTTAACATGGATCGTATTCAGATTGTTTTTTCGGTGTGTGTGTTTGAAGGGTGTCACAAGAACTGTTAAGGCAAAACAACACTGCTTATATATGTGAAAGACCCCGTGTAATATTTTTTTTTTTTTCATTTTTTTCTTCTCATCTTTAACATGGATCGTATTCAGATTGTTTTTTCGGTGTGTGTGTTTGAAGGGTGTCACAAGAACTGTTAAGGCAAAACAACACTGCTTATATATGTGAAAGACCCCGTGTAATATTTTTTTTTTTTTCATTTTTTTCTTCTCATCTTTAACATGGATCGTATTCAGATTGTTTTTTCGGTGTGTGTGTTTGAAGGGTGTCACAAGAACTGTTAAGGCAAAACAACACTGCTTATATATGTGAAAGACCCCATGTAATATTTTTTTTTTTTTCATTTTTTTCTTCTCATCTTTAACATGGATCGTATTCAGATTGTTTTTTCGGTGTGTGTGTTTGAAGGGTGTCACAAGAACTGTTAAGGCAAAACAACACTGCTTATATATGTGAAAGACCCCGTGTAATATTTTTTTTTTTTTCATTTTTTTCTTCTCATCTTTAACATGGATCGTATTCAGATTGTTTTTTCGGTGTGTGTGTTTGAAGGGTGTCACAAGAACTGTTAAGGCAAAACAACACTGCTTATATATGTGAAAGACCCCGTGTAATATTTTTTTTTTTTTCATTTTTTTCTTCTCATCTTTAACATGGATCGTATTCAGATTGTTTTTTCGGTGTGTGTGTTTGAAGGGTGTCACAAGAACTGTTAAGGCAAAACAACACTGCTTATATATGTGAAAGACCCCGTGTAATATTTTTTTTTTTTTCATTTTTTTCTTCTCATCTTTAACATGGATCGTATTCAGATTGTTTTTTCGGTGTGTGTGTTTGAAGGGTGTCACAAGAACTGTTAAGGCAAAACAACACTGCTTATATATGTGAAAGACCCCATGTAATATTTTTTTTTTTTTCATTTTTTTCTTCTCATCTTTAACATGGATCGTATTCAGATTGTTTTTTCGGTGTGTGTGTTTGAAGGGTGTCACAAGAACTGTTAAGGCAAAACAACACTGCTTATATATGTGAAAGACCCCGTGTAATATTTTTTTTTTTTTCATTTTTTTCTTCTCATCTTTAACATGGATCGTATTCAGATTGTTTTTTCGGTGTGTGTGTTTGAAGGGTGTCACAAGAACTGTTAAGGCAAAACAACACTGCTTATATATGTGAAAGACCCCGTGTAATATTTTTTTTTTTTTCATTTTTTTCTTCTCATCTTTAACATGGATCGTATTCAGATTGTTTTTTCGGTGTGTGTGTTTGAAGGGTGTCACAAGAACTGTTAAGGCAAAACAACACTGCTTATATATGTGAAAGACCCCGTGTAATATTTTTTTTTTTTTCATTTTTTTCTTCTCATCTTTAACATGGATCGTATTCAGATTGTTTTTTCGGTGTGTGTGTTTGAAGGGTGTCACAAGAACTGTTAAGGCAAAACAACACTGCTTATATATGTGAAAGACCCCGTGTAATATTTTTTTTTTTTTCATTTTTTTCTTCTCATCTTTAACATGGATCGTATTCAGATTGTTTTTTCGGTGTGTGTGTTTGAAGGGTGTCACAAGAACTGTTAAGGCAAAACAACACTGCTTATATATGTGAAAGACCCCGTGTAATATTTTTTTTTTTTTTCATTTTTTTCTTCTCATCTTTAACATGGATCGTATTCAGATTGTTTTTTCGGTGTGTGTGTTTGAAGGGTGTCACAAGAACTGTTAAGGCAAAACAACACTGCTTATATATGTGAAAGACCCCGTGTAATATTTTTTTTTTTTTCATTTTTTTCTTCTCATCTTTAACATGGATCGTATTCAGATTGTTTTTTCGGTGTGTGTGTTTGAAGGGTGTCACAAGAACTGTTAAGGCAAAACAACACTGCTTATATATGTGAAAGACCCCGTGTAATATTTTTTTTTTTTTCATTTTTTTCTTCTCATCTTTAACATGGATCGTATTCAGATTGTTTTTTCGGTGTGTGTGTTTGAAGGGTGTCACAAGAACTGTTAAGGCAAAACAACACTGCTTATATATGTGAAAGACCCCGTGTAATATTTTTTTTTTTTTTCATTTTTTTCTTCTCATCTTTAACATGGATCGTATTCAGATTGTTTTTTCGGTGTGTGTGTTTGAAGGGTGTCACAAGAACTGTTAAGGCAAAACAACACTGCTTATATATGTGAAAGACCCCGTGTAATATTTTTTTTTTTTTTCATTTTTTTCTTCTCATCTTTAACATGGATCGTATTCAGATTGTTTTTTCGGTGTGTGTGTTTGAAGGGTGTCACAAGAACTGTTAAGGCAAAACAACACTGCTTATATATGTGAAAGACCCCGTGTAATATTTTTTTTTTTTTTCATTTTTTTCTTCTCATCTTTAACATGGATCGTATTCAGATTGTTTTTTCGGTGTGTGTGTTTGAAGGGTGTCACAAGAACTGTTAAGGCAAAACAACACTGCTTATATATGTGAAAGACCCCGTGTAATATTTTTTTTTTTTTTCATTTTTTTCTTCTCATCTTTAACATGGATCGTATTCAGATTGTTTTTTCGGTGTGTGTGTTTGAAGGGTGTCACAAGAACTGTTAAGGCAAAACAACACTGCTTATATATGTGAAAGACCCCGTGTAATATTTTTTTTTTTTTTCATTTTTTTCTTCTCATCTTTAACATGGATCGTATTCAGATTGTTTTTTCGGTGTGTGTGTTTGAAGGGTGTCACAAGAACTGTTAAGGCAAAACAACACTGCTTATATATGTGAAAGACCCCGTGTAATATTTTTTTTTTTTTTCATTTTTTTCTTCTCATCTTTAACATGGATCGTATTCAGATTGTTTTTTCGGTGTGTGTGTTTGAAGGGTGTCACAAGAACTGTTAAGGCAAAACAACACTGCTTATATATGTGAAAGACCCCGTGTAATATTTTTTTTTTTTTTCATTTTTTTCTTCTCATCTTTAACATGGATCGTATTCAGATTGTTTTTTCGGTGTGTGTGTTTGAAGGGTGTCACAAGAACTGTTAAGGCAAAACAACACTGCTTATATATGTGAAAGACCCCGTGTAATATTTTTTTTTTTTTTCATTTTTTTCTTCTCATCTTTAACATGGATCGTATTCAGATTGTTTTTTCGGTGTGTGTGTTTGAAGGGTGTCACAAGAACTGTTAAGGCAAAACAACACTGCTTATATATGTGAAAGACCCCGTGTAATATTTTTTTTTTTTTTCATTTTTTTCTTCTCATCTTTAACATGGATCGTATTCAGATTGTTTTTTCGGTGTGTGTGTTTGAAGGGTGTCACAAGAACTGTTAAGGCAAAACAACACTGCTTATATATGTGAAAGACCCCGTGTAATATTTTTTTTTTTTTTCATTTTTTTCTTCTCATCTTTAACATGGATCGTATTCAGATTGTTTTTTCGGTGTGTGTGTTTGAAGGGTGTCACAAGAACTGTTAAGGCAAAACAACACTGCTTATATATGTGAAAGACCCCGTGTAATATTTTTTTTTTTTTTCATTTTTTTCTTCTCATCTTTAACATGGATCGTATTCAGATTGTTTTTTCGGTGTGTGTGTTTGAAGGGTGTCACAAGAACTGTTAAGGCAAAACAACACTGCTTATATATGTGAAAGACCCCGTGTAATATTTTTTTTTTTTTTCATTTTTTTCTTCTCATCTTTAACATGGATCGTATTCAGATTGTTTTTTCGGTGTGTGTGTTTGAAGGGTGTCACAAGAACTGTTAAGGCAAAACAACACTGCTTATATATGTGAAAGACCCCGTGTAATATTTTTTTTTTTTTTCATTTTTTTCTTCTCATCTTTAACATGGATCGTATTCAGATTGTTTTTTCGGTGTGTGTGTTTGAAGGGTGTCACAAGAACTGTTAAGGCAAAACAACACTGCTTATATATGTGAAAGACCCCGTGTAATATTTTTTTTTTTTTTCATTTTTTTCTTCTCATCTTTAACATGGATCGTATTCAGATTGTTTTTTCGGTGTGTGTGTTTGAAGGGTGTCACAAGAACTGTTAAGGCAAAACAACACTGCTTATATATGTGAAAGACCCCGTGTAATATTTTTTTTTTTTTCATTTTTTTCTTCTCATCTTTAACATGGATCGTATTCAGATTGTTTTTTCGGTGTGTGTGTTTGAAGGGTGTCACAAGAACTGTTAAGGCAAAACAACACTGCTTATATATGTGAAAGACCCCGTGTAATATTTTTTTTTTTTTTCATTTTTTTCTTCTCATCTTTAACATGGATCGTATTCAGATTGTTTTTTCGGTGTGTGTGTTTGAAGGGTGTCACAAGAACTGTTAAGGCAAAACAACACTGCTTATATATGTGAAAGACCCCGTGTAATATTTTTTTTTTTTTTCATTTTTTTCTTCTCATCTTTAACATGGATCGTATTCAGATTGTTTTTTCGGTGTGTGTGTTTGAAGGGTGTCACAAGAACTGTTAAGGCAAAACAACACTGCTTATATATGTGAAAGACCCCGTGTAATATTTTTTTTTTTTTTCATTTTTTTCTTCTCATCTTTAACATGGATCGTATTCAGATTGTTTTTTCGGTGTGTGTGTTTGAAGGGTGTCACAAGAACTGTTAAGGCAAAACAACACTGCTTATATATGTGAAAGACCCCGTGTAATATTTTTTTTTTTTTTCATTTTTTTCTTCTCATCTTTAACATGGATCGTATTCAGATTGTTTTTTCGGTGTGTGTGTTTGAAGGGTGTCACAAGAACTGTTAAGGCAAAACAACACTGCTTATATATGTGAAAGACCCCGTGTAATATTTTTTTTTTTTTTCATTTTTTTCTTCTCATCTTTAACATGGATCGTATTCAGATTGTTTTTTCGGTGTGTGTGTTTGAAGGGTGTCACAAGAACTGTTAAGGCAAAACAACACTGCTTATATATGTGAAAGACCCCGTGTAATATTTTTTTTTTTTTTCATTTTTTTCTTCTCATCTTTAACATGGATCGTATTCAGATTGTTTTTTCGGTGTGTGTGTTTGAAGGGTGTCACAAGAACTGTTAAGGCAAAACAACACTGCTTATATATGTGAAAGACCCCGTGTAATATTTTTTTTTTTTTTCATTTTTTTCTTCTCATCTTTAACATGGATCGTATTCAGATTGTTTTTTCGGTGTGTGTGTTTGAAGGGTGTCACAAGAACTGTTAAGGCAAAACAACACTGCTTATATATGTGAAAGACCCCGTGTAATATTTTTTTTTTTTTTCATTTTTTTCTTCTCATCTTTAACATGGATCGTATTCAGATTGTTTTTTCGGTGTGTGTGTTTGAAGGGTGTCACAAGAACTGTTAAGGCAAAACAACACTGCTTATATATGTGAAAGACCCCGTGTAATATTTTTTTTTTTTTTCATTTTTTTCTTCTCATCTTTAACATGGATCGTATTCAGATTGTTTTTTCGGTGTGTGTGTTTGAAGGGTGTCACAAGAACTGTTAAGGCAAAACAACACTGCTTATATATGTGAAAGACCCCGTGTAATATTTTTTTTTTTTTCATTTTTTTCTTCTCATCTTTAACATGGATCGTATTCAGATTGTTTTTTCGGTGTGTGTGTTTGAAGGGTGTCACAAGAACTGTTAAGGCAAAACAACACTGCTTATATATGTGAAAGACCCCGTGTAATATTTTTTTTTTTTTTCATTTTTTTCTTCTCATCTTTAACATGGATCGTATTCAGATTGTTTTTTCGGTGTGTGTGTTTTGAAGGGTGTCACAAGAACTGTTAAGGCAAAACAACACTGCTTATATATGTGAAAGACCCCGTGTAATATTTTTTAAGATTCCAATCTGTTTTGTCGGATACACCCTTCATCTGCTCATCCATTCGGTTCTTCGTTTAATGCAGCCGAACTATTTCTTATATCTAAGACTAAAGACTGTAACAAAATATCTGCAAATAACAAATTTGTATAGAGATCCGTTGTAAAAGGATGTCCCAGACAACTGTTAAAATGAATTGTCAAAATGTTCGGCCAATTATGAACTCTCTCTCTCTCATTTAGAAGCAGGTTTTCCATGAGGAAAAATGGCTAGTTTAAGTTCATTTGTTTATGCCTAGCCCTTGTCCACGTGTATAGGACTAATGCTTGGATTTTATATGTTTTTCTATTATCGATTCCATACCATTGATATTTCCTGATTATCTTTAACTGGATGACTCGAAATTTGTATTTTTTCCATTGATTGAAGATTTGCTGTTTTATACTTTTATTTTGTAGGTTTGTTATAAAGTTAGGTTTTTCGAGTTGCAGCTTCTCACTTTTCTATCATTGGACTTTCAAACTATTATTATTATTATTGAAATAATTTTATTTATAAGCTGCATTTACGCAATAAATTAAATGTATTTTGCATTGTCATTCCTTTTTACTTAATATCTTTATTTTTTATATATTCATATTTGCAAAATATCCTTAATTTTTTTTAGCATGCTACGGTATTTATGAAAAATTTATATATATATATATATATATATATATATATATATATATATATATACATGAGTATACTCCATGTTCTTGATGAGGATGCAAAGTAATTATATACATTTTGGATACAACAAAACTAGTGCGTTGTTTTTCCACACAAAATCTATCAGAGCTGATGTGCACATTATTCTAATGGGCAGAAGGACTCCGTTTTTTCAGCCCATCTTGTAAACCTGCATAGCTATCTTTCATATTGGCAGCTTTACCGTGGCTTTGCCCTCTGCACATTGATAACCAGAAAAGGCCGCCCGTCCAAGTACACTTCAGCCATACACGGGAAACAGGAACCGATGGACATCCACTCCCATCCGCTCCTGATATGCATTGCGATCCCATTCAATATTGCCATTTCTTATAGGACTCCCTATCGAAACATACACTGTACCATCCTCTTACATAATGCCATTCGTGCAAGGTGGGTGTTTAAAAGGGGTGCCTAATCTGGGTTTGAAAACCAGACTTTAATCCCCTATCTAAAAGGAAAAGAAAAACGAAGAAAAGGAATTTTACGAGAAGAAATTTACAAAAGTCAATAGGTTGCTCGGAGAATTTAGAATCTTCCGAGTCTTGAGAAAGAAATACAAAAATATAGAATTTAATGAATTTACTAAAAATTAAAGTTTATGGAGTGGGAAAATCCAAAATAAGAGGAGAGAGGAATTTTGAACGTGTGGGTGCGCTCAATTTGGCGCAGGCCTTGCACAAAAACGCAGGTAAGCCAGATGCCGCAAAGGCGGGGGGGGGGGGGGGGGGGGGGGAGAAGATGGTCGAATGCAAATAAATTTATCCCAAATGCCAGGGTGCTAAGAGTTCAGTGGAATGACGTATGAAGGATGGAAAACTCGGTAATGAACAAAGCTATTCAATTCGCCGACGCTTTGGGTGCAGCGGGACGTTATCACGGCGCCCGAGCAGGGCCCGAGATCGCTTCCTACATTTAGGAAGCCGAGGATCGTAGTTTGACAAGTTAAGTAGAATAGCGTTTCTAACCTTCGGGAGATCAAGATGAAAATGAAGCGCTAATTTTTTGACATGGGCCAAGAAAGTTTTAATTTTGAGATCTCTATGGATGACGTCATTCCTAACGTAAAGAGGAGCATTAACAATCATTCTTAGGGTAATATTTTGCTGAGTTTGAAGTCTCTTAATGTTTATGTCAGAAGCGGTTCCCCAAATAGCAGAACCGTACGTCATGATGAGCCTGATGTAGGCTTTGTAGAGCAATAATTTATTTGCAAGTGACACGGCTATTTCTAGCCAAAAAGGGGTGAAGCTGGGCTCTTGCCCCCTTAACCTTCTTGACAGTGTCAAGAATGTGTGGGGTCCAAGTTAATTTAGAATCAATAAGTACTCCCAGGTACTTATAGCAGTTCGTCCAGGGAATCGGTTCATTATTCAGAATCAAATTGGGGGGGGGGGGGGGGGCAGTGCTGGGATCGAGAGTACCGCCGACTTAGAAGTATTAATTTTTATTCTCCACTTCATAAACCAAGTATTTAGTAGATTTAGCTGGTTTTGGAGCCTTTCGAGCACAATGTGTGTTTTTGGATGTCGGGCGATCAGTGCAGTATCATCAGCATAGAGGCCAATAACAACGTTAGGTACCTTAGGAATGTCATTAATATATAGGTTGAACAGTCGGGGCCCAAGAAGGGACCCCTGAGGTACACCAGAGCAAATCTGCCTAGGAGAAGAGAGAATGTTGGATACCCGCACAACAAAACTACAGTTGTGGAGGTAAGAATTTAAAATTTTAGTAAGTTGAGGTGGACATTTCAGTTTGATGAGTTTATAAAGTAGGCCCGAAAACCATACCTTATCGAAAGCTTTACTCACGTCCAGGAAAACAATGGAGGAGTGATATCTTCTGGCTCCAGCGTCCTGAATGAGTTCAATGACTCTGAGGAGCTGATGCTGTGTAGAATGTTTGGCTCTGAAGCCAAACTGTTCTGGGATAAGAATATTTCTGGAGTTACAGTACTCATCAAGACGTTTGACCAGAATATATTCAAAAAGTTTAGAAATGCAAGAGAGATAGGGCGAAAATTCCCTGGGTCCGAGTGATCAAGTCCAGGTTTAGCGACCGCGGCTAATGCCATTCGTTTACGCTCCCCTAAACCCTTTGGCAAACGAATGTATCAAGTTGAATACCTCACACGTTTTTACTTTCCTCGCAATACAGGGTCATGTATAGAGAAAGGATTGGAATCATGCTGAAAAACGCAACTCGAATTTTCGACGGATCTGCATTCTGCACGTTTGGGAACCTCGAATACGAAAAAAATATGGGATACGAAAAAAATAGTTTTAGCGTGACGTTTGTCTCTCTCTCTCTTTCTGTGTCTGTCTGTGCAATGTATATATATATCCACTCTAACTCAAAAATGAATGGACCCAATTTTACAAAATTGGGTAGGTAAGTCACTGGTGAGTGACCCTGGTGCTGATTAGATTTTGGTACGATTCGGAATAAAATAGCCCCCGCAAAAAATGGACTGTATCCACTCTAGCTGAAAAGCGAATGGACCCCATTTCACAAAATTGGGTAGATATATCATTTGTAGGTTAGCCTGCTGCGGATTAGAAAAAAATAGAAGCTGCCTTTTTTGCGAAATAGGTTTGATCTAAAAATGAGAGACTACGTAGGCTCCATTCAATGCTTATTTCATACATAATTTTTGACGACAAAAAGAATAAGACCCACTCCATGACTCTAGGATAGTCGTTCTCGAGATATTTTTGTGTTTTCGCTACGTCACCTTTGAAAATGCATCTAGTTACCCAATGAAAACGAAAACTGAATTCAGTGTTAGTGTCAGTAACTCAATTTAAAGAATGGTTGGAGAAATAGAGACCGTGTCTTTTTCCTATTGGATTGTTGATGATGGAAAAGGTCGTTCGATTCTAGAACTCACACGAAACGTCTCAATGGGGCTTCCACATACATTCCTTTTTATTGTTTTTATCAACTTCATTTGTATGCAGAATCAGTCACAGAAAATGCCTGCTTTTAAAATATTTCTTAAAAAGTTATTTTGAATAAAATGCGTCTCTGTAAGATATGTTATTTGAATGCCCTTTACATCCATAGCACCGTCATTGTAAAAATCATTTAAAACGACAGCTCTACTGTTTAACAAAGTACCCATTTCGTGGCGGGTACCTCCCACACACAGACGGATCCTTTCAGGATCGGGGTGAGGGACACGTTTTCTGTTTACCCCATATAAATGTATCTAAATGCTGTCCCATAAATAGAAACGAAGTCAATATAAATGTCCCCGGATGTATGCCTGAAAGAAACGTCTTCAAAAGGGGTCAAAATCGAGAATTTGAAAATGTCTCGAATTGTTTTAGGACGATACTATGTGAGAATTGTATCATTGGGATGACATTTTAGATGAATTTATTATAAAGAAGCGGAGGGGTGGGAGGTAATAGTGGCTTTGAATATCATTTTAATTTTTTCATCCATATCTTTTAACATTTTTATTCATTTCAAAGAAACTAGTATAATAAAGTTTAAAATAAAAAAACATATATATTAGCTTCATTATAAGAAAATGTTGTTGCAGTTTTTCTGTATTTTTATAAATAATCATCGTCGTCATTTTGTAAATATTACGACGGGGGCGTTCAAAGAAATCCGTTATTGAAAATTAAATAAAATAATAATAGCTCAATAAAATTAGAATAACCGGTTTTTACAATAGAATAGCTTTTAATTTCTTTTTCTACAGCGATAGCATGAAGCTTAGAATTTGAATCTTTTGAAATGGTGAGGGAGACGAAAAGGCGCACCTCACCCACAGATGGAGAATTGTAATAAAATCCGTTCCTTTTCCTCCGAGCTTCTTTTTCGTTTCTCTTCGATGTCGGAGGGGCAGGGTAGAGACGGGGCGCACTTTTGTTTTTCGGTTCGGTTCTGTGGACAGCTGACTCTGGACCCATCTCGGGCCGTCGTGCGTAGGGAGCCAGGCCGGTTTGGTGTTTTCGAAGCGAGCGCCACGGTCACCGCGCATGCCCGATCTTCTCCGAGCGCAGAAGCGGCAGAACACGATGCGTTCCGCTTCCCGGCTGACGTGCTTGCTGCTGCTGCTGTGGACGACCGAGGCCCGCGCGTTTGTGAGTATTCGAATGTTTTCTTTCACTGAAGTGCTTGCTCTTCATATCATAAGACGTCTACGAAATGATTCCTTTTTCGTTCGATCCTGCTGCGAAAGGACGCACTTTTTTAAAATACGTCGGAGGTGTGCGACATTTTCCTGCGCCAAAGGGCGGTCGTCACGGCGGAACGTTGATTATTCGAAATATATTTTTTTTTTGGAGAACATTGAAATCGAATGGTCTTCGTTCCCCTACCTGCCAACTGCCACTCGTGTTTTGAAAGCCATGGCTACGCTTCCGAAAATGACCCCCTGCGAAAGAACATCGTACGGCAATTTTTTTTTATTTTTTAATCGGTTATTATTATTACTTTCAACACGTCTGATGTCTGTCTGTCTGAGTATTCTGTAACACTCGTGATTTCTATCCCCAATAAGAGTCTCTCGAAAGATCTTGTTTTAAAATATTCTCTTTGTACGAAACATTTCAGAGTTGGTATTCGGGCCCACAATGAACCCATTGCAGCATTGAAAATTGTTTAAAAATAATGTATCGGGATAGGTTTGCCCATTGGATAGATTTATGTATAGGGATATATCCCCAGATATAGGGATATATAGTCTCTTGCCACCTTTGCACCCATCATTTAAGTTCCATTAAAGTAGGTAAGAACCCCACTCGGTATCTATTTTTCTAGAACGTCATTATGTTTTTAAGGAATATTTTTGTTTATTTTATAAAGATCGCGAGGCGAAGGAGGTAGGTCCCCGTCAGGCCAAGGCATCGTGGGCGTTTCTTCTATAATCTCGCAGTTTGGCTATTACATTTCTTTTTTCCAGTTTCGAGATCCCGCAGGATGAGGACTCCACTTAAATTCGGCCTTATTTTGTACTCTTGTAAATAGGAATGAAACAATAAGCAGAATGGAGACCCTAGCAATCTTCCGCTCCAAGTTGGAAAAAAGTTTCGAATAAAATGAGCATTTTTATAAAAAGGATGCGGCCATGTTTCGCGCTCAGAATGACTCAGGATCCAAAAAGCAAATCCGTCTTATTCGGGCAGCGCGTGATTTTATCTCTACGACCCGATGACGGATTTCGAAGTAACGAACCTCGACATGTGACTGGGCCGAAGAAAATGATTCGTGTATACGCCAAATCCAAATGAAAGCCATGGATCGAATAGCCCGGAAAGTGGGGCGTTCAAACACACAACTAAAAGAAAATGTCTCTTTTATCACGAATGGAACGAGTTCGATGTATATAGGGACGATTTCTTTCCTTTTATGTAACTATACATGGACTCGAAAAACTTGCGACATCTCAAGTACGATCTGAAAGACAAATACTTTGTGAGTGGAGCGGCGTGCGAGGTATCAACGGGTATCGGAAGCCTCTCCTTCGACTGAACCGAGGCAAGAACGCGTGCTTTATCCCGACGAAGGAGGCTGCTCTTGACGTTCGAAACGGGTTGATACATTAAACCTACCTTGTATGCCGTTCAGCCTACGAAGTATTTATTTATTTCTGCAGATGGATCCGTTTGATGTTTTTCAAAACCGGTTCAAGTCGGTTCAAGTTTAGCACCCCATCCACCAGCATATTAGCACCCTCATCAACCAACATATTAGCACCCTCATCATATACTGTATACTGGGAGATTCAAAAACGATGGGGCAAATTTGACGAAGTGGTAGCACACCCTAAACTAAGCATTTTTCCTCCTAGTTTACCGGGTCGGAAACAGGAGCGGCATTTCAGCATTTCATTTGGGGGTGCGAGATTTGTATGTATGAAAATCCACAATATGGAATAAATAAAATGTTTGTTAATAGGGGAGGGGGCACAAAATGGAATGGATGTTGAGAAGAAAAATTGTTGTTAACATAATTTGTGTACATAATTGTGTTAACATAATTTTTCTAAATACAAATATCTATATTTATTTACCTTTTATTGAAGTTTTAAATGCCGGTTCTTAGAGTGTTGAAGACCCAGACCGTCCGACTCGTCCGGAGGACTTGAGCATCTATTTGGACGGCCTAAAGTAAGCACACCCTAACTAAGCATTTTAGAGTGTGGAAGAAGAGAATATTGTGTGACAATATCATCATAATCCAGTGGTATATCTTGTTCTATAGCTAAAACAGCTAAAGATGAAAGTCTTTCTTGTCCCATTGCATTGCGAAAATAATTTTTCAGCCTCCTAAAACACGAAAAAGAGCTTTCACAACTGGCTCATCTGATTGGCACTGTCAAAAACAATTTAACTAATAATTTTATGACAGGAAACACATTTTTAAATTCCGCTCTTTAAAATAATCCAGGCGACTTTTAAAATTGAGATTGTCTATGTTTGAAATAAACATAAAAATTGTTGTCTACTGTTTTGAATAAAACAGTCGGAATTCACATAGCAATTCCTCTTTCTGCAAGTTATATACTTTGCACATGGTTGAAACGTTTTCTTTTTCTTTTTCGACATCTGATCCGTATAATAGTGAACTAATGGCAAACAAAACAGATATATTGTTCTCATTAAATCTTGTCTCAATTTCATTAGATACTGAATCTATTATTTCATATTGAATATTGATTCTGTGATATGATTTAACATCATCATGGGGATTTTTTTCACCACCTCCGAATTCGCTTGGAATTTTTTTACTCCTTTTCAGTTTTAGTCCAGAATAAGAATTTTTTCCGCAAAGTTCTGTCACAAAACTCCACACTTGATTGAATATGCATCAGTGCGAAAAGAACTAACCGTTTCAATAGTAGCTTTCGCCAAAGCTTGCACAGTCTGAAAATTAAGATCAGATGACTGAAGATACTTTGAGAGAGTATTGCATTGATCAAAAACACTGCTTCAATACAAAGTGAACACAAATTCGAACGATGTCATGCATGTTAAAAGGGCTTCGGCTCTTCCACCATTGGGAGAATCGTTTTCAGATAATTATTCCAGTGTTATAATCCAGTGCAATAATTCTTCCAGTGTTAAAATCACCTCTTCAAACTTATGAAGTAGTGCTTTAATAGCTTTAACTCTGGAAGACCACCTCGTATTACTTAGTGATTTTAGAATTGAAGAGCCTCCAGAAAAGTATTTGTTGATAAGCGAATCTTTTTATCATCATAACATCACCCCAATAATTTCAAGTTGAAAAGGATTCTTTCCAGCCGGAAGTGGGAAGTTTCACAATGAAAGTCGGCTCTCGAAACTTCATAGCGTGAGAAAACTGACCAGTGGACAGTCGATAAAAAAAGGGGAGAAGCCGATAGACGACGAGGGAAAATTTGGGGATGCGACCGCGCCCCCTATTTGCCGCCCCTGGTCGGAAATAAAACGCAAAGGCGTTACAGGACGCCAACTCGTTGAGAAGCGGCCGTTTTGTAAACTTAAAAACGTCATTCTGGTTAAAGAAGAGTGTCTCGTCTATGACCCCCCCCCCCCCCCCCCCTTCAATCTGTATAGGAACTCCTCGCCAGAATTTCGGCCGCTGCTGCCGAAGTGCGCGACATGCCTGGTTTGTTCGAGAGAGTTCACCCATTCCTCCATCCCCGCTGTGAGGCGTGCATTCAGGTGGGCGGTCGCTCTTTTGTGCCATTATTGTTTATTAAATGTCATTTTATAACTTCTGAGTTATTCTAGTGGTTTCGCCTCACCTCATCGGTTTCACCATGAAGCGCACACTTGCGCGTTTACGTTTCATGTCCGACCCGGTAAACTAGGACGAAAAATGCTCGGTTGGGTGTGTACGACCACTTTGTAAAGTTTGGCCCATCTTTTTTAAATCACCCTGTATGTCGGGAAAGGGAAAACGGTAACCCTCTTTTTTGTCATGAAGGAAATAGGCTCGTGACTTGCAAAGATTGAAAGGGATTTTGACCGATAAAAGAAAAAGCGCTACAGTATTTCACTCATTTCAGTTCATCCGTTCTAAAGAAAAAATTGGATACATAATTTAAAGATCATTTGGATGTCAATAACATCTATGCTTGGTTTAGGGTTTCATGGGCGAACATCGGAAAAGGACGCCGCTTCTACCTCCAAACCTAAGAGAGAAAAATTAAATTATTCTGGTTTTGTCGGAAATAGCGTCCCCATTATGAATATATAAAATAATGGCAACATTTTGAAAAAAAAAAAAAATCTGTAAAAAGGATCTGTTCGAGCGTCACTTTCACTCAACATAGTTCTTCGAAACTATAAAAGATAGATATAAATAGTAGGCGACAAAAGTATGCATTAGGAAATGTAGTTTTTAAATCTATATCTAAAAAAAAAAAATCTGTTATAATTTTCGAGTCATTGCCTCGTCAAGTTGAAGAAGATTGAAAAATTTCCTTTTTTTCAAGTGTGTAATGTTTATATCTCGAAAACCAAAAGGGCTGTAGACAAAATTTCATGAAATTCGGTATAACCATTCTCCCGTGTCCAAGCAAACACACAGATTTTCTATTTTATTGATATAGTTTCATTTTAATGGAATGTTCTTACAGTTTTTACACGGGTCACAAAAAGTTAGGCAACTGAAAATAATTGTCAAAGATTAAATAATGATACATTCAATAAGGTGTTCTGTAAACTTATCAAGACATCGTTTCGAGACAGAAAAAAAATTAACCGCAATGGCAAGATCTTTCCCCTTCCGAGCGTTACTTTTAAAACAATCTCAGTTGACAGAAGTCGGTACTGTAGATAATATGACGTCACCGCATTTGAACTATACTTTATATAGCATCGCTTTTCGTGAGCAGTTACAATTAATATAAAATATTTTGGCATTTCATTCAAATAAACAGGATGGCTATACTTGTAAAATGAAAACATATATACTTATAAAATGTCTCGTTTGTCTGTTCCCTATACAAGTCCACAGTATTTTTTTTTTTTTTTTTTTTTTTTTTTTTTTTTTTTTTTTTTTAAGAATTCTCTTTCAAATTGAGCAGAATGATTCTATTCTTTACACTGCAAATTTCTAAAAAAATTTTTGACAAGACAATAATAATAACAATAAAAAATTAAACCTTCTATAAAACTGGCAAATGATCCCCCCCCCCCCCCTCCCAAATAAAATTAAAAAAAAAAAATGATTTGAAGAAAATTGTATCATGTTACTTAAACGGAATTAAATTATTTTCATTGGGTTAAAAAAAGAATTCAAATGGGTTCGTAGGACAGAGGATTTTCTATTTCAATTTATAGAATTTAAATAATAAAAGAAATGACTTTAAAAGAAATGGGCTTTAAAAGAAATGGCTTATGCCTAAAAATTTCTGAAATAAGCTGTGTTATTTTTTGAAACCGTTACGGCCACGGAATTATTGATATTTTTTATTTTGGTAAAGTTCATATATTTCCACTATGGTGTGGGAGCTAGAAGAAAATACTTCGCCGAATATCGTAAGGTTTTCTCCGCTCTAGTACATACATTGATTTTAATTTTATATTTTTGGTATATCCATGGATCCATGTAAATGAATCCAGAGTAATAAGGAAGTATCCAGGCAAATAAGGAAGAGACGAGGCCGAACATAAAAAAATAATAATACTCGTTTATGCAGTTGTTTATTGTTATTAACACTTTCCAAATAGTTGAGAAGTGTCTATGACTTGAGTCATTCTGCCGTGAAAAGTGACTTTATGAAAATGAAATGTTAGGATGTTGTTGAGACGGCCTGTAGGCCCTATGGGAATGTCAATGAATAATATTCGTTTTGGATGGAACCCGGGCTGAAAAAGTGGAACAACCCCACGAGACCTCATTCTTCAAACATTTTTAAGTGAAGTGAAAATTTGCAAATGGCTTCGGAAATTTTAGGAAATATTCAAATGATCCCGTAAAATATATAAAAAGAATTTGAGCAAAATAGCTTCGGTCGTTTTTTAAATAAAAATTAAAATAATAATGACACCTACATTATATGAAGAGATCAAGTGACCCACTTCAAAATAAAATAGGACAGCCATCTTTTCTTTCCCAGGATAAAAATCGTGATTTTTAAAGTTCTTTTAAATTTATATTGAATGTTGCATCCGCCCTAAAACACTTTATTTTTGCTTATTTTCTGTGCATGCATATTCTGCGCCCACGCAATGACGCTATTTTTGAGTTTAAAGGATCCTCCCGCTTGGATTATTTCTACAACGAAGCCTCACTTTAACGTATGCAGAATGTAAACACATCAAGCTGTAAGATGAGTTATATAAGAATGGCTGAATTTGTTTAACGCCAAATGATTGAGCTCTGGAGTCTGGAATATAGGTGATATGAATGAAATATTCATTGATTTCATAGATTTTATGGCATTGGCTTTTTCGGTGAAGTTTTAAGCATGGAGTTAGAAAGTACTTTTACCTCCCTAGTTTTAAGTTTTCAAGCAAAATAAATGACTGTAGTTATCACTGTTGAATGTATCGCATTTTATAGATGTTTCAATAACGTTCTATTTCAGTTGGGAAGTGTTTCCTAATCAATGTCCAATTGATCTTTCTTGTTTGTGAATGCTATGTTAAGTAAGGGCTATACTCCTGTGTAAAATTGTTTCATTCCTACTAGATCCATAAGACTGAGATAAAGAGATTCCCCTCCTAAAGAAAAACAAATTGCGTATATTTCCGAATGAGTCGAACCGATGACCGCGAGTAATCCATTTCGACATAAGAATTAGTTTCAGAATTGAATTTTCGGAGGTATAAAATGATAGTTTTCAAGGTGAGCCAAATTCTCAACTTAATGACTTTTCTACAGAGTAGGGTACGCGTACAATATTCAGATTAAACTCCTTGTGTTTTCGTTCCTTAGATTCGGTTGTAAGATCGTTTGTATAGCGAGGGCAGAAATTCTTCTCATTTTTATGAGGAAATTAATTTAGATATTTTTAATGAACCCATGGGAAAGCGATTCTAGAATTTTATTAGATTTTAAATCGTGAACACTGTCATGATTTACATCAAACTGTTTTTTATCATGGCCTAACTAGTATTCAACTCGGTTAAGGATCCCAAGAAACTCGGAAAGCGAGCTCAGATATTTGCGGATAGAACCCTTCAGCTCCCCAAAAAAGAAAAAGGCCCGATATTCCTTCACCGCGCGACCCATATGAATGGAACAACATTTCCCCCCAAAAAACTTAATTGCATTCTAGAAAAAAGTATACAGAAAAAAAGTATACAAAATTATAAGTTTCCCATGGGATCTTACATATTCTAATGGAATTTATATTACTGTTACTGGTCTGATTTTTTATGGATTTTTATGAAGCTTGGGTATATTGATTAAATATGGGTATTTTATTTTTTCTGTGTACTTGGTTCCTGCGTTAAGATATAAGGCTTTGATTCTGTTATTATTCACTTGTTGTGTCGTAGTTATGATACTATATAAAGCTTGATTTTCATGATTTTTCATAAGGGTCTTTATATAAAGGTATTTGCAAGTAAATGCATAATTACCCGGTACTTTATCGGTATAGGTTATTATATACTGATTCTGTAAGATTTTTAGTTTTTTTTATATCCAGTTTGCATGCCGCTTGACTTGTATAATACCTTTTGTAGGAATACTCAAAATCATCCAATACTTTGGATCGCCATTTGTTGAAGGTGAAATTGGGGATGCTGAATTTTATAGACATCTTATATATGAATGCTTCTATAGTCTTCTTGAATGTATCAAAAGGATTTCCTTGATGAGGATTGCGATATTTTGTTCCTCATTTGAAAGCTCTTATTAAGGCATTATTATTAATGACTTCTAGTTTTCCTGTAACTGCATGACCTATAACTGGATCTCTATAAGGGTTGGTATCACAATGACAAGTTACAATATTTCCCGGCGTGAAGTTTTTACTTAAAAAGTTATAATTGTAAATTCTTCTTCCCAATGGGATTTCGTAGCTGTAAGTAGTTCTAATATGAGATCAATAATGGGAAGATGCTTTTGATGTGTTTTTAATATCTTCCCAAATGGAATACTATTGAAAGTTTTATTTTGAAATAATATCATTAGATATACCACACCACTTTTTTCTTTGAGTTGTTCGACATTCAATTTCATATTTAAAAACCTAAAACGTTTTTTGAACCCGTCACTTAAAGTAGCTATGTTAAGTTTCTGATACGTATTCAATACGTTTGTAAACCATATTTATACTTGTTTAGACCAGATATTCCACATCTGTTGCATATATTTGTTTCGTATACTCATTACATATAATTGGATAACCAATATGTTATGTACATCAAATTGATATACTTGTTGTATAAAATGGATGAAAGAAAGAGTCCTTGCGATCGTTAAAAAATTATTTTTTTCTTTTTTTACTTCTGAACCATCTTTTACATTTTTGGTTATTGCATTTATTTCTTATAGCTGTATTAGATGTAGAATAGTAGTATTCGTTATTATATAATCTGTTAAACATCATTGAATTCAATCCATATGGATATATGGAATTACGTTGTAGTATATGCATATTTTCCCACCCTAGTTTAGTGGTGATGATATCATCACAACTAAAATGCTGGACTTGTTTGTTTAGAAGTTATAAAAAGTGATGCAGAGGCACGGCATTCTATATATCTCACACTTGGATCTAGTGATTTTTGATATCGCTTTCCTTTGAACAATGTCTTGCGATAATTATGATTATCACTCTGGGGGTCGGCTTCTGTCAGTGCTGGCGTCCAGGAGTGCAATGCCGCGGCATTTGGGACATGCATGTTGATTACTGGGGAGTAAGATCACTACCCCTTACCGCCATCATGTAAGCACTCTACATTGCCTTCCCTCTTCTTTTTTACTTTTTCAACTTTATATATATATAGTTTTGAAGATGTAACACGATAAACCTAACTTTTTAAAAATATATATAGATATATATTATATAGTATATATATATATATATATAGATATATATTATATAGTATATATATATATAGATATATGTTATATAGTATATATATATATATATATAGATATATATTAAATTTAGAACTGTTACTAGTGGTCATAATTCATACTCTACTACTGCTAGTAAATTATTACTAAATTATTTAAATGTACTAAATAGCAATTTACGAGATTCTGGTGATAGCTACATTATTCTAAATAACAGTAAGGAATTAAAAAATAAATTAAAAACGCATGGTAAAATAATAGGATTTCAAACTTTTGATTTTAAAGATCTATTTAATAATATTAAGATCACTGATCTATATGATGTCATTTTAGCTTTATATAATGCTTATACAGAGGCTGTTCGCACATTTTTTAGACGATTTTGGTAAGCGGTAATAAAAAATCGTTTGCTGCAAAAGAAATAATTTCAATTGTACTATGTTTTTAAAAGTCAAAATTATTGTCTGCGGCTTGAAAGTTTTGTTTTTATTCAAAAATGGCGTTTTTAACAAAACAGTGGTTCGAAGGCTACATTTATGCTCTTTCCGAAGAGAAATATGCATACTCTGTTATCCAAAAACGATGTGAGAGTCATGGTTTTGTGATATCTAAAGCGTCGATAGGTAATATCGTCAACAGGAAAGGAAAAAAACGTCAAATTGGAGCCTCAAGTGGGACAAAAATTCCAAACAAGTATCCAAGGAAAAAACGGACATCTTCGACTATTGCAAAGGTACGTTGTTTAATGTTAATAGAAAATCCCCCTAGTCAAAGGACAGTTGCAAAATCATTAAAATGTTCGGTGTCCACTGTAAGCAAAATGATAAACGTTGATTTAAATCTTAAGAAAGCGAAAAAACGCAATGTGCATCGTCTTCTTCCAAATCATATCGCTGAACGCAGGACACGCTGCAGAATTCTATATGAGAAACACTTATCCAAAGAAAAATGGAAAACAATTGTTACAATAGATGAATCATGGGTGTATTTAAATGATTGCAACAAAAAAAGAGCCATTTATTATCATAAAAGGGGAGAAAAAAAATTAAGTACATGGTTCAAAGAATCGAAAGAAAGTTTTTCTAAGGGATTCATGATTGTTGCTGGTTTTTCTTATAATGGCAAGTTAAAAATAAAGAGAGTGGGAAAAAATGTCAAGATTAACTCCAAATACTATCAGGAACATATTTTATCGCCAATTTTTCTGAATGAAATACCATCGCTTTACCCACAGTGCCATCAATCTGTGAGACTCCATCAGGACAAGCTAGCAGTCACACATCAAAATCCACTGTAAATTTCCTAAAAGAAATGGAACAAAAAACTGGTACCAAGGCCATACCCTTCACTGATATCCCTACTAAATCTCCCGATGCATCACCTATGGATTTTTGTGCTTTCGGACTTTTAAAATCTGCATTATCCAAACATCGTCCCAAAACTCTTACAGGACTCTGGAAAGCTGTTCAGGAGGAATGGGATAGAATACCTCTTCTGACACTTCAAAAGGCATTATTATCCTGGAAATTGCGGTGTCGAAAGATAGTTCAGAATAAGGGATGTCAAATAGTACATTTAAAACACAAGAATTTTATGTAATTTAGTTTTGTGAATACAATATACATCGTCTAAAAAATGTGTGAACAGCCTCTGTATTACTAAACATTCTAATCTTACAAAATTTACCAATTTTCCTAAGCTTCTCCATTTTGTTCTTTTCAATAATTATATCTTTCAAGGTAATAAATTATACTTAAGTATAATTTATTTATTACCTTAGTATAATTTATTTATTACTTTATTACCTTAATAAGTCTCAGGTGTTCCACAAGGTGGCTGTAGTAGCAGTATGTTAGCTAATTTATACCTATATCATTATGAAAAATTCTTTACTTCAACTGATTATAAAATTTATAGATATGTAGATGATCTGATTTGTCTTGTATTTACTGATAACTATGTCATAGATATAGATTTCTATCCGGATAATTTGGAATTAATACCTAATGAAACTTCTATTAGTAATAATGTTTATTATTTGGATTTAAATCTAATTATAGAACCTGCTCATGGGATAGTTACTAAATTATATGATAAAAAATATTTTTTTAAATTTAATATTAATAAATTATTACCGTTTAATTCCTGCAACTCGATTCAATTGTTTAGAAATATTATACTTAATCAACTTTTTAGAATTTATAGATTATCAGATAAAAAATTTCATACTTTGCACATTAATAACCTCAAAATTACCAGTAAAATGTATCAATATCCTGCATATTTAGTCAATAGTATAGTTAATAAGTTTCGATTAGCCTAAAATTCTCATATTCTCCCCTTATTATCTTATTTTAGCCGTACTTCTTCATTCTCCTGCAATTATATTTTCATCTTTTTATCTCGAAGCTTTAACAGTTGAATAACTCATTTTATTGCTTTTGCGCAGTACTGTTTTTATTACTCTCTTTGGCAACAGCAAATCACATCTTTTCATTTTGGCATATGGCAACGTTGATCCAGTCATATTTTGCTCGTCATGGTTGCGCTGAAGAGGTGCGTTTTGAGGTATTTATGTTTCCTTTATTGTTCCAATCTTTATGCTTGTCGTCCATATAACACAAGTTTATAGATAAAATCTATCTTGTGTTTCAGAAACAAGCATTTTTGTGTTCATTTCGAAAAGATATATGGACCCGATGAGAATTTTTTCGAAATGAACTTTTCGTAAGCCTAATCTCGTAAGCCTAAATCTCCTCCATGTGCAAGCTTTTTTGCTTGATTTTTTTTGTTTTCTTATTTGCATTCCTCATTTTTGAAATTTGTTGATTGTCTTTGTCCTTATGACTTGCATTATGCTTTATTATTTCCTCTTTTTGTCTTAATTTCTTTGTATTTGTAGAAAATTTTGGAATAGTGTATTATGAGTTACTACATACATTCTAACTTTGGATTTAATAATTTATTTTTATATAGTATATATATATATATATATATAGATATATATTATATAGTATATATATATATATATATAGATATATATTATATAGCATATATATATATAGATATATATTATATAATATATATATATATATATATATATATATATATATATATATATATATATATAGATATTGCAATCAGGGTGGCTGCAGTAGCAGTATGTTAGCTAATTTATATCTTTATCATTATGAACAGTCTTTTACATCAATAGATTATACTTTATACAGATATATTGATGATCTCATTTGCTTAGTATATACTGAAAATTGTGTAATAGATATAGATTTCTATCCTGACAATTTGGAATTAATTCCTAATGAAGCTACTATTAGTAAAAATATTCATTTTTTGGATTTAAATCTTATTATTGAACCTTCTAATAGAAATGTAGAATTGTTACTAATTTATATGATAAAAAAGACTTTTTTAATTTTAACATTAATAAAATCTTACCATTTAATTCCTGCAACTCAATTCTATTGTTTAGAAATATTATTCTTAATCAGCTTTTTAGAATTTATAGATTATCTGATAAAAAATTTCATGCTATACATATTGATAATCTAAAAATGACCAGCAATTTATACAAATATCCCCAATATCCCTCTTATTTTGTAACTGGTATAGTTAAAAAAATTAGATTAACTGGATTTTCATGAATTCTATTCATGGTATTTTATATATTAGCCTGACATCTCCATACTCTTGTTTTAATTATATTTTATTTATACATCCTCTTACACATTAACCTTTCTATTATTGCCCCTCTTGATTATATATTTTCTCTTATACTTGTCTTTTCGCATTACTGTTATTTATTTCTTACGAATGGCAACGGTGGATCATATCTTTTCCCTTTGTGAATGGCAACACTGGTCTCTTCAATCTGGGTTCCCGAGATCGATAGATTCGTGCATTTGTTGAGTTAGATTCCAGGTATCCTTTTTTCCTTTTATTTCTTCTTTATGTATGTTGTCCAAGAAATAGTTTATAGATATAATCTATCTATTTCTTCAGAAACATACATTTTTGTGTTTGCTTCTACAAGACATTTGGACTTGAAAAAGAGTTATGAAGTAAGCAAATCCTGATTTAGGCCTAGACGTTGTCCACGTGTATAGCTTTTGTGCTTGGATTTCGTCTGTTTTTCTATTATCGATTTCATACCATTGTTTTTTAATACTTTTCTTTGACTTGATGATTCGAAATTTGTATTTTTTTCCATTTGCTTGTAGATTTGCTGATTTATAATATTATTGTGTAAGCTTGCTAGAAAGTTAGGTTTTTCGAGTTACAGCTTCTCACTTTTCTTTCATTGGACCTTCAAATTTATTTATTATATATATATATATATATATATATATATATATATATATATATATATATATATATATATATATAAATTGAAATAATAAAAACAAAAGTGCAGGAGTGCAAATCAGTATACACAGCATCAAACCGCGGGTAATATAATAACGTGTAGGTAATTACATTAAAAGCAGAAAGTAAAAAGTAACGAGGAAGGCTGGAAAAGTAGATCATGGAATGCCCAGGAAAAGAAAATAAATCAGTGAATAGTATATCTGCCACAGAAACGTCTTCAGGGACACATTCTAGACTGATATACTAACTCCGTTGTTTCTATGATTGCAAAAAGCACACGTGGTTAAAATTATATATATATATATATATATACATATATATACACACATATATATACAGGGTGTCCCAAAAAGATTGAAACACGCTTTAATTCTTTACCTGTTGGAGATAAGTGGCCAATGTAAATTGCAAAAATGTTGAAAATAAGGTAGGAAATAAGACTATGTTGATGAAATAGTCCTTCCATTGATTTTTAAAAAGTTACACTTTTTAAATTTTTATACGACCCCTTTAGACACATTGGGTCAATCAGAAATTTTTTTATTTTTAATGCAACAAGATCATTAAAAAACTCGCATATCTGTATCTTTAAAATCAACTGAATTGTGATAAAGGAAAAAATTTGACTTATGCCACTTTTCCGTACCATGTGAAAGGCTGTTTGATCAGTGAAAATAGGGATCATAAACAAATGGACGATGGAAATTGTCAAATTAAAAATATGTTAATATGTGTCAACATTTTTTATCACAAATGCATCTAAATAAAGCATTGCACAGATAGAGATCCTATAAAGCAGTGGTACTCACTGCGCGGTTGGGTATCCGATGTATTATCATCCAGTTTTATCTTTTTTGCGATATGTCACACATTTACATTTCTAACTTGATATAGGGTCCCCATTCACAGTGTTCAATCTTCAATTAAATATAACTTGCTCAATTTTAAAGATACAGATATGCGGGGTTTTTTAATGATCTTGTTGCAT
Organism: Amaurobius ferox; assembly: GCA_951213105.1. Taxonomy (NCBI): domain Eukaryota; kingdom Metazoa; phylum Arthropoda; class Arachnida; order Araneae; family Amaurobiidae; genus Amaurobius; species Amaurobius ferox. Next base: position 5,695,620 of record OX578145.1, on the reverse strand, counting down.
TAAAAATAAAAAAATTCTGATTGGCCCAATGTGTCTAAGGGGGTCGTATAAAAATTTGCAAAGTGTAACTTTTTGAAAGTGAATGGGAGAAGTATTTCATGAACGTAGTCTTATTTCACCATTTTTGCAATTTCCATTGCCCACAGATAAAGAATTCAAGCGCGTTTCATTCTTTTTGGGACACCCTGTATATATGAGCCGCATCCGCGAAACTCGGCATGCAATGTCGTTTTAAGAGTTATACAAATGATTAAACTGTCAACGCCCAATGATGTTATAGGGCGTATGCAACGCGTATGAGAACGACCGGTGTTCTCACTCACAGGAAATTGAAAATAGATTGTTTGCCTCGATACTGCAAGTTGTGTACAAATATAACTTTTAAGATGTATTCGACAGCGCTACGTACAACGGTCGGCTTTTGAAAGAGGTCGCATCATAAACCTAACACCATCTTGGTCGGAGCGATGGGATTGCTGCTCGATGTTGGCAACAGCAGATCAGAGAAGGCACATATAACCATCGCAGAGGCTCAGGACGCCGCGGACTGCTCGAGAGGATAGTGCTGTCAGGAGAGGGGCCCTGTTCGCACCCATAGCGTCGCTATCATCCATTGGAAGGCACTTGCCATCCTCCATGCATCCTGCGTCGAGGGATGCTATTCAGAGACGACTGGCGGGATTAGGTGCCAACATCCATTAAGGCACCTACTACTGATCCCCCAACAAGGCAAAACGCTCTGGAAAGGCAGCTTTGCCTATGTTGAGATAAAGCAGCCGATTGAAAGCGTGTTGTCTTAAGCGCCGAATCCCGCTTCTCTCTCAGTGCTAATGACTGCCGCATACGTGTATGGAGGAGGACTGCCCAGCGTTCCGATTCCTCATGTGTTGTCGAGCAGCACACGACCGTGACACGTAACAGTCTGTGGGAGCCATCTCGTGGGACAGCCTGTCTCCTCTAGTTGTGTCGCAAGCCAATCTAACGGCTGGCTTGTACGTCGACGATATTTTGCAGCCGATTATTCTGCCTATACTGTCAAGCCGCCCAGGTTCCATTGACAACCAAGACAACGCTCGACCCCATACCGCACGACTTTTTCAACAATGTCTACGAGGATTTAATACCCTCCCGTGGCCGTACAGGTCTCCCGACCTATCACTCATAGAACAGGTCGTGGACATGTTAGAATAGCAATTGCAGACTTCTCAGAATACCACTGAATTAGCTCATCAGTTGCTCTATGTGTGGTAGACTTTTCCGCAGAGAGACATAAACAACTTAATTGACTTTATGTGGCACCGAATATTGGCTTCACTAGCTGCTAGGGAGGATTTATCACTTACTAAAATGTCATGTTCTTGTTGCTACTATTTCCTTAAAAAAAGACCCCCATCTCCCCAGACGTTACATACATGCCGATTTTCGCGACTGTAGCCTAATTTCTTTTATGGTTGCATATATATATTTTTGCAACAGAGTGTGTATATATAAAATATCTCTCAAAATTTGAAAAATGCCTGGTCTTATCGAGCGGGAGTCAAGGCCCGTGCGTTTAACGATGGTTTTTTTACTTCTCCATTGCCATCACTTCACAGTGGGGAATAGCACGTAAAGTGTAGATGGTCCAAGGTTCTGACGATTTTAATAATAAAAACTGGAGCAGGATATAGTTTCTCAGCCTCACCAGTATTAAAAGTTTATTCATAGCTATTATATAGGACGTTTTAATTATAAATATGCACAAACAGCCATAGCGCTGTTGGCCGCCTCATCAGAGGTATAAAACATGTGATAGCTCAATGAAGTCATACATGCAGTTCAACTCCCAATCTAAATTTGAAAGAACACCAGCCCACTATATAACTGCTTAACAGGTCAACCTATTTTTTCACCGGTTTGTTAAACTCAATAAGAAGTAGGTTTAAAGCTAGGAATATTTTAAAGCTAGGAAGATGAAAATTAAAAAATACTCTTCCAAGCTAAATATTTCGAAATGCACAATTAAATGCGATGGGGGGAGAGAAACTTTTTTTTTTTCAAGCAACGGGATTGGATCCAGGGAATGTCTCTCTCCACTCCTCCAAACAACGATTTTGTCGTGACTGTTTATTATTCGAAAACGGCTGAACATCCTTTTTGGACGAGTTTGTTGGCTAAAATATTTCAGATTTTAGACTGCGTTTTTTTTCATTTCAGTATTATCCCAGACAATGGCTAGCCAAAAAGAAATTTTCTTTGATGCGTAATCTACAAAATGAAGCTTCATCCCAACCTCTACAGCAGGGATAGGGGGGACCGATAATTCTGAATGCGAATCAAACGGTTCTCAAACTTTCAACGATTGCATTCACTTGTATGGCTTGCCATTGAAACCTCTTAATTTAAATTTCACTTTCTCTACTATAGATTAGAGTCTAGAAAAAGAACGTGGTGTTTTTACGAAAATTCTCGATTTCGATAGCAATATATGTTTTGATTATTTGTACAGAGTGATATCTCGTCTGCCTGTTTGTCCGATGTCTAGGCCACTTTATGTCGGGCTTTGCTAACGAAACATTTGAAATGTTTTTAAATTCGAGCCAACACTTCGTAAATGTTAGATTTTCTTTACAGGGCGGTCCTATAGATACAAATGAAATAGGACATCATGATGAATCAAAGGGCGCTATAGTTGCGATCATTTGAACGGGCCATGCAGATTTTTCAAAAACATTTCTCGCAAAAAAATCAATCCGTAAAAAAAATGACAAGCTACTTCAAAATGAGTTCTGGTATGAGAAAAGTTCCTGAAAAATGCCTTTCCTCGTCGTCGTTCTGTTCTTACGTATATCTGGCGTACGGATTCGACCGTCACCCCTTTCCAACGACATCGGGGCAGCTCTCGCGTAGGATATCTCCATAGTGCACCTACTCTATCTACTCCATAAGAAAACTCGTTACGGGAAGAATTTGGCTCACCCTGAAAGTGATCATTTTATAGCTCCGAAACTTAAATTCATTGGATTCAAAATAGAGCGAATTCCGCTGTAAGTTTTGTAAGTGTGTCCTTTGGCGAGACAGGCTTCCTCAGGTGAGGACACCATTTTAGAAACGCGGATCAGGAAAAATCCCATATATATATATATATATATATATATATATATATATACAGAGGTTCCATCCAATTTCGTATATTCAATTTGTATGTTATCTTTGCAATTTGTTTTTGGTTGTCATTTTACTGTTTCGAGCCTCCAGTTTTTGGTCATCCTTTAATGTTCCTGCTTAGTGTGTGTGCATCACTCTTGAATGTTAATTGATTCACATGTATTATTAATTTTATGACCTTATAGTTTAAAATTAAGATCCATTTGAATTCTATGGTATCATTGGTTTCGTTTGTTATTTGAAATCCTCTTTTACATTATTAACCTCCTTAATGTTATTGAAGCAGGGTTTCATGTTTTAAATTAGCCTTATTATATTTAATTTTATTATATATATATATTATATATATATATATATATATATATATATATATATATATATATATATATATATATATATATATATATATATATATATATATATATATATATACACACATTATTTATAATTGACTGTGGCAGTTGAAATTTCGTTCCAATTTTTCCCCCGGTAGGAAGGCGGGGCACCTCCGTGTGGGAGGTCGAGTTCGGGAGGTGGCATCCCAGCTGCGGTCTTTTTAACAAAAAACTATTTTAAGCTATTTTCACCTTTTGTTGGGGTCGAAGAATCGGTGTTCGTCGAGAATGCATTCCTTAAAGCGATCGCGGTGAGAAAAGCCCAATTTGGGTGTTCACCCCAAAAGATCCCGGGGTAAAAGATTTCGACAAAGAAAGCGGTCGAGGCCGATGCGAGAACTCCAGAGCTATTCATTCATTCATTCATTCAGTCCCGTAACGAGAAAATCGGATACTAAATAAGTGAAAAGGAAATTCTCGGATAAGAATATGACATGTTTAGTCGTTTCAAAGATTCTTTAATTGAACTGAATGTGTGGTTGGTATAGAGTGAAAATCAACCGAAAAGTCGGCATTCACTTTCAGAAACTTGACTACTAGTTAATGCTTATATTAAAATCGTTTGTATTTATTATATATTAATATTAATGTGTAATGACTAGAGTAATCAACCCAACTCAGCTTGCAAACATAAATAGGCAATTATTTTCTAATAATTTGTGTGGATTGAAATATGTATTATGGTTTCTAAAGGAAATTAAATTGACTGTGTTTTGGGTGAGCCCCTCCTTTAAGACTGTTGAGACCCCCTCCCTTGAATGGCACTCCAGCCTCTCTTGCATTTCGTCTCCGGCTACGACCCATGACTACTCACTTCCGGTCCCATGACTACTCACTTGTCGTTCTCGAGATATTAGGATTTGGACTCATTCACGCGAAATGCTACGGAGTTTCCCAAATTGAATTGAATAGGAGATGCAAAATCCTGATGCATTCATTGAATTCTCTTTAAAGAGTAGGGGGAGAATATTTATTTCTTAAACTAGTGAATACCCGTGAAAAACAACGGGAGAATTTGGATTCCCTCCAAGTTAATCCATGGAAAAAATCAAAAAGTTTCATTTCTTAAAATCAAAGCTGTCTCCAAAACGAATATTTTTAGTATAAATTTCCTAGAGTATTATTTACCTTTTTAAAAGGACTGAATCTGTCTGGACGTGATCGGAGAAAAAGGGCGGAAGCGGCCAGTGTCGGTCAGGCCCAGGGGTCTGAAGTTACAAGTAGCGAAACGACAGCAGTCACCAGTGGCGTAGCGTCCATTGAGGCTAAAAAGCGGAGCTTCCTCAGCTTGAATCTAATTTAAAGAATTATTTAAACATATTTTTATTTATTATACTTTTTTAAATAATTTTGCAAAGATATATGTATTATTTAGGAAATTGTTACATTTTACTTGCTTAAAGTGACACAATTCAAAGTATTTTTTCCATTAAAACGCATATTTTAATGTTTTAGAAGCTGAAATCATCCAGTCTTCGTCTTCTATAAGGCGAAACATGGCATTAAGACCCCTCATTTGTTAAACGCCTCCCTAGCTGATTAACTAACATGGGAAGCTAGCTTATAGGAAGGAGTAGCCATTGCTTCTCCATTTCAACCCTTTATAAACAATCCATGATTGAATGTGGGACGTGGCGTTTCATCCATGACAGGTAGATGAGGGCGGGCAGTGCACGCCTAATGGGTCCTCCATTTTGGGTCAAACATGATTCTATTAATTACTATTTGAAGAAAATAATCAGTATTTGCAATACTAAAGAATTTTAGTCATTTTTCATGAATAACTTAGGATTTACCCAACTTTAAACAATCTCAAGACGAAGAAATATACTAATAATGACTACCATTAAACTTAAGTCGTTTGCAAAGTAGACTTAGCTCTTTATACAGGCATCCATAGGGCGAAGCATCCGTTTGCGTTTTGGGAAGTCTTAGAAAGAATAAGTTTCATTTCCCTTTAAAATCCCCTGTTAGATGAGAACTTCATTTCAATAAAAGTGCGGTTGATCATTTCTTAGCATATTGTAATTAGTAGTATGGGATTGACAGAGCTGGACCAGACCCATAAACACCTCCATAAAAAAACTCCACCCACTTTTAGAAAGTAATGGCTCTCAGCCCCCTCCATTAAAATCAGAACCACTTTTAGAAAGTAATAGCACTCAAAACCCCATAAAATTTCCACCCACTTTTAAAAAACAATGGCTCTCAAACACCTATAAAAATCAGACCCACTTTTAGAAAGGAATGGCTCTCAGCCCCTCCATTAAAATCAGACCCACTTTTAAAAAACAATGGCTCTCAAACACCTATAAAAATCAGACCCACTTTTAGAAAGGAATGGCTCTCAGCCCCTCCATTAAAATCAGACCCACTTTTAAAAACAATGGCTCTCAAACACCTATAAAAATCAGACCCACTTTTAGAAAGGAATGGCTCTCAGCCCCTCCATTAAAATCAGACCCACTTTTAGAAAGGAATGGTTCTCAGCCCCTCCATTAAAATCAGACCCACTTTTAGAAAGGAATGGCTCTCAGCCCCTCCATTAAATCTCCACCCCCTTTTTAAAACAATGGTATAAGACAACCCCATAGGACTCTTTCAGAACCCACTTTTAGAAATCAGCGAAAAGTCGTTGACCCCCGAAGGGTACCCCCTGAGACGAGCACCCTCTTTTCCGCGGATGAGACAATATTTTAAGCATTCATAAGCACCCGACGCTGTGATCGCAGTGTTGGCTGATTTTATTTTTAATGATTGAGAACATTCATTAAAAATTTTTGCAAAATGCCTCCCGGCAGGCTCAGAGTATACTCAATCTCAAATCCGACCCACCAAGGGGCCCTTCTTGATGAGCCGAATTCAAGACCAAGTACACTCTGAGCCTGCCGCCACTGAGGCAACTCATTAAACATTCAGGACATAGGACCACAGTCTCAACCCACCACTTATTATTTAATCGAAGGATGCTACTCCTTTGGTTCAACGACGGAAGTAGCCGACATGTCATTTTTGGCTCGGTATAGTTCAATAAACCATCAACCCGGATTGATTAACAACCTGGGAGAGGTCGGGATTTGAACCTGGGACCTAGATGTTAAGAGTCCTGCGCGCTAACCGTTCAGCCAAGGGTACCCATCGATATTTACTCATACCTTTTATTTAACCTTTACACCACAGGCGAAAATCTTCAAAAATAACACTTTAAACGAGTCAAGTAGGATATGACCTTAAAATAATAACTTCGGTGGCTTTAGGTTGGTGATTGATAAGAGCACGGGGTACTTTAACGCCACTAAGCTGTGTAATAATGGTATTAAAAAGTTTAAACATTGGTTATCTTTAGAAAAATCAAAGAGATTAATAAGTTACCATAAAAGCTGCAGTCGTGATCACGACCGCAGCTTTTACGAGATAAGAGAACAGAACAATGATCCTCTTAATAAACAGATCTCTGGGCAGTATGTTCGAAAAGAACTCATTCTTGACATCGCCTCTTGGATCTCAGTGGAGTTCTATGCTTTTGCGAGAATCACTCCCCGTATGGTGCTGCCATCTCCTTTTGATTCTAGTAATCTCCGCTTTTTTCTACCTCTGAGAGAACTCTTCTTTAAAGAGGAAGAGATGTTAGTCAAGGTCAGCGCTCGCTACAGACGTTATGAAAGCAGGAAGTCGAAACAAGGTCGAAACTCTCCAAGCGGCTTCGTATTTTATCTGATTTAAAGAAAACAAAATATAAATAAATGAATGAAATTGAGTCTGAGATATTTCGCTATAGAATTCTTTATCAGTATCTCCAATTCGATGTTTTAAGCGGTGACATTTCAGAAATGAATAAATCTTTGAAGAAGTTGCATGATCAGTTTGAAACAATTGTCAAACTTATAAAAGAATAGCTGGGGGTTCATAAACAGTTTTAATGATATAAATCATTAAAAGTGAATGTCTGTAGAACGTTAGCAATCAGTTTAGATACAATATCGGTCCCATCTCTTTTAATGGTGTGCAGTATATTTAATCACGTTTCCATCTGATGTAACCCTGAGGTCAACGTATTCATTTAATAGTTTTATTTCATCCCTGGACAAAACATTATTTTTTAAACATATAGTTGAGTTATCCGACAAACGTATTAGGATTGAATTCCCGTGTTCAGTAATGTCAGAAACCAAATATTCACCATCCAGTGACCTATATGTTTTAGTATTCAAATCGTTCAATTTTTTTACAATACGATCCATCATCTTTATTTAAAGAAAAAAAAAAGGCTATTGACATTGAGAGTGAGTGGTCCAAGGAGTTATTTTTTTTACGGCAGTTGGAGTGTCCACTTGATATCTTCAATTTTTAGGAATGGTTGAACTGTGAACTCAGAATCACATCGCAAGAAAATTTTCAATTGGTCATCTTTTTTAACCTCTCCGAGAATTAACACGAATTCAGTGGCTACTTTCATTTTGTGAACGTACTGCTTGTTATCAATGGATAACTTAACAACGATTAATTCATCGATTATATTTTGAGGGTCAAGGTACAATCCCAGTCTAAAAAAACCGTTCCGAGAGAATTTACATTCTGAGTTCAAAGCATCACCGGAAAACTTCGTAAAAATAACGGCATTCGCATTGGTACTAGGTCTAATAGTTATGTATCCTGATGCGGTGGTTGCATAACATACTTTATTGTCAACATAGTTTTCCAAGTACTTTTTATTAACCGCATTCATGTCTTCAATAGGGTCCGCGACATTACCTATCCTTTTACCTTTAGCGTCAATGGGTCTTCTACCATTTAATCTCAAGAATCTGTCATCTAATTTAGAAACACTATCAGCAATTTCACCTCTAAGAGCACTATCCAGATTTTTTATCCTTTCAGCTGTTTCACGAACAAAATTTAAGAAACTATCATTAAAATTGTTTTTACTGTCTTCAATGATTTGTCTTAAACCAAAGTAATTCTTTTCTGACTCTGTCTGAACAAAATGTTTAGTTGAAACATCCTGATCATCAACTGGGTTGTGACAGTTTTTGAGCACCTTATTTTCCATATCATAATTCCCATCGTCTGTGAGTTTAAACCCTATTCCAGGTGGACCGCGAAGACCCACTGCTTTTCTAGGGTAGTATATTCCAAAAGGAAACCAAGCCATCTTTATTATTATAAATAAGTTTTTAATAGATCGTAATCTATTAAAATCTAAAGTAATCTGTTGAGTTCACATCCTTAAAGTATTCAACATTGTGATCTTCTTTTCTGCCATATTGAGTTTGCATCTCTTTCTCTCGATCAAAACAAAGTAAAATACATACTTCTTATTCTGGGGGCTGCTCTTCAGTCTCCAGTGAAATTCAATCATCAGGTTGCTAACATTAACGTACGGCTCGTGAAAAGATAAGTTGAAGCATATGATTGGATAGAGACTTCTGAAGGTTTCATAGTTGATGAGACATCCGGTCTCGGAAGTGAGATTGTTAAGTCCTGCATCTAAGAGAGCAGCGTAGAGTCTCGAATAATCTTTTTTCACAAAGTCCATAGTATAGTTGATGTTTGGCACCCTCACGTTATTGACCATAAGCCAGCAATCAATCATGTCTAAGTTATCAAACAGCATGTTGTTTTGAGAAAAGTTTTCGTTTCTTTCATCATATTGGGGCACAACGTAAAGGCTCATAACTTCATCAGTCGTGGCGGGTATGTTGCATGATCCGCTGCTATTTTCTAAAATGTTGGATTTGACTACTCTCGGTTGCCTCCAGCTAAGGTCGATGGATTGGTCCGACAGAATCAATTTTGTAAACTGACCATCAACAGAAGAATTGAATTTAACATAAGGTAGCCAAAGCGAAAGTTTCTTGACTTGTACTTTATAATTAGGATTTTGTGCATTTGTATACAGCATGTTCTTGTGACTGTTTCTTTGAAACTGAAATTTTACGTCAAAGCCTGTAATGACTTTTTCATAATCTTTGAGGAAGCCGAAAATGTATTTGAGTGGTATAAATATGTGCACAGACTGACTATCTCGGGTATATATCCATCTTTTGGCAAAACCTTCGTTACGCTCATCATTCACTCTTAAGTTAGCGAAAAAATTTGTTATTGTTGTAGCATCGGTGAGGGCACCGTTAAACTTGAACGACCCTCTCTCGGCAGAACCAGAGGTATCTATATAGTAAAACATATTGGTCGCTTCCGAAGTTGTATAATCAGGTGTGAAGTTAATTAAACCCATAACCTGAAGCATCAAGGATGTTTCATGCACATCTGAATCTATCTCGTATGCACCGACGGTCATGATACTTCTCCTGAGTAAACCTCCACCATTCACCAATGTCACGTTCTCTTCCCCTACAGAATCTCCGTTTCCTTTTACGACTCTGAGTTCTTGGTGAATATATCCTTTGGAGTAGAGAATTTTAGCGTTTGTGTCGAGTATGTGAAAGTTATACGTGGCATCTTCACTCGTATCCTGAGTGCTGTGCGTTTCTTTAATTTCTCTGTACTCAAAACTTTCTATGTCTCTGATGACGTCTTCTGACGTTTGTTTTAATTCCCAAATATTGTTCATCTTTATTATATGCAGTAAAATTATTTTCGCTTCATATTCTTTGCAAGGATAGCTTCTAATTTATCTTCATTCACTACTTTTAAGCCTGCGCCTCTTCTAATGGATTTATTAAGGATTGACTCCAATTTACTATTCACTGCTTGCTGCACCTCTTGTTCAACCTCTTTCATAGCTACGTTCAAAAGCTTTCTCCCAAAGAAGCCTCGGCCTTGTATCCTCTTGCTTGCTCCGTAAAGTCTATGTCTGTTCATTTATTGTAAGTACAAAAATTTTCTTCACTCCACCAACAACCTGTAAAGAACTCTCTGATTATTGAGGTTAATTGGTACACCGTCCTGATTGGTCAGACGCATCCTGATCCTGTATACGTGGTTACTCTTTGTCTTAAAAAAGATGGGTCTGTCAAAATCTTTAGAGAGCAAACTACCTGGCTCTTGCGCCGGCGTGAAAGAATGGATAACTTCCGATGCAAATTGGTTCAAATAAGCGCCCTCTATTATATCGCAATGGATATGAATATCATCGACGCTTCTAGAGATGTTAGCCACGTACTTGGCTTCTTGTTTCACTTCTTCGTAAACCTTTGGTTCAAATCCTAAAATCTCATGAAGCTTACTCTTCGATAAATCAAGCTTGTAGTGTTCTTTCAGTTTTATCACAAATCTCTGTCGAGCGAATATCACGCCAAACTGTATGGGAGGACTTTCGTTCCTGAAGTATGTCGTCATGTAATCGTTTAGCTCCCCCAGAGTATAATTTCCATCAGGAATAGTTAGATCATGCCAAAGGCTGCCATCGTAGAATGAAAGCTTGTTGTTCTCGTAGGCCTTGCAAATGTTGTACCATGAAACCCATAAGGAAAAAGATTGCAAAGCAACCCTCTTGATCTTCAGAGGCGTAGCGTATTCGACAGTAAAGTCTTCTGATTTTGGGTAGTCTTTTGAGTTTAATATAAGCAGAGTCATTTTATTATAAGCATTTTTTTATTTAAATAGGCTTTGACCTATTAAAATAACACGCATGCTTCATTAAAGTAGCACTTTCTTCTCATTATGATCACTTGGTTCTTGAGTTAGGGAGTACAAGATGTCCCAAGGAAGGTGGCCTCTATTTCTCTTTTTTATGTATGCCATACTGAAGTAGCCACAGCGGTCAGATGTGGGTTTCTGCAGGAAGCTTGAATTGTATCGAACTTCCTTATTTGATGATCTCAGGTAGCGAAATATGTTTGCCGGGATAATGACATCCTTTAAAGGAATATTGTTATATTTGTAGTCTCCGAATGAATCAAAATATTCTACAAAATTATTATGTGGATCGTTGTAGTAGGCCACCCAATGAGTACCAGGCCCTGTCGACAAGTCTAAATTAATAATTCCACTTTCAAACTTTCTCATCTTTTTGGGTAGCATGTCAGATGTGAAGACGCCACGAAACCCTTTCTCACCATTCATACATTCCTCGATCAGATTGTTCGAGATTCCCAGTTTTGTAGAACGCCTTTCCCCTTTTTTTTCTTTCCCTTGCAACCGGATCCGCTCACTTTATCCATAATCTTTTTAGCTCCCCATCCAGCTGCCCCCGAAAGAGCACCGGTAGCCAAAGTGGTGAGAATGGGGATAAGAAAAGGCAAGAATCCACCATTTTTCTCCAGTTGTGTTTTGCTGATCTTTATGCGTTTGCCCTTCTTTAGTTGCTCGATCTGTGTTTGAGTAAGATATAGATCATGATTTGGCGCCTTGGAGGTATTGATCTGTAAAGTGACCTCCTCTTTTTTCTTGTGTGCAGTCTTTAACTTGTTGATCTGATGATCACTCAGATGTACTTTTGTTTTAACGTAGTTACTCATTTATTATATGCAGAGAAAAATTTTCGCTAGCTCAAAAACTTTGCGTAGTAGCTTTTTACAAAATCATTGGTTAGCTCACCCTTTTTTAAAAGCGTATCCAACAGAGTAACGATTTTATTGTAGAGCTTTTTACTTTTACTCCCACTACATCTTTTATCCGTCAGCCGCGAAAGCAGCTCCATCCCATCGATACCCTCGCCTGTATAATAATGTCCATCCCTGAGTGTTTTGAGTGCTTTTGTATAGTTCCTCATCATTTGAATTTTGTGGTTATACTTGGCCAACTCTTTTCTTAAATATTCTTTCCTATCTCCATTATCTTCTGTGACGTTCATCCATTCTTTCTTTATAGGCCCTTTTCTAGTTCCGAATTCTTTATTTCTGTCGTTGGCACGTTTTATGATTTCATTCAGCTCGCCCTCACTTTTGCTCACTAATTCTGAAGGCAATTCAAAACCCTCTTTTCTGATGAAAGACTCGTCTAGATCCTTATTTAAGTTTAAATTATAAATCGTGCGCTCCAAATCTTTTATTCCATATTCTAATTCAGGAATTCTTGTGGATTCTAACGATGGAATGGATATTTCCTGCATTACATCCTGAACAGCTTTATGAACAGCTTTCATTTGCTCGTTTCTCGATACTTCCTGCTGAGCCAACTGTTCGGTCACAGGCTTATGAAACTCTGTTAACGTTTCTCGAACACCTAATTTGTCTTGAAGCTGCTGCTCGTTTTTTCTTCTGAGATCTTTTTGTAACTCACCCAATCTTTTTTGGGCTAGTATCTGCCCCTTTATCTTTTCGATGCGTTCCTTCTCTAATTGATTCATCTTTATTACTTGACAAATAAATGTTTGCCTTAAAGTAAATGTTTTTTGCTTTAAAGCAAATATTTTTGCCTTAAAGTAAATGTTTTTCACCCTAAATAAAGATATGATTCGAATAAAGAATTACACGCAACCTGAAGAGTTTGCATATGCTGATCAGCATCCTCTGCTACCCAAACATCCCTTCAGACTCTTAATCACCGGACCCTCAGGGTGTGGTAAAACAAACTTGCTTCTTAACTTCATCTACGATTGGTTGAAGTTTGACAATCTCTACGTATGTGCTAAAGACATCTTTGAGCCCAAGTATTCATCTCTACAAGAAACATACACGCAGTTTAATGATATAGAGGAAGATGATATTCTAAACCTTAAAAAAGTTAAGAAGGTTGATAAAGAAAAATTTTTAGAAATGTTTCACAAGTTCAAGAAGGAAACATTATTCACGTCAGAGTTGAGCGATTTTATAACAGTGGATGAACTTGATCCTAGCGTTAAGAATCTAGTTGTATTCGATGACTGCGTGACTGAAAAGAAGCAAAAAGTCATAGAGGACCTATTCATAAGAGGTAGAAAGAAAAATGCGTCCATCATCTATATATCTCAATCATATTACTCAACACCCATCAACATACGCAAGAACTGTAACTACTTTATCTTCTTTCAACTCCAACCAAGAGAGGTTAAACAAATCCTGCGAGAAATCGATGGTAGTCTCACCAGCGGGGAGTTCAATAGTATGTACAAAACGTGTGTCACGAAACCTCATGATTTTTTTATGCTTGATTTAGTTAACCCTGAAATGAGATATAGGAAATGTTTTGATCCTTTAAATAAAACATGGAACAAAAATTAGAGTCATGGTTGTACGTATACAGAAAGAGCTACAAATTCTACAGTGATGTTAGTCTGTCTCTGACAGTTGCCAAGTTCTTGTTTGGTACTTCGAGTTTGACTGCTTTCGCTCTGCTTCCCCTAGCATCCTTGAGCATCGTGGTCAGTGTCATAGAGATTATTGATAAATCCTTGCATATCTCAGAACGGAAAGAAGAATACAAGTTTACCTACAAGTTTTATAAGTCTTTACTCAATTCCTTGAGAGCAAAGACTGTTTCGGAGGAGGAGGCTTTGATTAAAGAGCAAGAATTTATTAAGGACTTGCAGTACTTCCCCATGGAAAAATATTTGAAGAAGAAAGGTTTGAACGGGTACGAAAAATAATTTTACATTCTTAATAAATGAGCAAACACGATACAAAAAAGAAGATTAAAGGTGGAGATTTAGTCGGTTGGATGCAAGATAAGCTCAATCCACCAGAAATGCACCTTCCTGGTTATCAGTACTGTGGACCTTTTACAAAGCTTTCTAAAAGATTGACTAGAGGGGATCCAGGAGTTAACAGAGTAGATAAAGCATGCAAGAAGCATGACATAGCATACAGTCAAACAAAAGACACTAGACAGAGACATGTTGCAGATGAAGAGCTTTTAAAGGATCTAGCCACCATTGAAAACCCAAACAACGGATTTTATCCACTCGGAGAAAAACAAGCAAGGGCTGTGATCCGACCAATCATAAAAACCAAAAAAGTTTTTGGACTGGGTTCTATTGTGACATACTGCTTGATTTGTAAAAAGAAGACAGGCACACTAAAGGTTGAAAATTCGGTGACAAGCAACGGAAGGCCTGTTATGAAAGGTGAATGTGAAAAGTGTGGGTCAAGGAAAAGTTCTTTTTTAAAGTTGACGGGGTAACTCAGAACACCCCTAAACTGAGAGCTGTGTACTATGATCCTGAAACTGGATATTGCGGCATCACGGAGCTTGAGAGGAAGGTGCATGTTCCTAGAAAGGACATCGAAGAGTTCTTACACCAGCAAGATGTTTACACCAAACATAAACCACTTATCCGTAAATTCAAAAGGAGGAGAACTTACGTTTCACACATTGATGACCAATGGCAAGCAGACTTGTTATTTTTAAAGCCATTATCAAGTTCTAATGATGGCAAAAACTACTTACTAACAGTCATAGACATTTTTAGCAAATATGGTTGGGCTATACCAGTTCGCAGGAAAACGGGTGAGGAAGTTACTATGGCGTTTAAAAAGATCTTTAAGGAAAGAATTCCTGAAAAAATTCAGACAGACAAAGGGACCGAGTTTATTAACAAAGAGACGCAACAACTGTTTAAAGAGAATAATATTCACTGGTTTACTACTGAAAACGTCGAAATCAAATGCTCCGTTGTGGAGCGTTTTAACAGAACTTTAAACGGTAAAATTAGGAAATACTTAGCGGCTAACAATACAAATAGATACGTAGATGTCTTGGATCAATTTGTGAAGAATTACAACAACTCATACCACAGAAGTATCAGAATGACACCCTCTGAAGCCAGTCTAGAAGAAAACAGTGGCGATGTGTATCACAATTTGTTTAAAGAAAAGGTCATACATAAACCCAAATACCAGGTAGGAGATAAAGTAAGAATATCAATATATAAGTCTACCTTCAGAAGGGGTTATCAAGCAACTTTTACAGAAGAAATATTCGTCATTTCTGAAGTGTTAGAAACCGACCCAATCACTTATAGAGTAAAGGACTCAAACAATGAAGAGGTGAAAGGTACCTTTTATGATAATGAACTGGTGAAGTATGATAAGAAAGACGATGTGTATAAGATTGAGAAAATAATCAGAAAGAAAGGGGACAAGTATCTAGTGAAATGGTTAGGCTATCCTGAGACCAGTTGGATCCATAAAAACGATCTTCTTTAAATTTATTTTTTAATAGCTGTCAAAGCTATTAAAAATTCACGTCCTCACCACACCTAGTTGAACTTTCCTAGTAAGCCCAATTTAAAGCATTGAAAATGACTCTACAGATTTCTTCATTTTGGGTAAGCGTTTTCTTCATTTTAGGCAACTTAAGTGGGGTCTGATAACCCCTTTTCCGGAGCAAATGAAATAGAATGTATTCTTTGCTGATTAGGTTTTTTCGCTCTGGGAACATCTCTTCATATTTATGGCTAAAAGAACAAAAGTCTTCCAATAGCTCTTCTTCAAAAGGAATGTGGTACTCAGTGAGCCATGCAGATAGAGTTTTCATTCGATGTTTTCGCCTCTCTTGGATCTGCTTGTTTCTATAAAGATCGAGCAGATCAATAGGAGGCTCATTGGGATTATACCTCAGCTCCTCACCACATGTTGTGCAAACATACCAGCCATCATCATTTTCTCTCACATCTTCATGCTCACATTCTCGAGCTCCTCCGTCTGATGCAACTTTCATGTCTAGACCTAGCATTCTTATTACTTCGAACACTTCCTTCATCATATTTATTATAGTAAGTCTTCCTTTTAACTGCTTTTAAATTTGATTGTACCCCTTCGATATTTTAAGCATTTAAAGAGAAGGGTTGCAGTATATAAAGCATGGATTTTCAATCGAAAACCGTTCGGCAGTTGCAAGACTACTGTCGGGAACATAATATTCGAGGATACTCGAAACTTAAAAAGGCGGAACTGATAGCCCTCATTCATCCAATTGATTCATTCTCAACGAATCATAACGGCCTATCCAGTTTCCACGATGACTTGTTCAGCAAGCAAAAGAAGAACAGAGTGCAGCTGTACAGGTGTTGCGGTAAGTTATTTAAGGAATCTAGCATAGATAAGCACTTGCAAACTAAAGCTCATCGAAACTATAGACCAAAGAAGGCCTCTCAGAAGGAGGACCACAGAGATGATTTTGACAACATACAGAGCCTGCATCACATGACCATCAACCAACTACGTGATTTTTGTCGGACGCGTGGCATCACAGGTTATTCCAAATTACGAAAGGCAGACATCATCGCCCACATAGAAAGTGCATTGTTCAACCGTCACTTCAAATTCGATGCCGACCTGTTTTCAGATTCGCGAGAGAGAAGGCTATATACCCCCCTTGAGGTTGAGACGACATTTGAGTCTCGGTTGAAGACGTATGGTATCCCAAACGAACACAATCTGATGCTTCCCAAAGACTTTTTGAATGATGTTTCACCACTAGTCCGGGGTCTCATTACAAAACATCTCAAGAGGCTGCATGGTTTGAAGGTTAATATTGAGTTCCTCTGTGACTATGCAAAAGCAAAAGATGGAAAGGTGGAAGAAATGGAGAAAAACTTCAAAACAGAAAATGAGATCATCTTAGAATCCACTGATTTGGTAGATTATTACAGATCGGTTATCCAAAAGTTACTGACAGAGATGGAGGAGTTTGTTGCCAAGGGTTCAGGGTGGACGCTTGTCAGAATTAAAAGCCTTGAGGTAAGGATCAATAAATACAACCCGCTGAGAGGGGCATCCTACATCGATCTGCCGAAAAAGATTAAGGCTAAAAAGGCAGTCATAAACGTGCAAAATGAGGATAATAAGTGTTTCATGTGGGCAATACTCTCTGCACTGCACCCAGCGGAAGAACATGTCCAAAGAGTCACCAAATATAAACCGTATGAGAATGAGCTAAAGTTTGAAGGCATTGAGTTTCCAGTGAAGATGGAAGATAGAGTATTTAACAGGTTCGAAAAGTTGAATAACATATCGGTGAACATATATTCATACGAAGGTAATGATATTTACCCATTGAGAATCACTCAAAATAAGGAAGACACACACGTCAATTTGCTGTACATAAAGAATATGGAAGGAAACAGTCATTACTGTTGGATAAAAGACATGTCAAAATTGATAAGTGCTCAATTATCTAATCATGATGGTAGAGTATATCCCTGTGATCGATGTCTGTTAATTTATCGCTCTGAGGAAGCTCTTCAAGCTCATGAAACGGATTGTAGGAAGAATACACCAGTAAAGATTGTAATGCCCAAGGAGGACGAATCTCTGCGGTTCAAAAACTACCAAAGGTCTTTACGATTACCCTTTGTGATGTACGGAGACTTCGAGTGCTTGACAAACAAGATAAACACCTGCCGCCCTACAAAAGACAGCTCATTCTTACATAAATATCAAAAGCATGAACCTATGAGCTTCACTGTCTACATCAAATATAAACACGCAGACTATAAGGCACCAATCGCATACAGAGGACCCAATACCGCCAAGCTGTTCTTTGATACAGTGAAGACTGAGGCGCTAGCGATAAAGAACATTTATGATAAGAAGCAACCCATCAAAATGACCGCCGAAGATGAAGAGCATTTCCAAAGGACCCATGTTTGCCATATCTGTGACGGAGATATCAGGAAGAAACCTTCACCCTATTCACCCAAGGATGAACCAGACTTCCGAAAAGTCAGAGATCATGACCATCTTCTCGATCCGGCGAAATGTGAATCGAACTACAGAGGACCTGCTCACAACCTTTGCAACCTAAAGTATCAAGAGCCTTCGTTCATTCCGGTGTTTATCCACAACTTATCTGGCTACGACGCCCATCTCTTCATAAAGGAGCTCGGTGGGGAGAAAGGAGACATTGATGTCATTCCGAACAACGAGGAGAGATACATTTCATTCAGTAAGGAGGTCGGGGCGAGGATGGTAGAAGGTGGCGATGGGAAACAAGTTAAGATACCTGGTATAAAGTTGAGGTTTGTCGACTCGTTCAAGTTCATGGCCGCTAGCCTCGACAGTCTTGCGAAGAACGTAAAGGAGTTCAGGGAGACAGCCAAGTACTTCCCCAAGGACAAACTGGACCTCGTCACCCGAAAAGGCGTCTATCCATACGATTACATGGACTCGTGGGACAAATGCGAAGAAACCAAGCTACCCCCACAAGAAGACTTTTACAACCAATTGAATGAGTCACACATAAATGATGAGGACTACGAGCATGCTAAAAGGGTATGGAAGGCCTTCAACATTAAGACATTGGGTGAATATTCCGATTTGTATGTCAAGACTGATGTCCTCATCCTAGCCGACATCATGGAACACTTTAGAGATGTCTGTCTAAAGACCTATAAGTTGGATCCTGCATGGTACTTCACCGCGCCAGGACTCTCCTGGGATGCCATGCTCAAAACCACCGAGGTCGAGCTAAAGCTGTTGACAGACTATGACATGATACTCATGCTAGAAAAGGGGACCAGAGGAGGCATCTCTCAGTGCTGTAACCGATATGGGAGGGCGAACAACAAGTACGTGAAGGACTATGACGAGAACAAGAAGTCTAACTACCTGATGTACCTTGACGCCAACAACCTTTACGGATGGGCCATGAGTCAATACCTACCGCGTGGCGGCTTCAAGTGGAGCACTGTGTCAGATGTGACCCAAGTAGCGGATGACTCAGACACAGGATACATCATAGAGTGCGACCTACAGTACCCATCCCATCTGCACAACCTCCATTCAGACCTGCCTCTAGCACCTGAGAGCAGGATGCCCGATGGCTCAAAACAACCAAAACTACTGACGACCCTCTATGACAAAGAGCATTATGTGGTTCATTACAGGGTTTTGAAGCAACTGTTGCAGTTGGGGATGAAGCTCAAAAAGGTGCACAGAGTGTTGGAGTTTCAGCAGTCTCCCTGGTTGAAGAGGTACATAGACCTGAACACTGATATGAGGACCAAGGCAACCAATGACTTTGAGAAAGACTTCTTCAAACTTATGAACAACTCGGTCTTTGGCAAGACGATGGAAAATATCAGGAAGCGACTCGATATTAGGCTAGTATGCGATCCCCAGAAAGCGGAGAAGCTAGTTGCTAAGCCCAACTTCAAGGGGCGGACCATTTTCGACGAAAGATTAGCCGCCATGCATATGAACAAGACGAAAGTGATCTTTAATAAGCCAATATACGTCGGTATGAGTATCCTGGATCTATCCAAGCATCTGATGTACGACTTCCATTATAATCTTATGAAGCCTAAATACGGGGACGATATCAAGCTATTGTACATGGACACTGACAGTTACATCTACGACATACAGACCGAGGACTTTTATGAGGATATGAAAGGAATGATTGACTACTTTGATACATCAGATTATCCAGAAAACAATAGGTATGGAATGTCCCGAGTCAATAAGAAGGTCCTGGGGAAGATGAAGGATGAGAATGCAGGGATGATCTTGGAAGAGTTCGTTGGCTTAAGATCTAAGATGTATGCCTGTAAAACTGAAAAAGAGTTCATTAAAAAGTCAAAGGGTGTTAAGAAATGTGTAGTGAAAAATAGGATATCTTTCGGGGACTATAAAAGCTGTTTGTTCTCACAGGAAGTACACTACAGGACCATGAATCTCATCAGGAGCACAAAGCATGAGATTCATTCCATACAAGTCAATAAGATTGCCCTATCAGGAAAAGATGACAAGCGTCATATATTGGAAGATGGTATCCATACCTTGGCCTGGGGGCATTGCACAATTCAAAAATAAACCATGGGACAGTTTTAAACTTTAATGGTCATTAACCATTAAAGTTAACGGTAGTTCATGTCTGGAATGATGGTTAGGAGCTGCGGTAGTCTGTCCTCCACCTCTTCATCTGGGCATCCCTGCAGCTCCTTCTTGAAGCAACTCGCAAGCGAGATCTCCTCTCGGTTGTGGTTGTAGACCCTTGTGACCTTGTAGGGTTTGTTGTTGCCCTCTTTTGAACTGCCGTACAGGAGCCAGCACTTGGAGCTCACATCATCGATAAGAGTAGAGGGTTTATCGGTGATGTTGGCAAACAGGCCGAGGTTATCGACCTCCTCCCTGACCTGGCTGAGCAGAGTGTGTTTGATCGCGTGCTTGGAGAGGAAGATGTGCGGGAAGTGCAGGTGAAACCCGTTCTTGAGCGTGGTTTTGCCCTGGGTGCGGTCAGAGACGGAGAGCGGCTTCTCCTATGTGACAGCGGCAACAGAACGGTTGTTGTATATATTATAATGGTTTAATACCATTATAATAAAATTTAATGTACAATTTTAAACATTTGCGCTGGTAGTGCTTTCCCGACATCTTTTGTTCCCAAATATACAAAGAATATAGGTTTGGGCTCATCATTTAGCTTCATATATTCTGAAGCTCTTTGCTCGCATCGCTTCGGTAAAAACAAACTGGAGCCATCTTCTAACTCCACTACTAGTTTTTCCCCATATTTGGTTGCTATCTGCTTAATTTCACTGATAGGGTATTTTTCATCGATTGTGAGTTCATTCATCTTTTTATAGCTCCCTTCCAATGTACTAAGTGCGTTAAGTTTGTCCATGGTTTTTTGTTCTCTTCTATCTCTAAATGCATCTCTTTAAATGCTTAAAATATTGTCTCATCCGCGGAAAAGAGGGTGCTCGTCTCAGGGGGTACCCTTCGGGGGTCAACGACTTTTCGCTGATTTCTAAAAGTGGGTTCTGAAAGAGTCCTATGGGGTTGTCTTATACCATTGTTTTAAAAAGGGGGTGGAGATTTAATGGAGGGGCTGAGAGCCATTCCTTTCTAAAAGTGGGTCTGATTTTAATGGAGGGGCTGAGAACCATTCCTTTCTAAAAGTGGGTCTGATTTTAATGGAGGGGCTGAGAGCCATTCCTTTCTAAAAGTGGGTCTGATTTTTATAGGTGTTTGAGAGCCATTGTTTTTAAAAGTGGGTCTGATTTTAATGGAGGGGCTGAGAGCCATTCCTTTCTAAAAGTGGGTCTGATTTTTATAGGTGTTTGAGAGCCATTGTTTTTTAAAAGTGGGTCTGATTTTAATGGAGGGGCTGAGAGCCATTCCTTTCTAAAAGTGGGTCTGATTTTTATAGGTGTTTGAGAGCCATTGTTTTTTAAAAGTGGGTGGAAATTTTATGGGGTTTTGAGTGCTATTACTTTCTAAAAGTGGTTCTGATTTTAATGGAGGGGGCTGAGAGCCATTACTTTCTAAAAGTGGGTGGAGTTTTTTTATGGAGGTGTTTATGGGTCTGGTCCAGCTCTGTCAATCCCATACTACTGTAATTATAAGATATTTTTCAGTTTTCATAATACAGTATTTGTAAATAATTAATAAACAATATTGCTTAGGCACATGGTTGACTACAGTGATTTTCAACTACCCTTATGTTCCAGATTTTTCACAGATTTTCAGTGCACTTTTTCGTACATGGGCGCACGTAGAACGTTTTTCGGAAAGGGGAAGGGGTGTAAACTCAAGAATAAAATGTATAACATCGTCTAGATGGATGCTCGCTTTTGTTACCTTGAATATCTAAGGAGGAGAGTGTTCTCCCTATGAGCGACCATGACTTCATATTTAATGAAATGGTTGTAAAACTTCAACTCATTTAGAAATAAGCAAACATTTAAAATGTTATACTTTGTATGTATAGTACATAGGTTATATACTTTAAAATAGTTAGGTTAATATATTTTGAAATAGTGTGCATTTCATTCACTCTTAGCATTTTTATGTTAAATTATTTTATTTGACTCACCAAGGAAATGAAACATATTGAAAGTGCGAATTCCAATATAAATTCACTTATCATACAAAAACCTTTTCCAAGTTAAAATGACAATCGCTTAGCCTCCCCAGTCAAGAATATAATGCTACGCTACTGGCAGTCACTCCTTTTTCGCGTAGTTTGGAGTGTCACGCGCTACTTTTAAAAATAAGTAGTGCAGCGATTAGCGCGATACAATAAATCACTCGTTTGTATCGCGTTTGGACGCTACTTTTAACGTGACTTCAGTAAACAGACAAGGTGCCATTCGACGCATCATGAGATCACCCTTTCTTCCTTTGTTCGAAATTGGATACATAAATAGTTTGTACTTTTATTTGATTTTATACTTTTAATAAATAAAATGGATGCACGCCCACTTTAATTAAACTTTAAAATCAAAGACAACCCAAAATAGATTTAAAGTTCTTTAATAAAATCTCTTTTCCTCGACATTCAAAAATAGTGTCTTCGCCACTGATGAAGGACATTATGATGCCCGAAAGCGCTTTGGCCGTGTCATTTTTGAACGTCCAGGAAAGGAGATTTTATTAAAGGACTTTTAAACCCATTTTGGGTTGTCTTTGATTTTAAAGTTTATACTTTTATTTTACTTTACTGTTTTCAGAAGTGGGTAAAAGCGTCAAGGTAGGTAAGTTGACCAGTCCATTTGGGAATCAGTCCATTTTAATGATTCAGAATAAGTATGTTAAATGACTAAAGTATACCTATATCCTCAAATTTTAGTGAACATTGAAGCTGTTGCAAAAAAATTCTTCCTATAAAAGTAGTTATGGAGTGACTCCATTTTAAAAGTAGTTTGTAGTCATTCCTTTTAAAAAAAGTAGTTGTAGTTATAGTTAACTGCATTCGTCACAATGTAGTGGTAGATCACTGCAGTCATAAAGCGGTTTTTCCAACCACTGGCCAGGCCTCATTGTCTTCGGCGAACCTGTGGAACTGTCACTCCGGTTTAAGGTTGAATGAATGAGCCGAAAGGTATAAAATAAGATAAAAATAGTATGTATAAAGTGATAGGATTGCAAAAAGGTATTTCGCGATGTTTTGAGAGTGCCGTATATATAACGTGCGAATAACGTCAACCAACTCAAATCGTCAAGCATTGAGATTCGGCCAACGATACTAACGTGCGTAAATGATACGAGCTCGACTGAGATGAGCTCTTTGCTATCAAGAAACCTCAACAGTAGATAATCTAGTGACTGGGCCTCGGTTACGGTCGGCCATGTTTATTTTTAATGTACAAGAAAACGTGTTTAGGTCAGCAAAATGGATTTTTTTTTACATTTATTTTTATTTCCCATAATGAATATAAGTTTTGTGCTGCCATTTCCCGAAAGTTTGATCCAACTTAACGAAAAATGTAGAACTAGATACATTTTTTCTTTTTTTTTTTATTTTAATTGGAGCGACATTTTATATTTTCTCAACAGGGCAGCCTAGGACATAATGGGGTTATTTTGCATAGAAAGAGTTATATATGGCTCGGGGGTCGCGCGTTTCTATGATAAAAGAAAAATGATTTGGAGTGATGCGTAACGACAGTCACCACAAAGGTGAATGGTTTTTAACGAGAGTTTATATCTGTATCTAATCTAGAACTAGATAGAGATTTTTTAAATTCGAAATGGGTTCGACATTGTATAGTTTTGCGCAGTATTAAGAAAATGTTCGACGACGAGATTTTAATGCAAATATAATTTAAAGACCTCCCGAACACATTTTGTCTATTTTTGGAGTGATGTCCGTCTATGGACGCGAAACTTTATATCCGGCTTTGATTCCAAACTGTATTTTTTTTAATTCGAACGAAAACTCCAAAATTTATTTGAAATTTTATATATTTTTTAATAAGGCAGCAGGAGATAATCGAGCCCAGACAATCCTTTTTCAATCCTTGTGACGAAACCCTTTTCCAGGTACGATAGCCATCGAAAGAGGGTCTCCCAAATGAAGGGTAACATGCTATTATTTGGGATAGATTTTTCAAAAAATGTCTCCCCACTTCAAGTATTCAGTGATACTTAAGTGGTACAGATTCATAATTCATTCTGTCCGAAGTAGACCATCTCAATTCGTGAGATTGTCTAATCTCAACTTTTCCGTTCGCAGAGGACGATCCCGAAACGTGCTGTGACTAGAGAAGCATTTGGGTTCCGTCTCATCCACTTTAATGTTTCCGAAGCAGTTCACAAATTTTAGGAAGTATTCAAGTGACCCCATAAAATATATAAAAATATGGGAGCAAAATAGGTTCGCTCGTTTCTATATAATGAAAGGCAATGTCTGTGTGTGTGTCTGTCTGTCTTATACACTATACGTTCAGCGACCGCGCGTCGGAGAACTACGAAATTTGGCAATCGGAGACCCGAGGGTGGGGGATGGGAAGGGGACACGTGAAAATCGATTTTTAAAATTTTAATTATTTTTTTGTTATTTAATGTTTTATGCGATTTCGACCGTTTTTTGCCCTTTTTTCTCCACGATCCAGACGTCGTAGAAAAAAACAAATCACACCACAGGAAAGAGCAGTCAATTGCCAGTAAAAAAATATAAATATCAAATCTCAGGGGCAAATTATAATATTTTTTAAAAATTTTAAAACAAAAGTCACTTTTGGTTCAAAAAAACCAACTTTCGTTTTTAAATCCTCCCATCGTAAAAACTACTCATAATTTCGACTAATAATTTAGAAAGGTCAAAGAAACGACAAGGTTTCGACTAATAATTTAGAAAGGTCATTTTTAGAAAGGTCAAAGATCTGGCATTCTTACAAGTCCAATCTGGTCAAGAAATAATGAAAATTGCCCGCAGGATCGCAATTTTAAAGACGTTATGATTTTATATTTCTCGGCCAAGCTCCGATCCCTCCCCAACAGCCCCGTCCAGAAATGGGGGGGGGGGGACGTCATGCCGTTGCATCGGGTTAGAGTGATATTTTAAATGATAAAATTAAGAGCTTAACATATGGTCATTATAAAATTTAAATGATTGAGTTATGGTGGATTGAATTGTGGTGATGTATTGTATACATCGGGTGAAATTATTATATTTATATTTTAAATGATAGAGCGATATGGATATTTTAAATGGATATTTTAATTTATGGATATTTTAATCTATGGATATTTTAAATGGATATATGGAACTATAGAATGAGGATATTTTAAATGATATTAATGAAAAGCTTAAACACTGAAGAAATAATAAAATAAATAAAAAGAAAGTTATGAAGATTGTCGCGGTGCCTTAAAATTTCATTATTAGTTTTAACGTCATTAAACTAAACCAAACTTTGATAACTCCACGGGGTTGAGTGCGCGGTAGCCCGGTGGTTAGTGCGCGGGAATTGCACTCGGTAGGCCCGAGTTCGATTCCACGCCACACCCCAAACTGCAGCCGTGTTCACGCGGAGTACGATCACGTTAAACATGTGGGTCCGTAAGTCCATCCGAGAGGTTGGTGATAGGGGAAGGAGGGTACGGTCCCTATGGATGCCTCCCCCACTGGGTCCCGGTCTAAATTGGTTGAATAAAAAGAAAGTTATGGAGAATGTCGCGGAAGGCGCGGTAGCCCAGTGGTAGGCGCGCGGGAATTGCACTCGGTAGGCTCGGATTCGATTCCCGCCACTGCCGAAACTGCCGCCGTGTTCACGCGGAGTATGATCACATTAAATATGTGGGACCGTAAGTCCTTCCGAATAGTTGGTGGTAGGGGAAGGAGGGTACGGTCCCTGTGGATGCCTCCCCCACTGGGTTCCGGTCTAAATTGGGTGGCACTTCCCGGTCGTCCACCTTAAACCTTTCTGGTAGGTTGGACGATCTGGGTCTCAACAGCACATTTCTGGTAGGTAGCTCCAGCGAGTTTGCCATGGTCAGAATTTTCAAGGGTAGTGAACAGGCTGGTCGCCAAAGGCGACTAGTTTTAAATAAAAATTAAAATAATAATGACACCCACATCGTATGAAGAGATCACGTGACTCACTTCAAAATAAAATAGGGCATCTATCTTTTTTCCCTAGAGTCAAAATCGGGATTTTAAAAATATATATTGAGTGTTGAATCTGTCCCAAAACTGTTTTATTTTTGCGTATTTTCCTTGCATCTATATTCTGCGTCAACGCAATGACACAATTTTTGAGTTCAAATGATCCTGCAACTTTGATTATTTCTATAACAAAGCCTCATTTTAATAGACGCAGAATGGAAACAAGTGCTTGTAAAATGAGTCGTATAAGAATGGCTGAATTTTTGCACGCAAAGTTATTTATCTCTGGAGTCTGGAATAAAAGTGTATGAATAACATATTCACTGCTTTTACATAGAGAGCCAGACGATTTATATTTCGATGACATTATTTGAATAAAATTCATTTTTTTCGATAAAGTTTTCAAGTAAAATATATGATTGTAGTTCTGTGGTCATTAAAAAAATATCACCGCTGAATGGATCGCATTTGAGAGATGTTTAAATAAAATAACATTTGAGTTGGAAAGTGTTTCATAGTCAATGCTGTATGTATGATTGATCTTTCTTGTTTTTATATAAATTTATTTGAAAAATGTGCAGTATCCCGAAAACGGTTCATGACAGCGTTCTAAAGTTTGAGCCATTCGTTTTATGATAAACAAGAAAGATCAATCATGCTTAAAGCATTGATTATGAAACACTTTCCAACTTCAATGCTATTTTATTTAAAAAAGTCGAAAATGCAATACATTCCTCGGTAATATTTTAAAACTTATCACAATACTACATTGATTTATTATATTTGAAAACTTAAACCTTCATTGAAAAAAATGAACTTCATTCAAATGACGGCATTGAAATATAAATTGCGTGGTTTAAATATCTCTAAAATGCAATACATTCCACGGTAATATTTTTAAATCTATCATAATACTACGATAATTTATTATATTTGAAAACTTCATCGAAAACAACTGAAATTAATTCAAATGACGTCATAGAAAAAATAACACGCCTGAATCTCTCTATAAAAGCAGGATTTCATTCATAACTTTCTCCATTTCATTCATCACAATACTATAATAATTTATTTTATTTAAAAATTAAGACCATGGAGCTACAATTCATAAACTTTATGCTTAAAACTTCATCGAAAAAAATCGTCCTTCTGTTTATAAAATCAATTAATATTTCATTCATATCAGCCATGCAGACTCCATGGACTGAATTATTTTGTGTTAAAGAAATACAGTAATTCTAATACAACTCATTCTACATATTTTGCTGTTTACATTTTACATAGGTGAAAAATAGGCTTAGTTATAGAAATAATCAAATTTGAATGAGAATTTAAACTCAAATATATTGTCATTGTGTTGTTTTACTATGTAGATGCACAGAATTTAAGCAGAAATAAAGTAGTTTTAGGATGGATACAACACTCAATATGAATTAAAAAGAACTTTAAAAAATCACGAATTTGAAACAAGATGGATGCCATATATCATTTTGAAGTGGGTCATGTGATCGTTTCATATCATGGTCACGTGATCGTTTCATATAAGATGTGTAATTATTATTTTAATTTTTATTTAAAAAACTACTGAATATATTTAGCTGAATTTTTTTTTATATATTTTATGGAACAATTTGACTATTACCTAAAATTTTCGAAGCAATTTGTGAATTTTAAATCCGCTTAAAAAATGTTAGAAAAATTAGGTCCCATAGGGCTCAATGTATTTCATTTTTTCAACCCGGGTTCAATCCAAAACTAATTGTGTGATATTATTCATTTATATTCCCATAGGTCCTACAGACCGTCTGAACAACATACTAAAATTTCATTTTGATTAAGTCATTTTTACGGCAGTTATCGTGCTAACGGACGGACAGACAGACAGACAGACAGAATGAACAAAGTCATAAACACTTTTCAACTTTGTTGTAAAGTGTTAAAAACCATGTAAGAACTGAACATTTATGTAACATTGGGAAAGGTTCTGATTTTTTAATATTTTTTTTTTATTTCATTTGAAAATGGGTCTTTCGAACATTCGATTGCTTTTAAAATCTATGAGGTTTCAGTATTCCATGATTGTAATATTTGCCAGTATTTTCGTTCAAAACTCTCCATTCGTTCGCCAGATCTACACACACACACACACACACACACCCATACATCACACCTCCATACCCACACACAGATACACACATATATACACAGGCATCACCTCAAAAACGTTCGATTCGAGTGGCTATTGGTACAGGTCTATAAAATTCTTTTTAGAAAAGGATTCATAAATTGAGATCTTTATTTCTGTATCTTCTGGAGCGCAAAGTCAGGAAATCAAAAACCAAGGCGAAAAAGAAATAGGTCCCCTGTTTTGTCTACTATAGACAAGGTTAGAAGGAAAGTGCTTCCTCAGGTCATATATCTCACGAACTATGGCAGCTAGTTATGTACTTCGTGCGCCGTTGTATGGAAAATCCTGCTTGGTCCACAGAGTGAGATCAGGGGGCACTCTTGGTCAGGGGGCACTTGGTCCACAGAGTGAGATCAGGAGTGTCCTCCGTTTCAGCGTGGGAGGTTAGGGGGCCCATCTCGGCCCGTTTGCAGATAGGAGAAAAAGTCAATTAGAAAGTTGTAGAGAGAGCCAAATTTAGTAAAAAAGGGTCGAGATGGGCCACCTCACCTCACACCCCAGAAACGGAGACTACCGGGTCTCATTGTGTAGGTGGTAGGTCTTTTCCTATACAACGACACAAGAAGTGCATATCGTGAGATATTGGCCCGAGGAACCTCTTTCTTTGTAACTCTGTATCGTGGGTTTCTGGCCTATAGATTGAGTGATCCTCCGGAAAATAATATCCCATCTTGAAAATCGGTGCATAGTTGAGAAATCATTTGTTAATGGGATGAGGTGTCGTTTAGGGTTTTCCGATCGCATCCTATCAAGTGTAGCCCCACTGCGAGTCTTCTATGGTAAGCAGGACCCAGTGTTTATCCATCCTGAAACAGTTTGAATCTTTCTCGGTGGGCGAGATGAGAATATCCGCAGAAAGATGTCATGGATACCGTGTCCGACAGCGGGATCACACAGTTAGCCTTTGTGAGACTATTCGTATAGATGGATGATTAAAGCGTGAGACATCGTTTGAAAGGCATCTTCACTGGCGTCGGGGGAGTCTATGGTTTGTATCCGTGCTGCCGACTGGCGTATGGCAATAAAGAAAAGATCAACTTTTTCTCGGAACTTTTTTCCTGACTCGATACATATCTCTGACGCCGTATATATATACATTTTTTTTTTATCTCTTCCCGGTCTACGGGTTTCGATGTCGTCTGCGTTGGAGCTATACGGCCCCCACCCCCCTCGGCGTGACTCATCCTCTCCGTTCCAAAGGATACCAGCACTTTGGCACAGATTATGAGGGCATCTTGAGTGACAGTCACCACCAGGGAGCCAAAACAATGCATTTAAAGTGGAATCTCGTGGGTTGAATCCTTAGGTATTATTTTTCCCATTAAGATGAACGTATACTTTGATCACATGGATAAACTTATACTTTGACAAAAAGGAAAATGGGACCCCTTCGTCAGTGCAAGAGAATTAACAAACTAAAGAAACTCCAAAAGAAGAATATAGTAAAAATGATTGATTCCGATGAGAAAGCGGTCGGTTCTATTTTTCCGAATCATGCCCAACCAAATCGAATGGAATAACCCTCGAGGGACTCCCATTTGAGACATTTCATTCAATAGTTTTTCACTCCAGCGAAAAACGGCTTCAGATCCCCAGTTAAAAAAAAAATGTATATATCTCGAAAAGGGTCGCTCTTCGAGTCGTGGGGCGGGTCTTTTCGCGCATCCAACATTATGTATAAAACAAGCAATGAATGGATACGTATTTCATTTTAAATCTTAACGGTTTTTGCTTTTCTGTCAAAAGTTCCCCTTCATTAATATATTCTCAAAAAAGGGTCGCTCCTCTTTTTCCGAATCATAGACACTTCTGATCATAGCGTTCGCGGGGCGTAACCATTAAAAGATACATTTTTTTAAAATGACATTGCAAAACGTCTTCAGTTCCTGAAAATTAAAAAAACTTCAATATCTGTAAAAGGGTCCATCTTCGAGTTATTTATTATTTCTGTCGTCGTCCAAAATGATACATATGTAGTGGATACATATGTAATGGCTACATATATAAAATAAGCGTTTAATGGATTTATTTTAGATCGAGATCTAACCCACAAGCGACTTATTTCCCTAATTTTGTGAAATCGAGCCGAGCCGAGTGGATACAATGTTTGCCATTTCGCAAACGAAACATCCCAAATTGTATTATCTATCCAATTTCGTAAAATTAAGTCCATTAGAAAGTGGATGCATGCCATTTTTTTCTGGCCATTTCGCAAAGGGTTCTTTTTTTTTTTTATCCCATATAATATATTTTGAGATGGGGTCACTTAGTTTTTCAGTTAGACATACACCCCACAGACAAACACACACACACATACACACACAGACACCACTCAAAAACAGTTCTTTCGTGTTCTGGGGTGCTGGAAACGGTGAAAACTCCAGTTTCGCCATTCGATACGATTCCAATAGTGTCTCGAAATGTATTGTAGGGAAAGTAAAAATGTTTTGATTTTATCGGTTCTCTGAAATGATTCAATGATTTTTTATCTTTCGAAGATCTATTTATAGAATGAGCCTTTGAGTACATTGATATGAATTTATCTTATAGCAATGACTGCAATTTATGCGTTGGTTTACGAATTGCAATGCAAATTTGAAGGGAATAAAAACGCAGATCGACCTTTTCATGGAAGCATTTCGTTCATTGCAATTGAAAATGGCGACAGGAATAAGCACGAATTTGAAAATATTAAAACGCAACTCGTATTAAGGATTATTCGTCATAAAAAATAATTTCTTAATTGACTAACAGTATACCCGTTCGTTGTACGGAATATATAATATAAAGAAATTTTAAAAGGGTGCAAGTTCCTACGGTATTCTAAGTGACATTGTTGTTCAAAGTATTCAAATAAAATATTTAATAGAATGATCCTAAAAAAAAGTATAAGCATCTCTGTTCTAGCTGTACAAATGGATCTTCACAGGCAGATCTGAAGAATAAAACATTCCGATCCTGTTTGTAAACAAATTCACAAAAAATATGAAATTGAATCAACCTATGCCAAAATGAAAGCGCTAACATGCTATTGGAAGACATATTCGCACCGTCGCTATTCTGTTACAACATTTGGCTAAGCACACTATATGAGTTTGAAAAATCTCATAGAGTGTGTTTAGCCAATATAAAGCAGACGACTTAAGAAATGGAAAATATCAATTATCTTCGTAACCTTTCAACCCGAAAGGCGTGGTAGATGTAAATCCTAATAAAATATTTTTATATTCATTTCTTAGGAAAAGATTTAATAAAAATCGTCTGCAATACAAGATAACATTTTCTTTAAATAAAATAGGAAAAAATATCGTCTGCATAATATGTCTATGAAAAATCTAATGATGCGTTTTTTATTAATATCCAAATTCCAGGCAAACTTTGGCCCTACAAACTTGAAACATGATCGCAATTTTAAATGGGGCTAGTCCAGGGCTACCCATAAAATTTCATAAATTAAGTGGAGGCGATTTCCCGTGATGATGAGACAGACACACAGATGATGAACAGATTTATTTTCAATGTTATTTATATAGATTGCTCTTTTTAGGGGAGTGGAATGGCGCATCGTTTTGTCTTTTGTAGGGCGGGGGGGGGGGGGGCTTATTAGCTCCCAGTGGCGTCTCCAAGCAGGTGAGATAGGGGTCATACACCCTCCCCCGCCCAATAGCACATTAAAACCATTGACGTTAGCGGAAATGATATTGGGTGAAATAGGAAACAAAATATTAGATTAGCACCCCCACCCCATTTTTTTCTGGCGATGCTACTGCTAACGATTCCCCTATGCACAACTGAAACATTTATTTAAATTTCTTAAGGTTCGGGTCCACCTTGGCTTGACGGATCATTCGGACATTGGATTATTTTTGAAAAAAAAAAAGATCCCTCGCAAAACATTTTCGTGTATCTATCTACAGTCAATAACGGATCGAAGCCAATAGTATCATTTGCCCCGCAAAACATTTTCGTGTATCTATCTACAGTCAATAACAGATCGAAGCCAATAGTATCATTTGCCCCGCAGCCGATATTCTCGACGATTTTAAAAAGCTCTTCCAATTTCAGTCCAAGTTTGAGTTCGGAGAGTTCCTTCCCGCCGAGATCTATTTCGCGATTTGGAAGACACCCACCCACTCCACTGTAAAGAATGCGCGAGATCCGCCCAGGGATGGGTGACGTCTCGGTGGCAAAGTTCGGGGTCAAGGCGCATCCACGGAAAATGCAGACGAAATCGAAACCTCCCTCCCTCCGACCCCTTCCCGAAACGACATTCGAAAAGGTCCACGAGATTTGAAATATCTCCATCGAGGCCTGTTCGGAAGGATTCTCAAACCTTTGGGGCACATTTCTGTCCTCGATCCCAGTTGAAAACTCTCGATTTCACGAACACAGTTCAGAGCCATCCAGAGTAACAAGCATTTCTGCCGACCCGAAAGAGCTTACAATTAACTAGGAAATAAATTGAACGCTTAAAATATGGATTCCATTCATTCAGCGAGAGGTCTTTTACAACCTGGCAAAGACGATATAAAAGAAACAAGAAAGATCAATCATGCTTAAAGCATTGATTATGAAACACTTTCCAACTTCAATGCAATTTTATTTAAACATGTCTAAAATGCAATACATTCCTCGGTAATATTTTAAAACTTCTCCCAATACTACATTGATTTATTATATTTGAAAACTTAAACATTCATCGAAAAAAATGAACTTCATTCAGATGACGGCATTGAAATATAAATTGCCTGGTTTAAACATCTCTAAAATGTGATATATTACTCGGTAACAATTTTAGAATTATCATAATACCACGATAATTTATTATATTTAAAAACTTCATCGAAAACAACTGAAATTCATTCAAATGACGTCATAGAAAAAAAACACGCCTGGCTCTCTCTAAAAAAGCAGCATTTCATTCATAAATAATTTCCCATTCATGTCATTCATCACAATATTATAATAATTTATATTATTTAAAAATTAAGACCATGGAGCTATAAGTAATTTAACTCTGTGCTTAAAACTTCATCGCAAAAAATCGTCCTTCTCTCGGTAAAGTCAGTGAATATTTCTTTCATATCAGCTATGCAGACTCCATGAGTTAAATTCTTTTGCATTAAAAAAAATACAGCAATTCCTATACAACTCATCCTACATATTTTGCTGTTTACATTTCACATAAGTGAAAAATAGGCTTCGTTAGAGAAATAATCAAAGTTGGATGCTCATTTAAACTCAAATATATTGTCATTGCGTTGTTTCAGTATGTAGATGCACAGAATTTAAGCGAAAATAAAGAGGTTTTACGACGAACATAACACTCAATATGAATTAAAAAGAACTTTAAAAATGACGATTTTGAGACAAGATGGATGCCGTATTATATTTTGAAGTTGGTCACGTGATCGTTTCATATCATGGTCACGTGATCGCTTCATATAAGAGGTGTAATTATTATTTTAATTTTTATTTAAAAAACTACTGAATATATTTTGCTGATTTTTTTTTAATATATTTTATGGAATATTTTGAATATTACCTAAAATTTTCGAAGCAATTTGTGAATATTAAATCCGCTTAAAAAAATGTTTGAAAAATTAGGTCCCATAGGGTTCAATGTATTTCATTTTTTCAACCCGGGTTCAATCCAAAACTAATTGGGTGATATTATTTATTTATATTCCCATATAGGTCCTACAGACCGTCTGAACAACATACTAAAATTTCATTTTGATTAAGTCATTTTTACGGCAGTTATCGTGCTAACGGACAGACAGACAGACAGACAGAATGAACAAAGTCATAAACACTTTTCAACTTTGTTGTAAAGTGTTAAAAACGATTCGTAAAATGAATCTAATTTAAACGAGAAAGATCCATCATGTATAAAGCGTTGATTATGAAACACTTTCCAACTGCAATGCAATGCCATTTAAACACCTCTAAAATGCGACAATATTTTTAAAATTATCACAATACATTCATTTATTATATTTTAAAACTTAAAACTTCATCGAAAAAAATGAACTTGATTCAAATGATGTCATTGAAATATAAATTGCTTGGTTTAAACATCTTTAAAATGCGATACATTCAGCGGTAATATTTTTAAAATTATCACAATACTACAATAATGTATTA
This sequence comes from Amaurobius ferox, assembly GCA_951213105.1. NCBI lineage: Eukaryota > Metazoa > Arthropoda > Arachnida > Araneae > Amaurobiidae > Amaurobius > Amaurobius ferox. The sequence goes on along the minus strand of OX578145.1, from coordinate 5,661,084 downwards.
TATTTAAAAACTTAAAATTTCATCGAAAACAAATTAACTTTATACTTTTTTCCATTCCTTTCATTCATCACAATAATTTATTTTATTTAAAATCTTAAAACCATGAAGGTACAAGTAATTTAACTCTATGCTTAAAATTTCATTGAAAAAATCGTCTGCTTCATTGTGTAAAACCAATGAATATTTCATTCATATCAGCTATATTGCAGAGTCCATGAGCTAAATAATTTTGCGTTAAAGAAATGCAACCATTCTTATACAACCCATTCTACATCTTTTGGTATTTACATTCTCCATAAGTGAAAATTAGGCTTCGTTGTAGAAATAATCAAATTTCGATGATCATTTAACCTTAAATGTATTGTAATTGCGTTGTTTCAGAATGTAGATGCCCAGAATTTAAGCAAAAAGTAAGGCGGTTTTAGAACGGATACAACACTCAATATGAAGTAAAAAGAACTTTAAAAGTCACGATTTTGACACAAGATGGATGCCTTATTTTATTTTGAAGTGGTCCACGTGATCTCTTCATATACTAGTCACGTGATCTACTCTTATAAAGGGTGTCATTATTATTTTAATTTTTACTTTCCTTATATACATAATGTATAAGGAAAGTATTGTGACGGGGTCGAAAATTCGAATTCGAGTTTTCGACGGGAGAGCACGTTTCAAGCATCCCTGATCACGAATCAAGCATTTTTGAAGTGATGTCTGTGTGTGTGTGTGTGTGTGTGTGTCAGTGAGTCTGTGGAGACGATAACTGACGAACAAATGGACCGATTCCAACCACATTTGGTACAAAAATTACAATCCATAAACACTGGAAGCCTATTATTTTTATACGCAATCGAATATTCAGAACCCCCCTAAATTTTCGAATGAAATTTTGAAAAAATCGTCAAAAAATCAAAACCACTAATAAAGTTACGCAAATAAACATTTCTTATGTAATTTTTCATTAGAAAACGACTGACATAAGTTTTAGAACGCTAACATGAACCGTTCTCGAGATATTGAACATTTTTAAAAAAAAATTATCAAAATGTAATATAAAATAAAAAAAAATATTTCCTATTGAAAAACATGTTCACTTTTCATATGTAATACCATGCGATAAATTGGGTGACATTATTCTCGTGGATCTAGCTCGTTCCATTCATGAAAAAAGATACTTTGAGTAATACTTTTGTATTTGAACGCCAATAGCCATTTATCTGCTGTAAGAATAACTTATTTCTTCATCCATAACGCTTGGCGAGATTTTAGCGACAAATTTGGCGGAATGTCGCCAACTTGGCGACTTTTTGAAATGTTGCCAAATTAACGAAAATCTTGCCAAATGGATAAAAATGACGCTAAGTCAATGAAAATGACGACTAATTGTCGAAAATTTAATATCTTGGAAAGAATATTAGTATCTACTATAAGAAAAACCTATTTTTTTTTACTGTAAAAGTAGTAAATTCATTACATTATATAAGGAAAGTCATGTGTTGCCCACATCAGATTTTTATTTAAAAAACCACCGAATATATTTTGCTGAATTTTTTTTAATATATTTTATGGGATAATTTAAATATTTCCTAAAACATTCGAAGCAATTTGTGAATTTTAAATTCGCTTAAAAAATATTTGAAAAAATAAGGTCTTATAGGGTTCAATATATTTTACTTTTTCAACAGGGGGTTCCATCCAAAACTAATTGGCTGACATTATTCATTTATATTCCCATAGGTCCCACAGAACGTCTGAATAACATACTAAAATTTAATTTTGATAAAGCCATTTTTACGACAGTTATCGTGCTAATGGACAGACAGACAGACAGAATGAACAAAGTCATAAACACTTTTCAACTCTATTGTAAAGTGTTAAAAGGGTGGGGGTGACTCCATTATAGGCTCGACATGAAAATTCCATAGTTCATTAATAATACCTTTGTCCAGATGTATAATAAATATCGGAATGGATCCAAAGTTTTGTAAATCAAAGATTCGGTGCTAATGGGTCTTCCGTTCCACTGGAAACAAGGGGCAGAGACAAGCAAGCTCTACCCAAATCGAGGACGACCCTACTCATTTTTATTACTTTCTTTATATACATAGTATCAGGAAAGTATTGTGACGGAGTCGAACATTTGAAGGGAGAGCATGTTTCAAGCATCCCCGATCACGAATCGAACGTTTTTGAGGTGATATCTGTCTGTGTGTGTGTGTGTCAGTAAGTCTGTGAAGACGATATTTCATGAACGAATGGAGCGATTAGAATGAAATTGGGTACAAAAATGACAATCTGTGAATACTGGAGGCTTATTGTTTTTAAACACAATCGAATGCTCCGAACCCTTCTAAATTTTTGAGTGAAATTTAAAAAAAAATCATCAAAAAATTAAAACCTTTAATAAAGTTACGTAATTGGTCCTTTCTTATGTAATTTTTCATTAGAAAACGATTAAAGCAAATTTTAGAACGCTAGCATGAACCGTTCTCGAGATATTGCACATTTTTCAAGTAAATGTATAAAGAAATCCCATAAATTAAGAAAAATATATTAACTGTTGAGAAACATGTTCACTTTCCATATGTAATATCATTCGATACATTGAGTAACATCATTCTCGTGGATCTAGCTCGTTCCATTCCTGATAAAAGATACTTTGAGTAATACTTTTCACTTTGGACGCCAATAGTCATCTTTCTGCTATAAGAGTAAAATGACTATTGGCGACTTATTTCTCTGTCCGTAACCCTTACCGAATTAGGCGGAATGTCGCCAACTTGGCGACCTTTTAAAATGTTGCCAAATGGATAAAGATGACGCTAAATCCATGAAAATGACGACTCATTGACGAAACTTCAATATCTTGGAAAGAATAAGTATTTACTATAAAAATAACAGGCGCGGTCATTAAGGGAAGTCGAGGGTACGCGCGACACCAAATTATTTTTTAGCTATACAGATTTATTACAATTTCTATCGAAAAGAAATCTGAATTTTTGGTTCAATTAAATCGAGAATTACTAAAGATAAGTTATGAAATATGTCACTAGATGGCAGCACTATAGTTTTCTTCAGAGAAAGGAGACTCACGAAAGCTGTAGTGCATAGAATAAACACATAAGGGGGAAATACAGGGATATTTGTTAAATCCGCGTCCCTTTCACCGGCTTTTCCTGAGCGAACGAATGGTATAGGAACAATATTAGAAATTTGGCGTAAAAAAAAAAAAAAAACAGACATTGCAGAATTACCAGTAGATTGCGTTCTGCAAGCTCTTTTCGCCAAAGAGAAATAGAAGAGTGGGAAAACATGAAGAGGGACCTCTCAAATTTGCCCAGTTTCGCTCATTTGGCTTCTGTTTTCTACATTTAAGAATGTGTTTGTTCTCTTTCTCGTCTTTTTTTATAAATTTGCAAGTTTAAATAAATATTTGAACAAATGAGCAGATTAAGTTTACGTGTGTGTTGATGGGAAGGGGAGGGGGAGTGTTTATGATATTTTAGGGGTTTCTGGCCATCGTGAATAAAATGTGTTGTTTAGGACACTCACTTTGAGGGATCACTTAACCCACCCAGCTGTCTTACTTATTGAAGTGGTTCCACATTTCGTCATTTCTGATGTAGTGTGGTTCTGTCCTATGGGAAGGGGGTTATGTCTGATTTGGGGCAGTTTTGTGCTCTGGTTGATCTGCTGGTGACGAATTCCAATATGTTTGACTTCAAATTAATTCTTTAAAGGTCTGGAGTTCCCTATTTTTGGCATACCCGTGATCGATAGGCTATTTTTAGTGGTGTTTTACTTTTTCAGCTATTTAACATCAAAAGATACCTAAAAATTAAAAAAAAATTAAATATTTATTAAACAACTTTAATATTAAATTTTCATTGTGTTCCTTTTGCCTGCGTCGTTTCCCTCAAAATTTTGACCCCCGGGCTGGCAACTCTATTGCTCAAATACCCCCTGGGCGTAAATGTTACTTGAGGTAGCCACCAAAATTTCTTATATCGGCTTCTAATTTAGCGATTTTAATTTTAACGATGGCTATAGTCTCTGCACCCTCTGTACATGTTGTTGTTGTTGAGACCCAGACCGTCCGACCTACCAGAAAGGTGTAAGGTAACACCCTCTGTACATGTTATCTGAATATACATATTTTGTGTCAGCCCTCTGGGCGTCACTTTTAGTTTAACTAGCCCCATAATTTTACATTTTTAGCGAGCACTTTTCCTAGTTGAGCGAATTTAGTTTTGCACCCTTTGTCCACGTCATCTGGTTCTGCATCTTTGTTGTCACAACTGTCTGAATATCACTTTGATTCCAATCAGCCCCCTCCCCAAATTTCCCTAATTGAACGATTTTGCTTATGCTGATGGTTGTATATGCACCATCCGTATGTCTCAGTTTGATACACTTATTGGATGGATATATAATATACATGCGTTTTTTGTGTCCACTCCCTGGGCTTCAATTTTAGTTTAACTAGCCCCCACAATTTTACATCTCAGTTCCTAATTGAGCGATGAGCAACATGTGTACATTTCACTTAGATACACATATTTTTGTGTCAACCCCTGGGTGTCACTTTTAGTTTAACTAGTTCCCACAATTTTACATATCTGCTCCTAATTGAACGATTTTGGTTCGGCGTGTGGCTATAGTCTATCCACCATTTGTACATGTCACATGGATATGCAACTTTCACGTGGCAAATCCCTGAGCGTAACTCTTATTTTGGTTATCCCCCCCCCCCCCCCCAATTTTCCATCTCGCCTCCTAATCCACCGATTTTCATTTTACTGGTGTCTATAGTTTCTGAACCATCAGTACGTATCACCAGAATATGCATATATTTTTGGTCAACTTCCTGGGCATAACTTTTAGTTTAACTAGCCCCTACAATTTTACTTTAATGTAAATTAGGACTATGTAATGTTTTTCACTAGGAAAGGATACATTCCATGTGTCCAGGATTTGAACGAGCGAGCAGGTGGGAGGTACGTTATTTTACTTAATGCATCCGTCGTTTATATTTTTAATGCACCCGTTGTTATGCCTAAAATACGTATATATACATACATATGCTTTATATATACATATATATATATATAACATTGGATTTACTAATTTATATTTTTATATATATATTTCAGTCCATCTTCTTATCATTTTTGCTGTATAGAACATTTTCACTTAATGATTAATCTCAGGTTTATATAATACAAGTTAAATAAAAATTCTTCAATTATATATATATATATATATATATATATATATATATATATATATATAATTGAATATAATTGTAATATATATATATATTACTAACACATATATAGGCATAAATACATAGATGGGCGCCCCCCCCCCCCTCCACATGTTGCTCATGAGCCGCCATTGAAAACCAACGGAATCTAAAATGTCGATCTTTGTGCGTTTGTTTGAAATGCACAGTCAGTCCAATAGTAAAGCTATTAAAAATGTCTTTTATTTTTTGTTGTCGTTGTTAGAATGCGAAGATACATACACCCCTATTATTTCAAAAGTATCGAATCTTCCCTTTTCTGTTGCGACGAAATAGGGCTCCGCCAACTTTGATGTAAAGAGAATGAAAGAAAACTTTCATTCTCTTTACATCAAATAAATCCATGTGGAGGACATTGCCCTACGGATCCTGTTCAAAGATCGTTCTTTCATTTTTCCGATCATTTCGAATGATGATCTTTGATACTATTTTCTTGTATTATTTTCGATGATACTATTATCTATGATCTATTATTATATTTATTATCTATTATTCCGATGATCTCTGATACTATTTTCGATCGCCGAGGAACCTATGTGTGCGACGATCGCTCAAAATCGTGCAAAAACATAAAATAACTAAAACACTCATTCGAATTAAAAATAAAATATGTTGTATTGGGAGCTCAACTGTATCGAATGTCGCGGCTACCCAAAGCTTAGCTGCAGACGACACATACACACGCCTCTTCTATAATACAAGATGTTCACCATGTAATACCGATATGCATATTAAGCTTACGCCTCAGGAGACGGGGGCGGGGGGGGGGCACCTATCGGATCCCCTCGGGCTCTGGATCACAGATGGAAATCGTCACCTGTGCCGATCCGATCCTCAGATGAGGAACAAACACCCCCTCCCTCCGATTCTTTTGTTAAAAACACTCTAAAGCGGCCGTTGGAAAGTACACTGGGCTTTATTTCAGCCAGAGGGTCCCTTTCCTCCTTTTTGTTGGTGCTGAGTACGTGGGTGCGCCCTCTTGGAGGACCGGAATTTCATCTCAGTCTTCTCCACAGGTGGGTCAAGGTGTGCCCGGTGGAAAGAAGAAAAAAAGAGAGGGAAGATGAAATGGAACTCCATTTCGAATGGAAGAGAGAGATGTCTGGTATGGAGCAACGATTGAAAAGAGACCCATTCATTCACCTACGGACAGCTAGCTTTTCGTTTTCGAAACGGTGAAGGATGTGGCAAGAGCGCCCGCCGTACGGGCTATTCCAACTTATTTCGAGGCTTTTTCGAGTTCCCGTAGTACCCTTGAAATATCTTGGAAGAGGTAGTTTGACTGAACGAGAAAGGGTGCTTACAGTGTTGTATTTCGTTTTCGACATAGATCTCATGGAAAAGTCATGTAAAGGAAATATAATATTTTCACCAATGGGAGGGTAATTATTGCCTCCAGAACCAATCCTGCCCTCTTTTTAACACCCTTCCTGTTGAGAGCAGAAGTGCTTCGTACGAAATCCTCCCACGCAAAACAGTTAGAACTTAATACATTTTTGGAACTATGCCCTCTTGGAGGACTGTGCACGCTTGTGGGCTTTGCATGTAAATAGTGTTTCTTTCAAGCATACATGTGCACATTCTTTCACACATACACATACATGCTGTATAGCTTTATTCTTTAATTATTCCTTATTCTCTAATAGAGGCATACAGCATACATAGTACTCAACTATTTTTAAAATACTCATCCCAACTGGAATTTTCATTTTACATTATGTGCTTTTTAAATTGGAAGTATTAGATGATAAGAAAAAAAAGCTATTTTACGGTGCAATTCTATTGTGAAAGTTCTGTTGGTGAATTTAAAATAATTGTTAAAGAAATTTTGCACGTTAAACTTTGTTTTAATTTAGTTTCTATTTTATGAGATTTAGATCATTTAGATCATTCTTGTTTCGCGACCGATAATTTTCAGAATGAGATATATATATATGTATATATATAAATACACACACATGTATATATATATACATCTATATATTCGCCCCTCTGCCTAAAAGCTCCGTGTGAAACACTGCGTATAAATATTGTTTTGGATGTAAGGATAAATACATAAGTTCGATGCAGCTCACTTTTTATTGTGTGTTTGAATGTTTGTTGCGTTCCTTCGAGTTTCATGGGACATCTGAGGAGTGAGCGTGCGCGTCATTGTTGAGGAACGCAAACACAGATTCGCTCCCGGAATGTTTCAGTCCTATTGAAGAGGGGGGGGGGGGGGGGGGGGGGGTCCGGAGACTTTTCTCCAACGCACCGTTTTGGGGACTCATTAACATAAATGGTAGTGGTATCGCCATGGAGGGTCATAACTCCCCCAGGAATTCATGGATTGCGATGATATTTGGAGGAATCAACAGCCTATTTGGTTAGCAAATTCCTCTTCAGGTATCCGTTCATTCGAGTGGGTGAAGGGATTCTTATCCGAGGTAAGAGATCTTATCTGCCAGAGTGACGGGTGGGATACTTTTCGCGCAGAACCTTTTGGAAGAAAATTCGATCTCTGACATGATTGACGAAGAAAATCAACCCAACAGATGGGTCCTGATCTGGGGCGTCGTAACCGTGTGTCGGACGTCTTCCCCAGTCCTTTTCCAGAACGTGGATGCGTAAGATGATGAAACGCAGCGAAAGACGGAATTTCTGGAAGGACGGAAGTGAGGCCACCCTTTTATCGCTTTTCCTGTGGGTTTTTTTTTTTCCACTTCCGTTGGTCACCTCAGTCGCATCCCTTTTTTGGGTGTTCTATGCACAGCCCGGAAGTAGACGATTTTTCTGCAGCAGGTACCCTATGAAAAGCGCACATCGATTTATTCAGCCCAGTGGTCCAGGGGCGTCATTTCACCCTATTCTAAAGAAGGCCAAATCCAATCATAGGTTTTGTTGTGACTTGTAGAACACTCCTAACTTTGTATTGAACTACTCGATTGTTTCAAGGGTATAATGAATCCACATCCGTTTGACGTGTTACGTTATGCTCCGATAAGAAAGCATGACTCCGGTTAAAAAATATAAATAATGAATATTATATTTTTTTTAAACTTCTTATGAATTGAAGATTTACGCGAAGGATAAGATAAAAGTCCGAGAATCCAAAGCAACCCCGAGGGCTGAAAAATCTCTTGTATTCGCCCATGCTGATTCCAAATGTGAAATGGAAAAATAGCTTCTCAAAACGGGGCTGTGCCACATTTCTCATTCCCGCAACAGGATGCAGAGGGAAAACTGTTCAGCTCAAGGAGTTAAAGATGAGACCACCTCCATGATTCAGCTGGATGGGTCATCCGATTTAAAAATCGAAAATATGAATATTTAAACCATGGCTTTCTTTCTGCTTTAACTTCAAATTCACGCAATGCAATGAATACAAACTTTGTTTTTAAAAAATCGGATGTGGCCAGCACATGAATTTCCTTATAGAATGCAATAAATGGACTCATTTTACAATAAAAAATAATGTATAAGATCCACGGCGCTGTGTTTTTGTCGTTGAATTGTACATTGGACGATTTTCAGGATGACAACACGTAAAGGTATTTCAAAATACCCAATTAACTTATACTTCGCGCAATTCTAAACAATCATTAATATGGATAGCATCCGCAATAAGCGGTATATTAAAGTCCATATATTAAAATACTTTAGAATGACTTCATCATCTAGTCATCATTTTCATGGATTGAGCGTCATTTTGATCCATTGGACGACCTTTTCGTTCATTTGACAACATTTAAAAAAGTCGCCAAGTGGGCAACATTCCGCCAAAATTTCGTCAAGCGTTATGGACGGAGAAATAAGTTATTCTTGTAGCAGATACAGACTTTCACACACACACACACACACACAGACATCATCTCAAAAACGTCCGATTCGTGTTCAGGGATGCTTGAAATGTGCTCTCCCGTCGAAAACTCGAATTCGAATTTTCGACCCTGTCACAATACTTTCCTTATATTCAGTGGTTCCCAAACTGGGGTCCCCGGACCCCTGGGGGTCCGCGAACACCACGCAATATTTAACTAATAAATAGTTAGCTTTAAAAAAAAATTCATTATTCTTTTCCACTCTATTTTCTATTTAATTTTTTTAAATAAAATAATAATGAACTTTTTTTCTAAATAACTTTGAATTAAATACATTCATGAAATTAATTTCAAACTGCTAGGTTATATCTTCAAACAGAATTAAATTGTTTGGGTGAAGGTGATTTAAGACTGAAATTATTAGATATTAAACCAAATATTACTGAGCTAATTGCAAGAAAGCAGCATCAGTGTTCACACTAAATTATGCTTGTTGTACATATCCAATAGAAACACGCCCTTGCAATATGGTTTTAAAGGGTTTGTGAATTTTTTTTTTTCTCCGAGGGGGTCCGCGGACCGGAAAGTTTGGGAACCACTGCCTTATACATTATAAGGAAAGTAGTAAATGGGTTGTAGTTGAATTCTATGATCTATACAGTTAGAGAGAGTCAGTCCCTTTTTATTTTACTTACGTATCATGTATAAGGAAGTATGGTATCATGTATAAGAAAATAGTGTTGTGAAATGCTTGCCCTCGTTCAATTGTTGTTTTCGTTCAAAATTTAACTTACCGCAAATTCTAATTTACTTTCGATTCTAAAACTTGTTCTCAGAAATTTATTCCAAATTGATAAAGCGCCATTTCTGTATTCGGCCCTTTTTGGATATTTCCCGCCAGTTCCGGCAAACCTTGGTGTAGGGTTTTGTCCCGCGCTTTAGTACATGTACTTCGTATTTGCATTTCATATTCTTTAACATTGGAACTCTTTTTATTTGCGTCATGAACGCGTAATAACATTAAAGATGCTTGAGTCTGTTTTTGGTGATTAGTTTCAGTTGGCGATGTAATTCCATAGCAGTCGGACGTGTTCTTGCCCGCGGGGCAAAGAACAGAATGTATTATCAATAGAATGTTTCTAAAATTAAATTAATAATGAAGTAAATTGCGTACGTCGCGTTTTAATGTAATTTCCAAGAGTCGCGAGATATGTTCATCGTAAAATGATTATTTGAAGATGTCTGACCGGCGCAAATCACTATCGGATTCGCCGTTGTATTGTTCTATAATGTTGGAAATCTAAATGTAATTTAAGATATCATCGTCAACAAATTCGATGTCTAATTCTTTTTGATGTTCATGATTTGGAATTTGGTAATTTTCATCTAATAAAGAAAAAGGTAAATTTAAAGGAATTGAGTCATCATTGCTTGTCTTCTACTATCATCACGCCACCATCAGCACCCAATCACTATATGCGATGTATTGATACCATTGCCACATCTGCGCGGATCTCCCATCTTCTCCGATGCCTGTGAGAAACCGCCCGCAGCGATTGCGCTCCAATTACTTGTGCATTCCTATTACAAACGCCGTTGAATTTCCCCGGTGTGAAGTTCCTTTTACAACATATGAGGCCGCCATCGTTTCGCCACATATGGTGCCTTGACACGTACCAGTGGCACATAATTATCATTAAAAAATGGCAGCCCCTTTTTTTTATTATTACAATTGGTGCCGTCTGGCCCATTTCGTTTCATTACAATTGGTGCCGTCGACCATGCAAGCCTGCAAGAATGGCTTAGTTGATCCTGTGGAGCACAAATTGAGAGCCTATACCTGGTGCTGAGTGCATTCAAGTCTACAAGGATGACTCACCGAATCCTGTGCTGTGTGGTTACATCGGAAATGTCAAGTTGCGGCATTGCTTCTACAATTGTACCAACTCCAATGCCTGCAGAAAAAAAAAAGGGAAAATTCAAGAAACAAGTGTTCTTTCGACTTCGGGACGTCGATTCCCGAGTCTGTGTGTATATGCATTCCTTTTTCAGTCAACGCATAAGTATGAAAGTAAAATATTGTGTTAAGTAAAATTATATGCTGTTGAATATATTTTCCCGGGACGTCGATTCCCATATGTTTTTTTAAGTATTGATTGAGTCAAGAAATAAATAAAGTGTATTATGTCGACCTAGAAAAGAAAGGTAGGTCTGCAATTAGTGCTCAAATCGAGTCATCCGAGAATCCGTATGAATGCTTACATAAATTTTGACTGCATCTAATGTCAAAGAGGCACGGAAAATTCTCAGGAAATTGCAAATTTTTTTTTTTCAGAGGCACTCCCCAATTTCAAGAGCGGAGTTATTGAAAGTCCTCATCTGCGGCAAAATAGCCCAGAAAGCGAGCAATCGTCATACCGAGAGCGTTGAAAGCTCATACTCGCTAGATCTCTCACACATATGCTAATTAAAAATTAAAACTTGTTAATAATTGTATAAAAGAGTGATTTTTTTTTGTTTACAATTTTGCTAATAATTTAAAATGTATATAATTTGTGTATTTATTTTTTTTTTAACACAGTTATCTTAAGTGTTTATTTTGTATTGATAATATTAAATGTGATATTGTAAATATATAAATTTTATTAGGTAAAGTTTCAAATCGAATATATGATAATGATTGAAGATTGTTGAAAGTTCAGAAAAATGTTAGTATGAATGAAATATTGTGATTTTTATATATCGTATTTTTTTTAAGACATCTCAATCGCGTAGGTTATTCTAAATTAATTTTTTTTTCTGCGCCATGTTCATGACAATCTGATATGCAATAGTAATAAGATTTTTTAGTTTTTGAATTTAAACACATTGAGGAAAATTTGAAAAAACTCAACCCCCTCACTTTTATCTAGCATGTAAGGACTTCTTTTGTGAAAATCAGTGTATGAATGGGAAGCAAATGCAGTGTCGTATGAATCAACTTTTCACACCTGTCCTTAATTTTTTATTTCATATCTTCTGGGTTGAGAAATACACATATTTTGGAAATGAGAATTGATTGCAGTTGACAATCCTATCTGCATAACAGATCCGAAATTTTTTCGTTGAAATTTTTTGTGGCATATTTTTTCTCCAAGAAATTGTTGGTTTTTTTTATGTCACCGTTTTATTTTAGGCATATTTGGAAAAATTTTTTTTTGGTTAGTTTTTGTTCTGTACCAGAACAAATCCTCGTTTGCGGCGGGGATATGTTGTGAAATGCTTGCCCTCGTTCAATTGTTGTTTTCGTTCAAAATTTAACTTACCGCAAATTCTAATTTACTTTCGATTCTAAAACTTGTTCTCAGAAATTTATTCCAAATTGATAAAGCGCCATTTCTGTATTCGGCCCTTTTTGGATATTTCCCGCCAGTTCCGGCAAACCTTGGTGTAGGGTTTTGTCCCGCGCTTTAGTACATGTACTTCGTATTTGCATTTCATATTCTTTAACATTGGAACTCTTTTTATTTGCGTCATGAACGCGTAATAACATTAAAGATGCTTGAGTCTGTTTTTGGTGATTAGTTTCAGTTGGCGATGTAATTCCATAGCAGTCGGACGTGTTCTTGCCCGCGGGGCAAAGAACAGAATGTATTATCAATAGAATGTTTCTAAAATTAAATTAATAATGAAGTAAATTGCGTACGTCGCGTTTTAATGTAATTTCCAAGAGTCGCGAGATATGTTCATCGTAAAATGATTATTTGAAGATGTCTGACCGGCGCAAATCACTATCGGATTCGCCGTTGTATTGTTCTATAATGTTGGAAATCTAAATGTAATTTAAGATATCATCGTCAACAAATTCGATGTCTAATTCTTTTTGATGTTCATGATTTGGAATTTGGTAATTTTCATCTAATAAAGAAAAAGGTAAATTTAAAGGAATTGAGTCATCATTGCTTGTCTTCTACTATCATCACGCCACCATCAGCACCCAATCACTATATGCGATGTATTGATACCATTGCCACATCTGCGCGGATCTCCCATCTTCTCCGATGCCTGTGAGAAACCGCCCGCAGCGATTGCGCTCCAATTACTTGTGCATTCCTATTACAAACGCCGTTGAATTTCCCCGGTGTGAAGTTCCTTTTACAACATATGAGGCCGCCATCGTTTCGCCACATATGGTGCCTTGACACGTACCAGTGGCACATAATTATTATTAAAAAATGGCAGCCCCTTTTTTTTATTATTACAATAGTAGTATCATGTATAAGGAAAGTATTGTATGAAAGTTATAAAATAAGACAAAAATAGTGTGTATAAAGTGTTATAATTGCAAAAAGGTATTTTAATGTTATGTAATTTCTTACTTTATTAGGAGCCAATAACGTAAACAAACCCAAATCGCCGAACATGTGGGTAGGCTTGTTGTCATTCAGCGAACGATAATAACGTGAGTGAATGACTCACACTAGAAATGATGTTTGATTTTAATTGAATGAATGCACAAATGCTAAGATGTCTGAAATGCCTGTTTATCTAAATATTAAAGTGAGTCGATGTATCTCTGGAAAATGTTTTCGATCCATTGTCTTTCCTAAACAAAAACAGGATGGTTTTGAAGCAAGCCTCCTATGAATGCAAAATTTGGGTGCTTTTCCTGCCGGCTGAGATTTTGTTACTCAACTTAATAGGTTGATAGCTTTTAAATTTTCAACCCCACATTGAATGACTCGCTTCTTTTCTAATCAATTTAGTGTATCAATCAATGTTATTTTCTTTTTATATTTGGGTTGGGCTGATGCAACTGGGAAAATTGTTTCGGATTTTTTCATTTATTTTCTACAAAAAATGAAAATGAAGGTTTTTGACCTCCTCCACCGCCAATATATGCAGAAACAAAACGAAATGGTATTTGCTTTTTAGTTTTGATATGAACTTTCTTTTAACCCTACTCACTCGATTGGTTCAAATGCATTTTATTTTTCACTCCCCCCCCCTCTCATACCACCATTCTAGATATTTCAAATTTGCTAATTTATAAAATTTTCCAGTAATTGAGTCACTGATCTGCGTCTCCATACCAAATTTGAAAATTCTCAGATGGACGGACACATTTTAGATGGAGTGGGATGGGGGTATTAACAGACAAAGTCGCTGCATTAATAGGGTTCTAGTTATGACTGATGAAATCCTAAAAATAAGATCCTAACAGTGGCGGCTCGTGATCAATACATAGACTGGGGCGTTGATTGAAGCATGTTATATATATATATATATATATATATATATATATATGCCCATTGCTTCTAACTCTCAAATTACCAATCAAAATAGCCAAAAGTCTTTCTGTAAAATTTTTAATTGCATCTACAAAATATCCTGTAACATATGTAATTTATCTTATATAGGACAGACCAGCAATCCTATTCATCTACGTATGAATGTTCACAGAGATCATGTCAATAAATATATCCTCAATAATAATTTTCTTCCTACTTCTAATAAAATTGAATATAAACACTTTGCTAAACATGGTTTTGAAAATATGACTATACATATTTTGGATATAAAAACTAATACAGCTGATAGAATGTTCTTTGAAAACTTCTATATTAAATCAAATTGCACTCTTTTTCCATATGGATTAAATCAATTATATCTCAATGGTAATAATGTAAAAAATAATTTTGTAGACAATAAATATTCCATTTTTAATCATCTTTTTTTAATCCTCTTTTACATAATAGAAATTCGGCTAAACTCAAAAGATTTAAACGCGGCTAAGGAAGCTCCCCTTATCATGATTTTAAAGCTGAGATTAAAAGTATGCATCAACATTTTAGCAACACATTTCAATGGAAATTTATAAAATCATGGGTATTTTCAGTTAAGAAAAAACAATTAAATACAATTTATGCTATTTTCTTAAAATTAAATCTAACTAATAAACATTTTAATCATATTTTCTATTATTTGTTCATTACTAGATCAAAATATTTAAAAATAAAACTTAATCATTTTCATAATAATAATTGTTCTAATTCTTATTGTGTAATAACTTTTAAGCATCCCATTTATAATTCTGTAAATTTTATAAATTTACTTAATCGGTTTCATCATTTATTGCCTGTTAAGGATTTGAATGTTACTAAGACTTTTAAATACAACAAGCCCATTGGAAGAACAATTTTTAATTACAATGAAATTTCACAATCTCTATCAGTCGATAAAGATTCCTCAACAAATTTGGATGGTGAATGCATACCTGCCAACTTTTACGCATTATGCGTAAAATTTACGCATTTTAACTGCTCTTTACGCATATATTGCTATATTTTACGCATTTTCCTCATTTATTTGAATTTTTTAACATTACTAGGAAATCAATCTCCGGCGAAATTCTCCGGCTTTTTATGTTTGAAATTTATCAATTAACCAGACATAGTATAATTCCTCGGAAACACCGCATTTCCGCATTTTTAGCACTAATATCTACCATTTCCGGAATCGTAGCAAATCCATAATAAAATGCAAGGTAATACCAGTCAAATTAACGGAGATTTATGGCCGCGTGAGTAGGGAATATAAGGGGGTTCTGGCTCACGCGGTGCTATACTTTAACATGGGGAAATTGCGGTGCTAGTTCTCCCATGTTAAAGCATAGGCGCACCTCATGAGCAGGGGTGGAGCTTCCACCAGCACGTGACGTTCCATGATGTCAGTCAAAGGTTAGGATGGATCAGATGATTTTTTTTTTTCTTTTTCTTTTTTTTAAGTGTTAATGTTTTAAAAATTTCGTAAAGTTTTTTTCTTATAATTTTTCTAAAATGTAAGTTTTTTCAACAAGTTGGATTTTGAGGGTTATCGAATTTCTCTATGGGAAATAACATGAATTTTAAGAATGTGCCGTTTTTAGCGTTTTTTTCACAAAAAGTTTTAAAAACGTTAAAAAAACAACAAAAATGTGCGTTTTTTCAACAAGTTGAAGTTTTGGAGTTGTTGGATTTCTCTATGGGAATTAACATGGGTTTTCACACTTTTGTGAATTTTTTAGAAAAAAAATGTGGTTTTTCGCAAAAAAGCGGCCAAAAATGTGTTTTTTGAAAAACGCGGAATCGGCCGATTTTTTTCAAACTGTCGGATTTCTCTATGGGAATTAACATAGGTTTTCACACTTTTGCAATTTTTTAAAAAAAAATGTGCGTTTTTGCAAAAATGCGGCCAAAAAAGCGTGTTTTTAAAGTAGCAGAATCTCGGGAATCTCGGGAATTGGGTGTATAGGAGGGGTGTGTTTCCTCAACCATTTCGGTCTTGGAGTTCAAAAATTTTAAACATAAATATTTTAAATAATAGCAGATACTTGTTTTCAACAATCTAAATGGTGTAAGGTCTCTTTCATAAATTAGATGTTGTTAGAAAAATATATATATTTTTTAAATTGTGGTCCCACCTCCACCCGGTGTATAGGATACACCGCCACAATTCAATCTAGCATGGTCTTGTCATTTAAATTTGATAATGACCGTATGCTAGGCTCTTGATACCATCCTTTAAGATATGCCGCTTATCATCATAGGGGGATAAGCCCATTTTAATTTGCTTCACAGTATACATCTGATGGTCTTTACTTGCAATTTTAAATTGCTCCACTCTATTATATCTTCGCCGTGTTAGGCAATTATAATAATCTTCATGACGGATGTGTTTTTTTACAACATTCTTATTAACACCTTTAGCAGTCTTTTTATCCGTGAAGGGTGTTTTTAGACTATACATTTTCGATCTTAGGCCTACAAATTCCACGGCAGGAGTTCCATTCAACTCGTCTTTCATTTTTCCAATCCTTTTTTTATTCTTATTGGAATGAAGTGGATGTGTTGGAGGATAATCCGAAAAGTCAAAATGGTCTTCATAACTTTCAAAATCTTTGTAAATATCCTCTGTTTCAATTTCATAGCACAGGGAATCGGTGTCTGTGAAAAGCAATTCGGCTCGGCTTCCATACATCTTCTTAATAAAATCATAATGAAACTCATACATAAGTGTTTTACTCAAGTCCAGTACTGAAAAACCTGCATAGATGGGTCTATTCAGTTTCAAATGAGTCTTATGCATATGAACTGCTACCAGATCTTCATTAAATATTTTGAAGGAGTGTAAGGCTGGTGATGCAAGTAATTTTTTCAGTCTCTTCTCAGTCTGTACTAGCTTAACATCCATTCTTTTTCTCAAATTTTCCATAGTTTTTCCAAACACTGCGTTATTCATAAGTTTGAACAGATCTTTTTCAAAGGAATTTTTTGCTTTCATTCTCTTCTCAGTGTTAAATTGTACATAGGGCTTCAACCAGGGCTCTTGCTTAAAAGTTAATACTCGATGGATTTTCACAAGTTTCATCCCTAGCTTCATATACTGCTTTAAATTTCTATAATGCAGAACATATTTAACCTTATGATTCAAATTAGGTGTTAATTTGATCTGGTCCTTGCATATTTTCAAATTCATTTCTTCAGATAAATTCCGGCTATACTCCGAAATCAGAGATGGGGTGATATGAACTCTTTCGGGTGCTAGAGGATAATCATTATGTTTATCATGCAAATCATGGGGATAGTCTATATCCGCTTCGATAATATATCCCACAGGTGAGTCATCTTCAACAGCAAGTGGATCAAAGTTCTGAATGTCTTGAGAATCAAGCCATCTAAAATCCGATACAGGGAGTGCTTGGCTTAGAGCCCACCCATACAGATTATTAGCATCCAGGTACATTATATATTTGCTAGGTTTCGTAGAATCAAAATGTTCCAAATACTTGTTATTAGCCTGACTAAGGCGCTTACTAATAACACTAATACCGCCTCTTATACCTTCTTCTAAAAATAAGTACATATCAGGATCTGTAATCAGTTCTAATGATACTCCACTAGTCTTCAAGGCTGCATTCCAGGCAAGAGATGGTAATGTTAAACAGTGGGCAGCATCTATTCCATAATAATTCAATGTCAAATCACGGAAATTCTCAAAAATGTCCGCTAATAGAAGAATATCAGTTTTTATGTACAAGTCATGATACTCCCCCATATTCTTTATCTTTAAAGATGTCCAAACATGTTGGGCATAGGCATAGGCATCATCAGAGATCCCCTCTCGATTTAAATCATCAAAGAAGGCCTCTTTAGAGGGTAAGCTCGTTTCTTCAAACTTGGTAGCACAATCCATATAAGAATAGGGGTAAACACCCTTTCTAGTCACTAAATCCACTTGATCACTTGTAAAATGTTCTTGGGTGATACGAAACTGATTGGATTCCAAACTAGAACTTAGCTTCTCAATAGAGGCAGGTAAGAATTGAAGAGAATCTATAAACTGTAAACTTCCTAGGCTGAATGTGATATATTGCTGCATATTGCTACTGATGCATTCAATCCTCTTTCCTTTAAATTCACCGATCCCCTGCATAATTAAATGTCCATCATACCCCTTTAAATTATGAAACACAACGGGTATGCGTCGTCTTATCTTGTAATTCAGATTACAATTAGGATGGGCTGCACCTCTGTACTTGGAAGTTAAGTGGCAATGGTCTCTCGCACGCTTTTCTCCTAAAGCCTTGTTACAAATATGGCAGAGAGTAGCATTTTCAAAGTTTTCACGATCTTCAGCAGTAAAATTCATTTTCATATTTTCTCTCAGTATTCTCTGAATCTCTTCTTCTTCTTGAATAAGGGCTTTCAAAAAATGATGAATCACATCTTCACCCCTATAGATAACAGGTCCTTTAAAGGTTTTTCCATCAGGCCCAATAATAATATAGGCAAAACCACAAGGAACATGATGAGATAAGATACTCTCATGTGAAACAGAAGGGATATTCTCACATAGTTCCACTTTCATTAGGAAAGACTCAAAGTCTGCGTATACCACAAATGGTACACGCATTTGCATGTAAATACTTTGAAATTTCAAAATCTTGTCATTGTCACTGGGAAACTCCACTCTCTGTAGGCCATATTGGCTACATAATTCAATATGCTTCTTTAAACGAGCTTCAGATGAAAATCGCTGTAAACAGTAGTCACAAAAATATTGCTTCTCTTTATGTTTTCTGATACTGTATAAAAGTTTGCTCATACTTCTAATACAACAGTAATGAGACTGCTCATCATTACTAATAAGCAGTAAATTACAGTGTTGTTCTCATCTATTAGATGATATATAGAGCGGAAACACCTTCTTATCTTCATATCCAAAGACATTCAGGCTCACATTATTATTATTTCGCTCAAATAATTTGACTTGGTGTAAAGGAGTGGGAAACTCGATTCCATCCAGATTCAACTTGCATTCATGCTCGGTATATTTGCTGACACGAGATGCATTCTTATAAACTGGATAAAGTTCTGCTAAGATGGACCACATAAAACATTTCTGATCACTATTTTCCACATTAATAATAGCTTTCTTGGCTAATAGTTCTTTAGGTAGAGGTATATAGCTTGAAGCAGCCAGAGGATCATATGTCCCAACATCAATCATGAGTTCCTCGATTCTCTCTAAGACCCAACCGCTACCACGGCCTTCATAGGTTTCGAACGATGTTAACACTTTTGCAAAGGCAGTATCCATATTAGAATCCAAATCTTCTTCTGTAATGTTTTTCATACAAGAACTTCTGAAATAGTTTATACAGTATTCCTGTTCTCCTCCAGATCGGAAACGAGTAAAACGGCAACATACATTTATGTACCATATAATACTACGTTTCAAAGCAATTTCCTTTAGCACCACTTGTTTTATCTCAATTCTATGAGAATCCAAAAAGGTAAGTAAATCTTTTTCAGCATGACCAGCAATTTTATAAACAGTCACAGTACCGTTTAAAGCCTGTTTGCAGGGTTTCTTAGTCGCTTTCTTCTTCTTTTTATTCATACACGGAGCATCTAATCTTTTTCTTTTAGTGCCTCGCATAGGCTTATCACCATGAATCTTCACATGACGTATCAGATCATCTTTTCTTACAAAAGCTGCCTTACACAATTCACATATGTAATCCTTCTTTCCATCATGAATCCTCATATGGCGCACTAAGCTTCGTTTTGCCATGAAGCTCTTCGTGCAAGTCGGACACACCTATAAAAAATAAAATGCAAGACTTTAGTATAACCACGCTATTCTCGGTAATAATGTAATACATTTCAGATGTATATATATATATATATATATATATCATTACAGATGTATATAAAGAAATCGCTAATCCATTATACTATCCCCATTAGAAATAATAAAATTCCTGAATTAAAGAATATATCCATATACAAGACATTTCATGTAAGATCCCCAATACATTTCATTAAATTCATAAAAACACTCATTAAAAAAGTTGTTACGCATCATAAAAATACAAAGTTTAATAAAATGAGAGAATAAAATCACATTAAAACAAGTACTTACATGTCCAATCCTGTTCAAAGAGGGTGCATTACGCATAATAACGTCAGTAACGGTAGGGATAGTACCTCCGATATTACTTTCTAAGGCAAACATACTCGCAGAAGAACTTGAAACGCGTCTTAACAACACGAAATCCACAGCAGAAATGATAAAATCGCTGCTTAAACATCACCTACATCCATTCATAAAAAATAGTTCTTGGTGTATCCTTCCGCCAAGGGCATGTCAAGGTCATCTCTAAAGAGTTCTTGGTGTATCCATCCGCCAAGGTCACGTGATAGTTATATCACGGTTACCGTTAAATTTGCAACACGCGAATATAATTATGCACACATCCGATAAAAAATAAACAATTCATTCAACATCGCAATCGATCCTTTTTTAATAATTGTAATCGATATATTAAATAGATTCACATCTTAAAAAATAATAGATTTTAATAAAATAATGAAAGAAAATCCCTTTGCGAGACCCCTTAAAACCCCCAATCGTTATGCAATACAACAACGCGCAAGCATAAAAACCCCCGAATAACATACTCCTCTCTCTCCCCCTCCCTCCCCGAGACACCAACACTCACTTCCCCATACACTAAACGTAACCCATAGCAACCGGAATCCATAATAAAACATTCACATTCACCCCCAACGTACATCCAAATACACAGTCATTCAACGTGAAACCCGTATTTTTACAGCAAAAATCACTTTACAGGGATTCATAGAACAAAAAATCATAAAAAATCAACAAATTCACCCAGAAACTAGCTAAAACCCTCAAATTACTTATAATTATCGTCTACATATGCTATATAACCATTTACAACCTTAAAAAGGTGAGTATGCTAGTAGATGAGGAAGGCCGGTTCACCGCCAGCGGCGGAGCAATGCGGAGCGCGGAGCAAAATGGCCGCCATCTTGAATTCCGTAATCCTGGACGGGGGTGTAAAAGGGGGGGGGGGGAAATGAAAAAAGGTGGGGGTAAAAATTTTGGATAAACTTTTTTTGGGTGGCAACGATGTCGTAGTCTTGTACGAGGGGTTGAGGGGGAAATAAATTTTTGGAATGGGATTTTTTCTAAGTATGGGAGAAACTTTTTTGGGGATGGCAACACCGACAGAGGCGGAATGAAGCCATCAGCGCCCCCTAGCGGCGAAAAGCGGAACTATCAGTGGTTAAACTTCAGATTATTTTTTGTTTCGGTTGCCATAGCAACACCTGTGGGGTAGAAACTTTTTTCAGGTTGGCAACGGCTGAGGTTCTGCACAGAAGGCTCAGCGATCCTCAGCGCCCCCTAGCGGCCTAAAGGGATACTAGTAGGGAAATTAGGAATTTTGAGAAAATTAATAAAAAATTGAGTTTTTAAAATTTTTTAAAAACTTTTTTAATTTTATCAAAATATTACATAGAGGATACTTTCTGGAAATACCAAAAAATATTTATTTTTTCTTTCCAGAAACTATTTTTAGGCGGCATTGCTCTAACCGCATTCTGGCGAACCCACCTTCCTTATCTACTAGCATACTCACCTTTTTAAGGTTGTAAATGGTTATATAGCATATGTAGACGATAATTATAAGTAATTTGAGGGTTTTAGCTAGTTTCTGGGTGAATTTGTTGATTTTTTATGATTTTTTGTTCTATGAATCCCTGTAAAGTGATTTTTGCTGTAAAAATACGGGTTTCACGTTGAATGACTGTGTATTTGGATGTACGTTGGGGGTGAAGGTGAATGTTTTATTATGGATTCCGGTTGCTATGGGTTACGTTTAGTGTATGGGGAAGTGAGTGTTGGTGTCTCGGGGAGGGAGGGGGAGAGAGAGGAGTATGTTATTCGGGGTTTTTTATGCTTGCGCGTTGTTGTATTGCATAACGATTGGGGGTTTTAAGGGGTCTCGCAAAGGGATTTTCTTTCATTATTTTATTAAAATCTATTATTTTTTAAGATGTGAATCTATTTAATATATCGATTACAATTATTAAAAAAGGATCGATTGCGATGTTGAATGAATTGTTTATTTTTTATCGGATGTGTGCATAATTATATTCGCGTGTTGCAAATTTAACGGTAACCGTGATATAACTATCACGTGACCTTGGCGGATGGATACACCAAGAACTCTTTAGAGATGACCTTGACATGCCCTTGGCGGAAGGATACACCAAGAACTATTTTTTATGAATGGATGTAGGTGATGTTTAAGCAGCGATTTTATCATTTCTGCTGTGGATTTCGTGTTGTTAAGACGCGTTTCAAGTTCTTCTGCGAGTATGTTTGCCTTAGAAAGTAATATCGGAGGTACTATCCCTACCGTTACTGACGTTATTATGCGTAATGCACCCTCTTTGAACAGGATTGGACATGTAAGTACTTGTTTTAATGTGATTTTATTCTCTCATTTTATTAAACTTTGTATTTTTATGATGCGTAACAACTTTTTTAATGAGTGTTTTTATGAATTTAATGAAATGTATTGGGGATCTTACATGAAATGTCTTGTATATGGATATATTCTTTAATTCAGGAATTTTATTATTTCTAATGGGGATAGTATAATGGATTAGCGATTTCTTTATATACATCTGTAATGATATATATATATATATATATATACATCTGAAATGTATTACATTATTACCGAGAATAGCGTGGTTATACTAAAGTCTTGCATTTTATTTTTTATAGGTGTGTCCGACTTGCACGAAGAGCTTCATGGCAAAACGAAGCTTAGTGCGCCATATGAGGATTCATGATGGAAAGAAGGATTACATATGTGAATTGTGTAAGGCAGCTTTTGTAAGAAAAGATGATCTGATACGTCATGAGAAGATTCATGGTGATAAGCCTATGCGAGGCACTAAAAGAAAAAGATTAGATGCTCCGTGTATGAATAAAAAGAAGAAGAAAGCGACTAAGAAACCCTGCAAACAGGCTTTAAACGGTACTGTGACTGTTTATAAAATTGCTGGTCATGCTGAAAAAGATTTACTTACCTTTTTGGATTCTCATAGAATTGAGATAAAACAAGTGGTGCTAAAGGAAATTGCTTTGAAACGTAGTATTATATGGTACATAAATGTATGTTGCCGTTTTACTCGTTTCCGATCTGGAGGAGAACAGGAATACTGTATAAACTATTTCAGAAGTTCTTGTATGAAAAACATTACAGAAGAAGATTTGGATTCTAATATGGATACTGCCTTTGCAAAAGTGTTAACATCGTTCGAAACCTATGAAGGCCGTGGTAGCGGTTGGGTCTTAGAGAGAATCGAGGAACTCATGATTGATGTTGGGACATATGATCCTCTGGCTGCTTCAAGCTATATACCTCTACCTAAAGAACTATTAGCCAAGAAAGCTATTATTAATGTGGAAAATAGTGATCAGAAATGTTTTATGTGGTCCATCTTAGCAGAACTTTATCCAGTTTATAAGAATGCATCTCGTGTCAGCAAATATACCGAGCATGAATGCAAGTTGAATCTGGATGGAATCGAGTTTCCCACTCCTTTACACCAAGTCAAATTATTTGAGCGAAATAATAATAATGTGAGCCTGAATGTCTTTGGATATGAAGATAAGAAGGTGTTTCCGCTCTATATATCATCTAATAGACGAGAACAACACTGTAATTTACTGCTTATTAGTAATGATGAGCAGTCTCATTACTGTTGTATTAGAAGTATGAGCAAACTTTTATACAGTATCAGAAAACATAAAGAGAAGCAATATTTTTGTGACTACTGTTTACAGCGATTTTCATCTGAAGCTCGTTTAAAGAAGCATATTGAATTATGTAGCCAATATGGCCTACAGAGAGTGGAGTTTCCCAGTGACAATGACAAGATTTTGAAATTTCAAAGTATTTACATGCAAATGCGTGTACCATTTGTGGTATACGCAGACTTTGAGTCTTTCCTAATGAAAGTGGAACTATGTGAGAATATCCCTTCTGTTTCACATGAGAGTATCTTATCTCATCATGTTCCTTGTGGTTTTGCCTATATTATTATTGGGCCTGATGGAAAAACCTTTAAAGGACCTGTTATCTATAGGGGTGAAGATGTGATTCATCATTTTTTGAAAGCCCTTATTCAAGAAGAAGAAGAGATTCAGAGAATACAGAGAGAAAATATGAAAATGAATTTTACTGCTGAAGATCGTGAAAACTTTGAAAATGCTACTCTCTGCCATATTTGTAACAAGGCTTTAGGAGAAAAGCGTGTGAGAGACCATTGCCACTTAACTTCCAAGTACAGAGGTGCAGCCCATCCTAATTGTAATCTGAATTACAAGATAAGACGACGCATACCCGTTGTGTTTCATAATTTAAAGGGGTATGATGGACATTTAATTATGCAGGGGATCGGTGAATTTAAAGGAAAGAGGATTGAATGCATCAGTAGCAATATGCAGCAATATATCACATTCAGCCTAGGAAGTTTACAGTTTATAGATTCTCTTCAATTCTTACCTGCCTCTATTGAGAAGCTAAGTTCTAGTTTGGAATCCAATCAGTTTCGTATCACCCAAGAACATTTTACAAGTGATCAAGTGGATTTAGTGACTAGAAAGGGTGTTTACCCCTATTCTTATATGGATTGTGCTACCAAGTTTGAAGAAACGAGCTTACCCTCTAAAGAGGCCTTCTTTGATGATTTAAATCGAGAGGGGATCTCTGATGATGCCTATGCCTATGCCCAACATGTTTGGACATCTTTAAAGATAAAGAATATGGGGGAGTATCATGACTTGTACATAAAAACTGATATTCTTCTATTAGCGGACATTTTTGAGAATTTCCGTGATTTGACATTGAATTATTATGGAATAGATGCTGCCCACTGTTTAACATTACCATCTCTTGCCTGGAATGCAGCCTTGAAGACTAGTGGAGTATCATTAGAACTGATTACAGATCCTGATATGTACTTATTTTTAGAAGAAGGTATAAGAGGCGGTATTAGTGTTATTAGTAAGCGCCTTAGTCAGGCTAATAACAAGTATTTGGAACATTTTGATTCTACGAAACCTAGCAAATATATAATGTACCTGGATGCTAATAATCTGTATGGGTGGGCTCTAAGCCAAGCACTCCCTGTATCGGATTTTAGATGGCTTGATTCTCAAGACATTCAGAACTTTGATCCACTTGCTGTTGAAGATGACTCACCTGTGGGATATATTATCGAAGCGGATATAGACTATCCCCATGATTTGCATGATAAACATAATGATTATCCTCTAGCACCCGAAAGAGTTCATATCACCCCATCTCTGATTTCGGAGTATAGCCGGAATTTATCTGAAGAAATGAATTTGAAAATATGCAAGGACCAGATCAAATTAACACCTAATTTGAATCATAAGGTTAAATATGTTCTGCATTATAGAAATTTAAAGCAGTATATGAAGCTAGGGATGAAACTTGTGAAAATCCATCGAGTATTAACTTTTAAGCAAGAGCCCTGGTTGAAGCCCTATGTACAATTTAACACTGAGAAGAGAATGAAAGCAAAAAATTCCTTTGAAAAAGATCTGTTCAAACTTATGAATAACGCAGTGTTTGGAAAAACTATGGAAAATTTGAGAAAAAGAATGGATGTTAAGCTAGTACAGACTGAGAAGAGACTGAAAATATTACTTGCATCACCAGCCTTACACTCCTTCAAAATATTTAATGAAGATCTGGTAGCAGTTCATATGCATAAGACTCATTTGAAACTGAATAGACCCATCTATGCAGGTTTTTCAGTACTGGACTTGAGTAAAACACTTATGTATGAGTTTCATTATGATTTTATTAAGAAGATGTATGGAAGCCGAGCCGAATTGCTTTTCACAGACACCGATTCCCTGTGCTATGAAATTGAAACAGAGGATATTTACAAAGATTTTGAAAGTTATGAAGACCATTTTGACTTTTCGGATTATCCTCCAACACATCCACTTCATTCCAATAAGAATAAAAAAAGGATTGGAAAAATGAAAGACGAGTTGAATGGAACTCCTGCCGTGGAATTTGTAGGCCTAAGATCGAAAATGTATAGTCTAAAAACACCCTTCACGGATAAAAAGACTGCTAAAGGTGTTAATAAGAATGTTGTAAAAAAACACATCCGTCATGAAGATTATTATAATTGCCTAACACGGCGAAGATATAATAGAGTGGAGCAATTTAAAATTGCAAGTAAAGACCATCAGATGTATACTGTGAAGCAAATTAAAATGGGCTTATCCCCCTATGATGATAAGCGGCATATCTTAAAGGATGGTATCAAGAGCCTAGCATACGGTCATTATCAAATTTAAATGACAAGACCATGCTAGATTGAATTGTGGCGGTGTATCCTATACACCGGGTGGAGGTGGGACCACAATTTAAAAAATATATATATTTTTCTAACAACATCTAATTTATGAAAGAGACCTTACACCATTTAGATTGTTGAAAACAAGTATCTGCTATTATTTAAAATATTTATGTTTAAAATTTTTGAACTCCAAGACCGAAATGGTTGAGGAAACACACCCCTCCTATACACCCAATTCCCGAGATTCCCGAGATTCCCGAGATTCCCGAAATTCTGCTACTTTAAAAACACGCTTTTTTGGCCGCATTTTTGCAAAAACGCACATTTTTTTTTAAAAAATTGCAAAAGTGTGAAAACCTATGTTAATTCCCATAGAGAAATCCGACAGTTTGAAAAAAATCGGCCGATTCCGCGTTTTTCAAAAAACACATTTTTGGCCGCTTTTTTGCGAAAAACCACATTTTTTTTCTAAAAAATTCACAAAAGTGTGAAAACCCATGTTAATTCCCATAGAGAAATCCAACAACTCCAAAACTTCAACTTGTTGAAAAAACGCACATTTTTGTTGTTTTTTTAACGTTTTTAAAACTTTTTGTGAAAAAAACGCTAAAAACGGCACATTCTTAAAATTCATGTTATTTCCCATAGAGAAATTCGATAACCCTCAAAATCCAACTTGTTGAAAAAACTTACATTTTAGAAAAATTATAAGAAAAAAACTTTACGAAATTTTTAAAACATTAACACTTAAAAAAAAGAAAAAGAAAAAAAAAAATCATCTGATCCATCCTAACCTTTGACTGACATCATGGAACGTCACGTGCTTGTGGAAGCTCCACCCCTGCTCATGAGGTGCGCCTATGCTTTAACATGGGAGAACTAGCACCGCAATTTCCCCATGTTAAAGTATAGCACCGCGTGAGCCAGAACCCCCTTATATTCCCTACTCGCGTGTAACGTAAATTAAGACCTCGATCGCTTATTTTATGAAAGGAATAAATACTTCTTCAAAGGTTGTCTAATTCAGCATAAATCGCTAAAATGTAATTTTGTTCATTAATTTCGCATAAACACTGCGATTGCGCAGTTAAGTTTGTTCTCATGAATCGCCGAGAGTACAATAGTATCTTTTTCCACCCATCTCAATCTTCTAAATATTGCATTTTTAATTGACTAAACTAGTTTATTTTCATATCCTAATTAATTATTACTGTTAATTTCTTAATTATTTTCACATAAACAGTGCGATTACGCAATTCAGTTACTTCGTGTGAATTGCCGAGTGTACTTGACTATCTTTTTCCATCCATCTCCATCATTTAAATGTTGCATATTAGATCGACTAAACTAGCCGATTTTCATATTATTGCTAATTATTAAGGTTAATTTTTTAATTATATTTGCAAAATATAAATTTTCCTATTTAAAAAATGGGTATGAACTCTGTGAAGGGATATTTTCCAAAAAGTGGTATTAAAGTAATGATTTAGGCAAATAAAAGGGAAACCATTTTGGCAGGAATATAATTCAGTGCTATATATTTTTTTTATTATTAAAGATCAATATTTGTTACTCTCTTAAGTGAAAACCTGTGTGTTGCCAAACATAAATATTTGTCCTCATTATAAAGTAATTCTCACCGGATAAAACCTTTATATATCTTTTGCTTTATAATTGATTGTCCTGAAATTTTATAAAATTGGTGTCCTGAATTTTCATATTCTACCAGTAAGCCTGATATTTAATGTAATATTTTTTAATGCAGGTACTTGTACATAGTTGAATTCATTAGAAATGTCGTTTGCGCGTGTAGTTAAAAAAAATTATTGTAAATGTTATTCACGCAAAATTTTACACATTCCAATTTTCCCAGGTTGGCAGATATGTGAATGTATTTGTAGAGTTGATAATGACGCTAATTTTATAAATCCACACTTGGGGCATATAATTACTGGAGACTTAAATATGCTCAGCCTTTAGAGGCATTCAATATGTGGAAATTTACTATTTTAAAATCTATTAAAAATGCCATTTGGAGTAACAATTTATCTAGATCTATATATAGATAATATAAAACACTCTATAAATGATTTACACAAATCCTTTGTTATTACTTATGTTGATAAAGCCTCTAATAATTATGCTATTATCTGTAAAAAATTCTATGTACAATATCTGTTAGATTATTTAAAAAATAATAGTCACTTGATTCACACTCCATTAATAGTATCAGATTGAAAATTATCAATATGTATAGTGATTTAGATATTAATAATAAATTTTTGAAATTTCCATATATTATGCTTATTCCTAAACTTCATAAAAATCCTATTAAATTTAGAACTGTAACGAGTGGTCATAATTCATACTCTACTACTGATAGTAAATTATTACTAAATTATTTAAACGTACTAAATAGTAATTTACGTGATTCTAGTGATAACTACATTATTCTAAATAATAGTAAAGAATTAAAAAATAAATTAACATCACTAGGTAAAATAATAGGATTTCAAACTTTTGATTTTAAAGATCTATTTAAAAATATTAAAATCACTGATCTTTATGACGTCATTTTAGTTTTATATAATGCTTATATTACTAATCAATCTCATCTAACTAAATTTACCAATTTTCCTAAATTTCTCCATTTTGTTATTTTCAATAATTATATTTTTCAAGGTAATAAATTACACTTACAAGTCTCAGGGATTCCACAAGGTGGCTGTAGTAGCAGTATGTTAGCTAATGTATAGCTATATCATTATGAAAAGTTCTTTACTTCTACATATTATAAAATTTACAGATATGTAGATAATCTGACTTGTTTAGTATTTACTGATAATTATGTCATAGATATAGATTTCTATCCGGATAATTTGGAATTAATACCTAATGAAACTACTGTTAGTAAAAATATTAATTATTTGGATTTAAATCTAATTATAGAACCTACTAATGGGATAGTTACTAATTTATATGATAAAAATGATTTTTTTAAATTCAATATTAATAAAATATTACTTTTTAATTCCTGCAACTCGATTCAATTGTTTAGAAATATTATACTTTATCAACTTTTTAAAATTTATAGATTATCAGATAAAAAATTTCATGCTTTGCACATTAATAACTTCAAAATTACCTGTAAGTTATATGAATATCCAGCATATTTAGTAAGTGGTATAGTTAATAAGTTTCGATTATAGCCTAAAATTCTTAATAATCTCTCCTTAGTATCTTATTTTAGCCATACTTCTACATTCTCTTGTTTTTGCATTACAATATATTTTCATCTTTTTATTTTGCAGCTTTTACTGTAGAATATCACATTTTACTGCCATTACGCAGTACGGTTTTTATTACTCATTTTGGCAACAGTAGATCACTTCTTTACTCTTTAGCGAATGGCAACATCGGTCTAGTCGTGTTTTGCTCATCATGGTTGTACATTTGAGGTGTATTTCAAGGTATTTAGGTTTCCTTTCTATTTTTTCAATCTTTATGCTTGTCGTCCTAATAACACATGTTTATAGATAAAAACTATCTTGTGTTTCAGAAACAAGCATTTTCGTGTTCATTTCGATTAAATATTAGGACTTGAAAAAGAATTTTTTCGAAATGAACTATTCTTAAGCCTAAAGCTCTTCCACATGCAAGCTTTAATGCTTGATTATTTTTGTATTCCTTTTTTCGATTCCTCACCATTGACATTTGTTGATTACCTTTAGTTTTCTGAACTGTAATATTCTCATTATGTAATATTCTCAATTTCCTCATTATGGTTGAATTTCATTTTATTTCATTGTATTTTGTAGGCAAATTTTAAGATAGTGTATTATGAGTTACTACTTTCATTCTACCATTGGTTTGCAATTTTAATATATATATATATATATATATATATATATATATATATATATAATAGTCTATTTAAAATTGATTCACACTCTCTTAATAGTATCAAATTGAAAATTATCAATATGTATAGTGATTTAGATATTAATAATAAATTTTTGACATTTCCATATATTGTGCTTATACCTAAATTTCATAAAAATCCTATTAAATTTAGAACTGTAACCAGTGGTCATAATTCATACTCTACTACTACTAGTAAATTATTACTAAATTATTTAAATGCACTAAATAGTAATTTACGAGATTCTAGTGATATCTACATTATTCTAAATAACAGTAAAGAATTAAAAAATAAATTAAAAACACTTGGTAAAATAATAGGATTTCAAACTTTTGATTTTAAAGATCTATTTAATAATATTAAGATCACTGATCTATAT